>VWYE01025262.1:0-21182 GCA_013398995.1 Alaudala cheleensis | reverse complement strand
GACATGCTTCTACCCGGGACATGCTGCTGTCCGGGGGATGCTTCTGCCCGGGGGATGCTGCTGCTGTCCGGGTCATGCTCATCCCGAACCGCACATCCCGAACCGCTCATCCCGCCGGACAGGCGGATCCCGGGACATCCCGGGGACACCGCGGGCTGTCCCCCCGGCCCGGCCCGCCCCGCACAGCGGGCAGGAGCCGCTGCCGCCGCCTCTCCCGTGCCGCGGCACTCACCCGGCAGCCCGAGGCAGAGCAGCAGGCTGTAGTAGACGACGGGCGCGTATCCCAAGCCGCAGCCATAGCGGTGGTGCGGCAGCAGCGAGCCGTTGTGCAGGTGCAGGTGGTTGTGCTCCATGGACCCCGCGCCGTGGCTGCGCCGGCTCCGCCGCTCGGGCCGCCCCTCGGCACGNAGCAATGACACTGCCCTGCTCCGGGGGGGACAGTGCCATGCTCCTCCGGGGACACTGCCCTGCTCCAGCAATGACACACAGCCAGCTCCATCAATGACACTGCCTTGCTCCAGCAGTGACACACAGCAAGCTCCAGCAATGACACTGCCCTGCGCCGGCGTGGTCATTGCCGTGCTCTAGTGGGGCCAGTGCCGTGCTCCAGCAATGACACTGCCCTGCTGCACCGGGGACACCAAACCATTAATTCAAATCACCACCAGAAGTGCATAAAGCAGTACCTGTGGGGGTGATTATATAGTACAAAGTCCCGTGAATTCAGCTTGGTCTGGTTTTTTCCCCCAGATATTTAACCTACAGGTTTTTGGGGGGCTTTTTTTTTTTCCTTTAAAGTTCTTATCATGTTTCTGCAACAGACCTGAGGAGGAAAGAAATCTTTTGTTGCCTCCCAAAAGAGAGGTGATTTTTTCCTGGAGCCTTTTCTCAGGGGGAGTAGATCCATCAGCAGGGCTGGAATCGTGACTCACAGTTTCAGAGGTAACTGAAGCTCATCAGGAAAACAAAACACAAAACAAGGGGATGGCAGTGGAACAAGTGATGGTTCAAAAGTGCCACATGCAGTCTGCAGCACTTTGAGTCTCACAACTGACACTGAAATGCCACAAGAAGCTGGGGGCTAAGCAAGAACCTCTGCCATCTATTTTCTGTTGTCCTGCTCCCACTTTTAAGTCTGGCCTAGTTTTGAACATCCTGAGCAATGGGGCTTCCCTGGAGAGGACTGTTTCTGTAAGAGAAGCATATGTTTCCTCAGAGCTAGAGCTGTCTCCAGGGCACAGCTCAGGTAGCTCTTTGTGTGCTCAGGAGAGCTCGTTGTAGTGAGAATCTTTTCCTCTCTTCCCATCTGGAACTCTCAGAGCCTCACAGGAGCCTCTGATGCTCGTGACAGGTTCCTGTTGTGAGAGGGCAAAAACTGGGAAATTTGTTCACTTTTCACAACAGTTCCCTCTCTCCTTCCCTGCAAATGGAGAGGCCACAGAGAGTAAATCTGCTCCTCGTACCTCAGCTGGCTTAACTGCAGCTTCTTGAGGAACTTTTCTTCCTCTCTGCACCATGAGCTTCCAAGGCAGAATGAAGTGGGTTTCCACATCTGAGTTGCTTTTGCTTCACTGAAGTAACATTAGTGAAACACTCTGTAATATATCAGAATTAAGGGCACAAGGTAAAGGTGAAGATTGCTCCTGTGTTCTCTGTGTGAACGGTATTTGGCAGGGCTTTTGTCCTTCAAACAGCTACAAACCACTTTGGCCTAAATGAGATGAATTTGGTTGTTCTGCTCTCTGAATTGTGCAGTGACAGAACCCCAGACAGAAATAAAGCCAATTCAAAACCAACCACAATGCTTGCTTCTACTTATAGCTGTTTATTTTTAAGCTTCTCCCTATTTTCTGAAGGGATGACATTTATGTGTGACATCAGGGCCACAGTGAGGAGAGCCCTGCTCTGCTGCTGAACCAACAGGCAGCTCCCTCTGGGGCCTTGAGCAGGACAGTTCCTGAAGCTCATCTCCACATGCTGAGGCAGGGAATGATGTTTACTCTTTTCCTAAGAGCAGTTTATTGTTTTCATGGCATGCTACATAACAATAGCAGGTGGATGCACTTCACTTTACAATTCTAGAGGCACTTGAACTTGGTTAGCTTTCTTTTATTTTTTTTTAAATTTTGTCAGAGGAAATGAGCCTTCCTAGAAAGAGCTGGGCAGTGATCCTGGGGCAGGAGGGTGGAGTTTGTCACACACTCCCCCATCCATGGAACAAAAGCACTGGTGACTTCAGAGACATAAAACATTTACTGAGAGAGCTGGGAAGAGGCAAATGTTGTGCTATGGCAGCTCACTGATGGGAGGGACGTGGCTGGAGGGCAGCAAAGGTGAAACTGGAAGGGCAATGCTGGGAGTGTGTAAAGGGACTGGGAGAGGCTGTGTGAGGGTGGAGAAGTCTCCCCAAGGAAGAGGCCAAAAATCAGTGTGATAACAGTTTCAGGAGGCAGGGACATTGGCAAGAGAAGTGGTTTAGAGCCTGAGCAGGGCTGTCTTACCTTGAGCAGTGCTGCAGGAATTAAACTGAGAGCTGTTACAGGGAAATGATACCTATAGGAATGACAAAGATTATACCTTATGAGATGCTTGTATGTAATTTTGCTGCAATGAAACCCTTTTCTTCAAAGAAATGTTTTTATCCTTCCATACTGTTAGGCTGCAGGATAATTGAGTCAAATTCTGCTCCTTTTGAGTTACAGAACTGTCTTCATCAGTGTCATTCTGCAGGTCTCTGCAGACTTGGAAGGTGAGGGAGACCTTTCTATGTTCTCATAAAATCAGTTAAGAAAAAAAAGTGATTATGGAAGTTCTTTCCTGGAGCCTCCTTGGTGCCTATGCATTGGCAGGCTCCAGTTTTACGAGAGAATAGTGGAGATTTATTAAATTTTAAGGTCAGAAGCGTTTCTTGTTGCCAGGGAAGGCTGTGGGTGCATCATGGCTTCTGCAGCTGGTGCTGCAGGTCCAGAGCCTGCACCCTCAGGCTCCTGTGGACTCCTCTTCACCTCTCCTTCCTCTGCCCTCCCTGGAGACCCCAGGAAGGTCACAGAGGGTCTCAAACACTGTCTGAAATGGAGCCTTGCCTATGTGAACCTACTGAAAACAAGTTTAGAGCTTTTAAACACCAATTATTTCCTTCTAGAATTAAATGTTTATTCCCTGAACACCATTTTAGGTTTCAACTGACAAAGCTCATTGTAATTAATTTGAGCTCTGTTGTGAGTACATTTTCCAAGGGAACAGAAGACAGATGTGATAAGTGCCTGAACATGAGATATAACCTAACATCTGTTGGTTTAAAGAAGAGTTACAAAACAAACTCAGTTTTGTTTGTGTTTCATTGGTAGAAGATGCACCTGATTTTCCACTGTACTCTTTTCAGGTTACACTGAAAACATCTGATAGAAATGTGCACTGAGAGAAACTCATTTGACCTGTCCAGTTTGCAGTGGTGATGAGAAATCAGTGCTGTTTTTGCAATAGTCAGCATAGGAGGTGTTTCAGATAAAGGGAATCTGTTACACACAATAAAAGTCAAACTCTCTCTGGAAGACAAGGAAGTGAACAGGATCCATCAGGAGCTTGTATGATGTACTTGTGTGATGCTTAACTATGGAATTACTGGGCTAATTCATCTCTTTAGCATAAGCATATGCTTAAACCCTTTGCTAGATTTAGACACAAATAAATTAGGATTAAAATGTAACTATTTGCCAAAGGTGTACGCTAATTTATCCTCTCCACAAGGTGAAAAAAAACCCACATGACATTCATGTCACAGACTCTGTATTTCCTCTACTGTGATTTAAAAATTGGATAAGAAAGTACTCGAATGTTGAAGCTTGGGCTGGAAATTCCAAGTGGTTTAAGTGTAGGGAAGGTGAGGCTTGCACAGAGCTCTCACTGGAATGCTGGCAAATGGAGGTGACACCTCCTTACCCTGTTACTGAGCAGGAATCAACTCCAGCCTGTGAATACCAAGAAGGGTGAAATCAGTTTAGATTAGCTCTTATTTTAAAATAATTGTACCAATCATTTTTACTAATTATTGAAAAAAAGGAAAAGAAGGTATTATTACAACATTACAATGCATTATTATTTGCCATGCTGAACCTCATTAGGCCTCACTTCAGGATCAGCTCACAAAGTTGAGTCCTCTGTTCTGTAGTTTGGGGTTTCCTGTGCAAATGTTTGGCTGGTGTGGTTGAACCCTCCCTGCACATCTCAGAATGAGCTCCATGACTGGGATTTGGAGCTTTCCTTGAAGAAAACTCAGAATCCTCTCCACATTTCCTTTGTGTGTTTGTGTTGCTGGAGCAGCAGCCACATCAGTGCTCCTGTTCATGGGGTGGCACAGCCATCTCTGCCTGTCACAGGGCTCCCACACACAGGGTCTGCTCAGGAGGGCTGTGCCTGTGACAGCAGCACCCCTGCAGCCCCTGCACTGCTGCAGCCCCTGCACTGCTGCAGCCCCTGCACTGCTGCAATCCCTGCACTGCTGCAGCTGCACCAGTGCTGAGCACACTGAGCACCTCCCTGCTGGCAGCACCACCTCCATCCTCTGAGGGAAGGAGCAGGAGGCAGAAAGGAGTGAGGCTCCATGGGGTGGAGGCTGCTGCAGACTCTGATTTCGTGGCCAATTAAATAAATTGCAAGGCTCCCTCGTTAACTCGTGCCTGTCCTCCAAACGAGCAGCCAGCCTGGGCACAATAACATTGCTTTCTCATTTTACACAAAGCTTTCTCGTGCTATTCCCCCGCTATTAATTAGGTAGATTAAAGGTTCTGCCTTCCTTGAACTTCTCTTTTCTTGTCTGATACACTTTGAATTAGATGGAACCATTATAAAACCAGCAGAAGAAAAGACTGAGTTTTTTCTCACTTTCTAGGTATTGTGGGTATTTTTAGGTACCACACTTAGCAGATACAGCAGAAATCCCTGCAGGTGGATGCTTTAAGTGGTTATAAAAGCCACTATTAATTTTGTTTTATTTCCTTGATATATAGATTTAAAAAATCATATTTTGAATTTTCAGCAAGAGTAATTTGTCCATCAGTGGACACATATTCTCCTCCTTCAGGGCTGAATTTTTGTTGCTTTTATTGTTCCAGCTAAAAAGAGTAACTGCTGCATCCCAAAGCAGTGCCATTAACAATGTTAATGAGCTTTGTATCCAGCCTTGCTCCCATGCAGTTCCAGTGACTGTGCCATGATTTCTCTGGATTTACTCTGGCCTAAGTGAGGCATGAGCAGAACCCGTCTGGGGTTAGGCACAGCTTTACTGTAATCCACGAGGTCAATGAGAGCACAAAAGGAAGGAAGCTCTGCACAATGAGAAATCAAATAACCCAATCCCCCTGCAGCTCTCTCAGAGCTCGCTGCTGATGTCAAACACAAGTCCAAGCCCACAGCAGAGGCACCACCAGCAGCAAGGGCCAGTCCTGGGCCTCAGCCCTGAGACCACAAATGGTCTTGATTAAATTCATGTCATTTTTCAGGCAGGTGCAGTGCTCTGATATCTTTATGTTTATTCTGTTTATTCTGCAGTTCACCTGCCTCTGTCTGTGGCAGGGAGGAAACAATGTTGTAACTCATCGTGGAAGAAAGGAAGGAAAAAAATAAAAACAAATAAGAGAGGAAAACAAACTGAAAAAATGGAACTTGTCAGTATGAGCAGGGAGAGGGGTGTGACTGCAAACAGCCTGGCTCAACTCAACCCAGACCATGGAGCAATTCTCTGTGCAGCAGCAGGGCTGCAGTGAGCCTGCCTTGCAGGTGGGGATGCTTTCATCAACTTCAGTCACATTGCTTCACTGAGTGGGATGAGCAGCATTGGGCTTTTAGAAAGTTGCAGAGGATATTATTGCAGGGTTCTCAGATATTTTTTCCCCATTTAAATTGGCTCAGCAGGCCTTGCAAAAATCCCTGTGGGTTTGAACAGAAAATTATTTGCAGTTTCCTAGAGGCCAACAACTGTTTCTCCTCTAATCAGATATTGCCCCGAAGGGAGTTTTGGTCTCCCTGTGGATCAGGCATCAGTAATCTAAAGTTACTTAATTGGGGCCAAATCCTGCTTGCTGGCATGTTCTAAAGAGGGTTGGTAGTTCATTTTACATCCAGGCCCACAAAGGCTCTGGATGATGTACAGTGTGTGGTAAGATCACATGGCAAAAGTTTGTGTCCTCGATGATATTGATGCTTGTGCACACTTCTGACAGAGACACATGGCTGTGATTTTCCTACCTTGAACTTGAAAGAGAAGTCAGGATTTAATTTTATGTCAGCACCCGGAGGCGCTTTATTTCTTGCCTTTGCTCTTTATTGCTCCCACCCTGCAGGCACAGAACTCTCCAATAACACAGCCCATGGAATCTGAGCTGCAGGGTCATGCAGGGCTTGCTATTGGCCCCTGAAGTCCAACTCGGGCACTGCTGTAAAAGCACAGACTCCTCTGCCATTGACTCTTCTCCTCCCCTGCTGTTGGCCTGGGAACACGAGAGCATTTACTGACCACGGAGCTTTTCCTCCAGACACAGCTGGAGCAGTGTTTTCCAAAGGGGCCCCTGATCTTTGCCTGTGGAAGGTGTCAGTGGCCAGCAGCTCCAGTCTGAGCCTGCAGCTGCTCCTCCTGTGCCTGCTCCTCGTGGCTGATGGGCAAGGGCTGTGTCAGATCAATGGCAAAATTAAATTCCACAGTCAGACTTGGCTTTAATATCTTTTAATAGATTGGAGTTTATGTGAGAAGGGAAAGGCAAATCATTAGGAGGATTTCAAGCCTTTCCTTTTTCTTGTCCTTTTGTCCCGGGCTGCAACGTGAGATGTGCCCAAAGTCTGTGTTCTGTCACCATCCCCAGGAGCTGCTGGAACCAGCCGGGGCAGTGTTTTCCTGCCCCCGGACTATCTCCTGTTAATGGCCCGTCACTGCCCTGCCCAGGCTCACAGGTGATTCCCATCTGAGTTAATTGGCTCTGCTTAACTGCCAATCAAGGGTCCATTGTGAGAGGCCCCACCCGGGGGAGGAGTTAATCACTCTCACCTGGGTGTAATTAGGGGTTTGGGGCAGCACAAGCCCCTATTGGCTGGATTCCCACAGGTGGGGAGGAGCCAATCATTCCCACCTGGGTGTAATTTGGGGTTTGGGGCAGCACAAGCCCTCAGTGACCTCAGGATTCCCAGAGGAGAGGAGCTGCCAGAACTTTCTATGGGATCACTGCTTCAACAATTCCACTGCATCAGGAGCTGCCACCACCCTAAGGAACAGGGTGTCAGGTTGGGTTCTGACTCTGTCAAGGGTCTTTTCTTTTGTTCCTTTTACTATTACATTTATTTAATTGTTTTTCTATTGAGTTGTATTTCTGACTTAGAGTCTTTCGCTGGTTTTGCCCTCAAACCAGCAGACCTTTGTGTCACCCAGTGTCCTGGGCCATCTGCTGCAAGTGGCCCCCTGTGAATTTTGTGAAGTTCCTGTGCAGACAAACATTGATGGGGTTCTGTGCTAGCAAGGAGTTGCCTGCAGCTGAGGCTCAGATGTTGTTCTTTTACTCTTTGTACAAGCCCACACATTTTTGAACTTCTCTTGCATGATGATGGTGGTAGATGTTAAAATACCTTTTGGATCAGGCAGCTGAGTGTTCCCCCATTTTCAGGGATTTGTGGTGTTCTGTGGTGGTTGTGCAATGACCAATTCAATAAGCACTTGTTTTGCAGTTTGAGGGAGCTAATGGATTTCAAAGCTATTTGCTATTGTCATTCTTCTGCCTAATTGTTTAGTGTCTGTAACTGTATGCCTTCACTTCCAGGGCTGGCTCTTCCACTGCCATGGAGTGAGATTGATGCAGGTTCTGTTCAATAGCAATCAGGGATGCAAACCGGGGACACAGAGGCTCTGAGATTATTTTCATCTGCCACTCCAAATGCAATTTCTAACCTGATTGTGGAAAAAATGACACCCCAGTCTGGGAAAGTGGGTAACCCATCATTCTATGAGGCAATCACTTAAAACTGCTGGGCAGCTGACTAATGGAAGAGACAGACAGGCTGTGCATGAGTCAAATTTCTGAGTTGGTTTTACAGAGGTGGGTTTTGCACAGGCTCCAGTTTATAACCAGTGAGGCTTTTTGAGATCCTTGATTTGGTGTGGCTTGTGGGAAGGGACTTGTAGGTCAGCACCAGGTCTAACGTGAGGGTGGTATCTAGTTTCTGTAAATATTGATTTCTCTTTGGACAGGTTGACTTTAATTTGTTTTTAATTAGTAATGGCAGATGTTCAGCTGGGAGAACATCTAGGGATCATTATTCTAATAATGTCCTATTAGCTTTTAAACCTTCCTCTTGATGTAAATCTGTAATTAGAGTGCTCTCTCTATCTGCTGCATCCCACGACCAATTCTCTCTGTAAGCCAATACAGTGGGATGCCAGAAAGCTGCAGGGATTGTAAATTGTGCCTTATGACTCTGTGTTTTGGGTAATTGCACACTGAGGACAGAGCAGCAGCAGTGCAGCAGCTGCCCCAGCTCCTCCCAGCCCACGGGAGGGATGTTCCCTGGGATGGAGGATGCTTTGGGAGCAGTGGCTGTGTGAGAGTGTCCCAGGGGCACAGCAGCCCTTGGGGAGGGTGCTGCTGTGTGCCCCAGCCCTGCCTGTGTGCCCAGGAGGATGTGTGCTGTGTGCTGGCAGTCTGGGGAGGTTTTCCCTCTGCTGGGAGCTTTTGGCTGTGTGTGTTCAGAGGAAGGTTCCTCCCGTAGTTCATCCTTCCCCTGCCTCACCCTTGTGCAGTTCCCACGCAGCAGCACTGACTGCACAATTCCCTGCAGGGATTTGGTACCCATGCAGCTCCTCTGCTTCCCACCAAGCCATCAGTCAGGAGGTGTCTGGAAGTGTAGAATTCAGCTGCTTTGGTGGTTTTATCCATGTGCCTTGTCTCTGACAAACAAAACCCACCACATTTCATTCACTGTCCTTTGGGGGCACGTTCACTTTTACCCACATTGATCCTTCCTCACAGATCCATTGCATCTGTGGATCCCAAAGGAGCAGTCAATGTCCTTTTTTGCACATATTGCAAACCAGCCAAGGCCTTGTTAACTGCTTACAGAAACCTTGGCCTTTGGGATGGCCTCCAGGGGTTCAGGAGTGAATCCACAGTCCCTGCTCCCACCCCAGGATTACTCACTAAACCCCAATCCCATTCATGTTTTCTATTGCAATAGAAAATGCTGGTCCTTGGCATCAGATAGGAGGCATTTGTGACCAGGTCTGTATATATATATATATTTTATTTTTTTTCATGTTTCTCTTGAGAATAGTGTCACTAAACTTCTTCAGTGTTGAGTTTTTGTCTTGTACCCACATTGAAATACTGAAAGGACTCTCTGAAAAGCTCACTCCAACTCTGCAGCCTCCTGGAGTCCAGCCTAGAGTGGTATAAATCTGCCATGCTGTCTTGGAAAGATTTATTTCTAGTCCTGCAGTGACAGGATAATTTTGATTTACCTGCAGAAGTTTCCTGCCCTCCTCTCTGCCTGTACCTCTCACTGTATTTTTCTCTTCTCTTCCTGTGGCCACAGTGCTTAGCTACTGCTTCAGTTTAAAATAATTAAATAATCTGAGGTGTCCATCAGACTCTCACCTGGATCATTCTTGAGAGGTCACTCCAGCCCCACCTGGCATGGTGAAACCTGCTGACCTGTTTCTCTCATTTGTTCTGCCAGAACCTGCCTTTGGTAATGAGATAATCTGCACAAATGGAGTCAACAGGCAGCAGATGTAGGGCAAGAACCAGATTTCGTATCTTTCTTTGCATTTCTTTTACAAGATGGAGAGACCTGATCCACCTGAGAGCCAGGAGAGCTGTGGTGATAGCTAATAACTGCAGTGCTGATAGCCAAGCTGATAAGCCCAGCTTATTTCCTCTAAAGCCATGCCCTGCTGCCTCACTGGGTGCCAGGCAGTCTGGCCTGGACTGTCCTGCACGTGCTGCTTTAGGGAAAATACTCCGAGGGGTTCTTTCTCTAATTACCTTGTGTTTCTCAGTGTTTAACTTCATTCTTTCATTCAGGCTGTGCTTGAAGCATATCCTGCCTGATGTGACTAAGCTGTTGACTCACTTCTTTTATGGCTGCAATAAAACCAGATCTAATGACCAATGTCTGGGTATCAACCACCGACAGCATTTGCAAAAAAATGAATCCAGATTGTCCCTCCTCAGCATTGTGTGTCCTGGTGTAACTTCCACAGAATTTATCATCTCACAGTGTAATCAGTTCTGTTTTCTTCTTTTATAAAGGTTATCTGCTTGGTTTAGCATTATCCCAAACCCTCCAGTTCTGAGTTTTAAATAGTGCTTGCTTGGAATCTGTCCCTGTATCCATCAGTGCTGGTAATTGCACTCAAAGACCCCAAGTAGACAATTAACCTTGCACTGGGCCTCAGGGGTTTCACAATTCCATGGATTTGGAGTTCTCCTCAGTTTTGCCATCCCTCTGGGGTAGTTGGGTGGTCTCTCAGCCCCTGCTGTCAGCTCAGGGCAAGGCCAAGCATCTGCTCTTGCTTGCAGCAAGTTCCTGCAATGAAGGGAAGGCTGGGGTGAGCAGCTGCAGGAGAACGTGGTCCTTGCACTCCTGTTTGTGTCCTCTGTCAGTAAAAGGGGAGCACGGTGCATGAGAGTGGGGCATTTCCCTTGCCAGTGCCAAAATAATGGAGTGTTTGATACAGGATAGGGCATGGAGGGGGACAATCAGGGACCTGGGACTGATTCCCCTGAGCCACCACCTTCTGCTGACTGAGGAAAGCCCCCAGGAATTGTACACAGTCAGCCCAGGCTCAGGGAAATGCTGGGGTTTAGCCCCAAGACATCTGCAATTGCAAGTCTCCCAAATTGAGATTGTAGCACAAGATTTGGTGCTGGAGTCATTCAATTACAGAAGATTCTCAGTTTCATTTAAAAGAAAAACTAAGTTTCTGTACTGCAGAGTAGCAAAGATGAGCTGAGGGACCAGGCAAGGCTTTCAGGACTAAAGAGTCTCACTTTGGTTACTTAACATCTCATGATTTTAGTATCCATCTCACAATAGAGCCAATCTCATCATGGGAAGTTGCTTTCAGTGACTACAAAGTTGTTTTGTTTTTTTTTTTTTAAAGTCCCAAACCCAACAAACAGCATCTTCAGCAGCTCTGAAGCTTCCTGTGAATCCAGCTGATATTCAGCAAATACTTCTGGGGGGAAAACTGAACACACATTTCATGTGA
This sequence comes from Alaudala cheleensis, assembly GCA_013398995.1. Lineage (NCBI taxonomy): Eukaryota > Metazoa > Chordata > Aves > Passeriformes > Alaudidae > Alaudala > Alaudala cheleensis. The sequence continues at coordinate 9,934 of VWYE01025262.1, read as the reverse complement.
AGTTCAGCCTCTGAGATTCCTTAAATAAACAAAAAGCTGGAGAGGAAACAGCCTCCTGACAGCTTTGAGGAGGAAAGAGCCCCCAGCTTTCCTCTAATAAAAGCAACCCACAGTCCCAAGGAGATGTCTGAGGATCTGGTCCCACATTTGGAATTCTGGACACAGGGTCCAGGATTCCTGAAAAATAAAAAGGGACCTTTCAGTGGAGCTGAGCAAGAAATCTTTATGCCCAACTCTAGGAGCAGAACTGGCTTTTGATAAGTGGTTGAGTGGTTTTAAACAATGAAAAATTAAAACAGTCATTCAATTAAATGTGAGCAGATGCCCTGGAGTGAACTGGTGTGGCCAGATTTACAGTCTTATTGATGATAACACATGGGAGTATCTGATCGTTCTTATTTCATGGCTCTCTTGTTTAATATTATCCTTTTTTATAGTAAATAAACTTTAAAAACCTGAGATAAATTTGTTTCTGAAAACAAAAACAAACAAAAAACCAAACAAAAAAGTCAAATCTCCAGGAAGAGCTGAGTTAGAGTAGGGTGAGCCAGAGGGGGGAGTCTTTCTCAATTTTATTTAGAACAAATTTTAACAAGATACTTAGATATCTATAGATGAGACTAACAACTGGATTTTCAGAATCACTTGGGCAGCTGTGCCTTTGAATACTTTTTGAAAAGCAGGTGATTATTTCATATGGAGACCAAAGTCCCCACTCTTAGGGCAGCCCTGGCCCATTTCCTCCCCCGAGGGCACCTGCAGGGGCTGGCATTGTGTGAAAGCAGGATCTAAACCACTTCTAAAGAAAAAAATGCCCTTTTTAAAAAGAACTATTTTATTTGTCTCATTATTTTGTAAAAACTAAAAGCTTCCCCTTCAGCAGATGCCACCCTTAACTATCTTGAAGGTTCTTTATTGATGCCCAAATATTTTTTCAAGGCCTGGGGTTCTTATTTCAGGTCACTTTTACACTCATGTGAGTGTTCTGGGTTAAGGGACAGTGGTGGGGAGAGCCCAGCTTGGGGATCCTTCATGTTACTGCACTCAGAAAATGGGAAGTATTCCTGACCCTGGATCATAAAAACACCTTGCTGCCTAATCCAGGGATGGGGAATTGCCCTGTGAAGCCAAAACAGCTTCCAAGTCCTTTGTTTCCAGGCTGGGTTTGTCCTTTTGCTTCCCTCTGGCCCCCTGTGTCACTGTCAGGAGTTTTCCTTGTCACTTGTGTGTCCTGGTGCTGCAGAATTTCTGATCAGTCAGGCAGCAGCTTCACCCCCCTGAAAATGAAGAAGGTGGTGCAAGTACTGAAAAGCAAGAAGAGTGCAAATAATTACTTCCTTGGAAAGGTGAAATGTGGTTTAGCTCGTTACAGTAAACTAATTAAAGCTGGGCTCAGATCCTGTCCTTTGGGCTACACATTAGTACCAGGTGATAATAATGGCTGAGCACACATCAGTCAGTGGGGAATAAAAGTCCCTTTTTGTTTGTTTGTATTAATCTGGCAGAATGAGCTTTGTGCCTTCCTTTGGGTTTCTGAGGCTGAGTACCAACAGCCTGTGTGAAAATGCTGCTCCAGTGCTCCTGTGTGACCTCTCAGTGCAGCACCTGGGAGGGAAACACTCAGTTCTGGATGAGCAGGTTGTTTTCTGGAGGCACAGCCTATAAAAGCACCTCCAGCTGTTCAGGCTTGACCCCTCTAAGCTGCCTCACACCCCAAAATGATTCTCTCTCAGTTCAGGCTGTCCTCAAGAGCCTCCCATCACCAGCAAGGTGAGGTGACTGCAGAGGTCCTGGTTGAGAGCTGGATGGATTTCCCAATCTCTTCCTGATTTTTCTGCCTTCTGTTCCCACATCCAACACCAAAAATACTTTAGAGGTGCTTCAGCAGGTTCCCTGCAGGAGTTGCACTGGAATTTTTGGGCAGGAATTACTCAGTGTATCTCCTCCCTTCTTGTGTCATGATTTCAGTGGGTTTTGCATTGAGCTGGCCTCTAATTGTCTGTCTGTCCACACAGAGATGCAGCATTTGTGGCTTTGCATCCCAGAGGGGTTTTCTAACTGGGGATGCAACTGCTCATTATTCACCAGCTGAACAAACCAGCAGCCACCTCTCACACCTCAGCTGGGTTCTCAGCAGGTGCAGGAGACAAATCCACCTTCTCACCAGGCTGGAAAACGTTTTCAGGATGATTTGCAGCTGTGGTGGTGCCAGCTGGGACTCTGAGGAGCTGATTTTGGTGATGCAGACCCTGACCCCAGAGACTCAGCGCAGGGAAAGGAGAAGCAAAGTGAGGGGTTACAGGGCTGGCTGCTGCAGACTTCCAGGAGGAGTTGCTGAGGCTTTGTGCCTCTCCCCTGAGGGCTGAGGAGTTGCAGGAGAACTGGAAATCCCTTGCTCTCTTCCCTGGATGTTCTGCACAGGCAGTGACTTGGCTCCCATTTGCCAAGGAAACCCATGAGGGATGTGATGCTGAGTGTCTGTGCTTGGGGAACCACAGGGCAACAGCCCAGACATCACCTGGGATCTCTGAAACAGCCCTCTGAGGCAAAATGAGAGAGTCAGCTTGAAGTGTGGAGTCTGAAATTACCTGGTTTGATTTGGTTGTGAACTCTTAAACAAATCCTTTGAGAACATCAGTCAGAATCTTTATTTTGACAGAGTCTTGTTGAGTATAAAACTGCTGAACAAATTCAAGTAGGAGGTTTTTTTATTTAAAGAATTCCTTTCAGAGATGTGTGAAGTGAAGGAATACCCATGATCTCTGTTAAATGGCTCACTATGGTGTTCTTAATAGGATCAAAAGATTATCTGTTATTTTCTCAGATGCTTTTAACATGAAGGATTATTTATTGAAAAAGAAGTCTGTGGACTTTGTTCAATGAAAAAGCAACATTTGTAAAGTGGAAAGTTCCTTCCTCCCAGCAAAGGTTAATTGTCCAAAAGGGTGGTAGTTATGAATGATATCCTGGTAAATTGGAAACAGCTGAAAATACTGAGGAGCTGGGTGGTAAAAAAACCTCCAAGTGGCAGCCAGGGAAATTAAAGGTGAGGAGAAGGTGAGTGGCACAGAGTGCCCAAAGTCTAAACCAACACTTTTCTTTGATTAGAAATACACCAGCTGAATATAATTTTAAAAAATCACTTGTCTGAGTCAGAATCTGAAAAAGGTTAAAGGAAGAAATCTTCTAAAAATGTTTATGGACCACAGAGGAATATAAATCCCACTTGAGTTTTACAAGCCCAGAGCCACTGTCTTGCACTCATATTTTTGTGAGTGTTTTTGTACTTATTTAAATAGTGTCCCATCATTTTTCCCCTTTTTTGGAATGGTAGTGCAGATTTCTTTGCTCAGCAGATTTTAAATAATCTTTCAGTGAATAAGAAGCTATAAAAATCTGCTGTTTGCCACAAAGTTTTTGGTTGCTAAAAATTAATCCACATGGGAAGACATCCTCTGCCTTAAAGATGTGGGAATTTTGCAGAAATATGGGTGAGCAGGGTTTTTTTAGATCAAATTGGACCATGCTGAAGGTCAGTTTGTGTCTGTAAGGGATGGCAGCTGTTCTGGAAAAAGTTATCATACAAATAAAAGGCACATTGCCCAGGAGGGGACACTGAGGGTGCTTGTGAGGAGTCAGAGGACAGTGCAGGTCCCCCACTGTTCCCATCTTTATGATGCATTGCCTGTAATTAAGAGGAGTGATGAAGAGACTGAAGGCAGAGCCCTCTTGAGCAGAATGTAAGGTGAAATGGTCTCTGTGTACTTATTGAATCTAATCATTTACATCTCATTGAATCCAATCAAGTTAGCAGTTTATCACATTAAGATTGCATTAAGTTGGTTGTCTCCAGTGAGGCTGAGTTATTGCTGGAGGGGATCCTGCAGCTCTGTGCTCAGGGCTCTTCTGTTCCCCAAATAACAGGTCCAGCTTTGGCTGGGATGTGCAGCAAGAGCCAAAAAATCCTCTGCAGGGCCCCCCGTGCCTGGTGCAGCTCCGTGTGGTGTGTGCTGGGGGAGAGCTGCTCCCTCAGCTCCTGCTCACACCCAGCACTGCAGTGTCACTGCAAGCAGGGTCTGCAATTCTCCTCCCTTCAGCTGAGGCTGATCAGTGTGACATGTGGCTGTGGCAGAGGCAGATGTGCCCCAGCTGTGCTGGGGGTGACAGCAGCACAGTCCTGCTCTATCCCCACCTGCTGAGGCAGTGCAGTGGTGAGTGCTGCTCACTGGGATGTTCTGAAGTTCAGAACTTCAGGTCAGTCAGGTGTGATTAGAAAGAAGAAAGCAAAGTGCCCAGGCTGCAGAAATAGAGAGCAGGAGAGAGGGACACAGTTAATCTCCATGCTGAGACACAGAAGTCACAAAGTGAGATATTTTCTGTAGCCCAGTTACAATATCCCAGATTGTACTAAAAATACCAAGTATTCTTGTAACTAACTCTTGCTTATGAGGCAAAAACCAAATAACTGCTGCTTTTTTTTTTTTTTAATCTGTAAGTACCCAGCTTGTTAATTGGAATGAACTTGAAGAGAGCAGAGCTCTGCAGAGACTCCTTGAATGCTGTATGGATTTATACAGAGAATTCTGTCTCTGTGGTGGAGCTCTGTTGAGCAGCTCTCCAGTCCTGGGGGAGGATTTCTGTTCATCCTTTCAGAGGGTCCCAGGGACATTTCCCTGCCTGTGGGGACTGTCCCCATGGGGCAGGGGCAGCCTGGCTGCTCTGGGTGCACAGTGTCACAAAGTCTGCTCTGATTCTCCATTCCCTCCCTGCTCTGCAGCTTCCCCACTTTGCAGCCTGCTCACATCCTGCTCAGGAGTGTGCACAGGAGGGGTATTAATAGATACAGTTTTTAACAGCTTGTGGGCAATTGATCTAAGATTACCAGTGTCCTGCAAATTGGCTGTCATTATTTAAACATCAGACAGAGAATTCTTGCCCTAGAGCCCGGGCCAAATAAATATGGCTTTGCTGGAAATGGTTTTATAACAATAATTGGAGCTGAGGAGAGGGGAAGGCCTTCATCTCCCTGCCCATATTTCATTGCACTTCACCCCAGTGCAGTAACGTGGGAATCATCAGGAAAGGCAGCTCCATTTCTGACAAAGAATCCACATTATTTTTCTTGGGGCTCGCAGGAGCTGGAAACTGATTTGGTTTGTTTTGGAAGAGGCTGGAAAAAGCAGAATTCCACAGAGACTAGATGAAAATTCAGGTATTAAATGATAATTCTGGGATTACTGGAAAGGCATCTGAATATGTGCTGCGTTTTCAGAAAGAAATGCAGGTTTTTAGTAAGTTATTTGATTTCTGTATCTATTGAGAGTCAGTGGAGCTGCTTTTCAATATGACCCAGTGCTCATGTCCACGTTTAGCCCAGGGGCAGGAATTGGGCAGGAATTAGGCAGTGCTGTACCTGACCTCACTTGCCACAGCCCTCTGGACAACTGGGCTGCCTTCAGGTCCTGCATCCTTAAATTAGCTGTGTTTGCCTCAGCTGACACCTCCCTGCAATCAAGTGACACTTCCAGTCCTTGCAAAGACCTCTCAGCTCTTTGGGAAGGGTTCACACCTCTCTGAGTTCAGGCAGCCCTTGGAGCAGAGCTGGGGCTGCAGGGACGTGCACAGGGTGAGGCTTGGCTGGTTTAACCAAGGTGACTTTGAGCCACCCCTGTGCTCCAGTCACTGTGAGATTGGTGAGCTCCAGAGGAGAACTGCAGAGGAATCTGGATGATATCTGGCCATGAGCTCTTTTCTTTGCCATCATTTCCATGTTCCTGAGACAGGGGCACCATTAACACTTCCAGCTGATTTTATGTAAAGTCTCCTCGAGTCACTGTGTTAATCCTGCTGTCTTTAAGTCTGACTTTTCCCATCACAAAAGATTAAATACACTAATGAATGGAGTCACTGTGTTTAAGGTTCAGCCAATGAGCAGCTGAGCAGAACAGACTTTAAGCCATCCCACAGGTGAAGATGTTCTTTGCTGGTTTAGCTCTTCTGCTGGGTTTATCCAACACTGAACACAACCAATTCAGAGACTCTATTCCAAATAATCTGTGTTATTCACAGTGAAATCACACAAAATATCCAGAAGTGTTGTTTCAGTGCTTTCTCCTGGTGAACAGTTTAAAACAGCTGTTGTGTTTTGACAACAAGGAAAATCCCATTTCCAAGGCTGGGAAAACACTTTATTTTTTAAAAATTGGTCATGTTTATTAAACTCTTACAAGTTAATGGAAACAACAAAGAGCCAATAGGATCCATGACAGAAATCACAAGGTTTCTGTCCCTACAAAAACTCCCTTTGCCTGGGATGGCACTTGCAGGGTCCCTGGCACAGGGTGAGGGAGGCTGACTCAGAGCTCACAGGTACCCACCAGGACAGAATAACCCTGCAAAACCTCTCAGGAGCTCTGAGCACCCTCAAAGCCAGGAATCTGCAGGTGAGCTTGTGCCAGCAGCACCTTCCAGGAGAGTCCCTGAGCCCAGCCTGGATCCAAGGCTGAGCCTGGGCTCTCCTGGGGGATTTGCAGCAGGGAAGGAGCTGCTTGGACTCTGCTCCCAGACCAGTATCTGGGGTTCCAAGGGGAGCAGAGCAAGGCTGGTGTGTCCCCAGGTTTTGGAGGAGCAGGAATTGGCATTCTGCTTTATGCAGGAAAGGCTCTGTGGTCCTGCTGAAGCTCTTGGCCTTAGGGAGAGATTATCAAGCACAACTCCCACTTATTTTTTAACATGCAGAAGAGAGAACAGTTTGTGGCTTATTTACTCCATTCTGCTTGGTTTTATGGTTTTCTTTGTAGCAGTCAGTGCCTTCCACAAGCTTGGCAAATGACCCAGAGAAGAAAACACATGGAATGTCTCTGGTAGTAATGGAAGTGGCAGTGGGAAGACTCAAACAACCTGAGCAGAGCCAGGCTGTGTTATGGAAACAAGGGCTGCTGTACAGCAGGGGAAGGGCTCTCTTCATTCTCTGCAGAGTAAAATAAATAACACAGGGGAAGCCCATCTTAGGCATGTAAAGAAGACACCATAAACCATTTAGGTTAGGAGAACCAGGGGAAGGGATGCATTTAAAGAGATACATCTGGGTTAGAGCAGTGGAAGATGAATAGATTCCTTGGCACGTGGTTAAAGCATCCTTGAGCACAGAGCCCAGCTGTGACCCCATGTCTCTGCAGGGCTGTTCCCAGGGCCAGGTGCCTGACCCTGAGCAGAGCAGTGCCTGCTGGGCTGCCAGAGATGCTGGGCAGGAGAATGCCTGTCATTATTCCTTCTCAGTTAACATCACCATAAATCTGCTGTGGGACTCCAGTGATAGAGAACTGATGTGCTCCACCCCAGCCCAGTAAATCTTTGGTGCCAAAGCCACTCATCAGCTGATTCCTGAGCCCATCAGTTGTGTGGCAGCTGTTGGTGCCTCTGAACACCATTGTTAGTGCAAAGCAAAGCTCTGCTGGGGCAGCTGGAACAATCCTGCAAGTGAGAAGCTCAGGCTTTGCTTTTCTACACATTCCCAGTTCTCTAAAAAGGAACCTGTCCCCATAATAACTTGAAGAGCCTGTAGCTTTCTTTCCTGCCCCACTTCAGTACTGCCAGTTTTAGATTTGGGGTTTTAACTCTTGTGTGTCTGTGTGCACAGTGCATGCAATGACTGTTTTCTGCTGGAAGGGTTCTGCACCAGCACTGCTGGTTCAGGAGTGACTCCAGGCAGAGCAGACCTTGGTCTCTCTGCCCTCTCTGTATTTCTCTAGGACATGTTGTAGGAAGGGTTTGTTCATGGCTGGGGCTCCTGAGTGTGTCCAGGTTGAGGTGAGAACTCTTTAATTTAACCCACTCACAGAGAAGGCAGCTCCTGGTGGTGAAATCTCTCAGCCTTGGGTTCAGAGAGTTCCTCTGCTGTGAAACTTCCTGACACTGGAGAAGTTGAACATTACCTCTCTTCAGATAAATCACATTATTTTTCTGAATACCTCAGTACCTTATCCTCAGTGCCAGGTATAATCCAGCACATCAGGCTGCCTGACTGAAGCATTTGCAAAAGCCATGCAGTTCCTGGTGATGGACCATTTGGGGCTTGTCACAAGCTTTTTTATCATTATTCTCAAAGTGGAAGCCTGCCACAAATAATGTATGTAGTGTCTGGCATGAGCTAGCTAATGGCCTGCTGGCAGCATGGCTGCTGTGCTGCCCACAGGACTTCTGGAATATTCTAGTGAGAATATTCTGTGTAATGCTGACTGGGGTAATGATGGGCTGGATCTGTGTCCCAGCAAACAGCTCCCTGTGCTACTCATTTGTTCTTTAAGCTGCTTATATTGCACAGTTAAACCACAAATTCATATTAGAAAATATGGGTGGCATGCAAAAAACCCACCCCAAAACAAATTAATAGCATTGTACTTAAATCATATCAGCCTGCTTTTTTCAGAACCACTTTCATTTCTTGCAGAGAAAGTGAGGGGACTGTGAGAGTTGAAATTTCTTTCCTGAGCAATCCTTATAATTATTTATGTCACACCATGGCAGCAGCCCCACCATGGGATCCTGTGTTTATGGTGGCTGGATTGTGGCATGAAAGATGCTGTTCCAGCACAGGAGAGCCCTGACAATGTATCACAGTGCCTGGAGAGCCTGGGAGTGACTTGGGCTTGGGGGAGCTTTTGCAAATTGTCTGGAAGGGAAAAAATCAGGGAAAATTCTTTTAAGAGTGGAATTTTCTTGCATTTCTTTACTGGCTATTCAGATTTTTTGAAAATAGGTTAATTGCTCAGAACCTCAACCGAAGCTGAAGAAGTGACTCTAAAATGTTCAGTATTTGTCCTTACAGTTTGTCCTTGCACTGTTGGCTCCTTTTTCTCCCTTCTTTCCTCATTATCTGTAGCAGTGAAAACCCCCTGTAGATTCTCTCTTCAAACCTGACAAAATGTGAGCAGCTGCAGGAAAAGCATTTTGTTGAAATCACTCATTGCTGTTTCTACATGAGTATCATTAGGTTTCAGAAAATATTTCTATGTGCAAAAGGGAGATGACAAGTGATTTTATAATGTTTATGTGTCTGCAGTATTATTCACATACTTTAATTTTTTGTGTTGATAAGACAAAACCAAAGCACTGAATAGCAAATTGTTGGTGTTGGTTGTGCCTTCCTTCTCCCCCCTGTGAGGGAGTGATGTTTCTTTTTTCCCATCTATATAAAATAAGTGTGATTGAACCATTCATAAAACAGATTAGCACATGGGATGGGATCTGCTCATGATGCACAGGCAAGGCAGGATCAGGCTGATAAACCTGGTGAGATCTGCTGCTGCTTTCTGCCTGCATTTAGCCCTCACTTAACTTGGAACCCACATTAAAAGCTGAATGCTGCAGGAGCCACCATCACTGTGGATGTGTCACAAGGCTGGGGCTGTTAAAGCTCTGCCTGAATTGAGATAAAATTGAACAAACACAGAATTTTCCCATTTTTGTTTAATTACCCGAGTCACTGTTTAATAAATCAGGAAGTTGTTTCACTGCCTGTAAACAATTCTGTTTGTATGGAGTTCCACTCAACTCAGTTCTTGCTTGAATTTTGGGCGTCACTTTGTGTCACTGTCAGGATGATGAAATTCAAATTGGTGATTAAAAGCAACACCCTGAAGGATTTCATTTGCTTTTAAGAACCCTGAAAACACAATTCAGACCTGCCAACTAAGACAAAGTCCTTACAGTTTCTGGAAATGTGAGAGACACCACTTATAAGAATTATCCATCCCTACCCATGGAGGTGGATTCAGCTCTTTGGAAACTCCCTGAAAATGCTCTTTTTTTAGACACTTGGTGGACAGGAGAGGGACAGAAAGAGCAGACACTATTTCAGACACATTTTGTTTCCAGTCTTATTTTTGCTCCTTTTCAGTTGCTATTTATTCTCAGCTATTATTATTATTATTAT
>VWYE01025261.1:0-27513 GCA_013398995.1 Alaudala cheleensis | reverse complement strand
GACACAAATTTGTGGATAGGAATAAGGGTGTCATGGCCTTTACCCTCATAACCTCCTGACTGGATGTCTCACACTTCTGTACACAACATTGTTCTTGTCCTGACTGAAAGGCACCTGCAGCTCCTGCTCAGAAACTTACCTCTGCCATGGGGATGGACATGTGCACTCAGTGGTGGATGTATAATAAAAGCAAGAAACTTATTAGGACAAAAATACTTTAGGGTCTGATTAATCTAGGTAAAGATTGAAGTAAGGGGAGGATGTTGAAGGGGACTTATCTATTTCAGTGAATATGCAAGACAATATTGCTGAAGTTGATGAACATGGCTTTATGTTTAAGGAGATCAGGATTCAGAACACCTTTTGTGACTTATTAGATAGAGAAAATTATTACTGCCCATTAAAAAACTACATTTCAGACAAAATGGAAAATCTGATTAGTGCACCACAGAGTGGCTAGCTTCTAAAATTAAAAAATTAATGGATATATGAAATATTTAATTTAATACATAAATATCTGTTAATAGAAATTAATTACTGCATGCAATAAAATTCATTTATTGCACATAGAGGACTAAATTTTAAATATGAGATGAAATAAAAATGTGAGCATTTTCATTGCCTATGTGAATTGGTTATTGGTGGAAGATTTTTTTTACTGTATAAACAACATAGATCAAACTCAGTGATAAGATAAACCCTCTCTATATTTTCAGTGTCTCTCAAATGGTAATAAAAGAAGTCCTTGTTCATGGAGAGGATCACCTGTAGGTGTAATTTATCTCAGATATGATTTGGAATGCAAAAAGTTAAGGAAATAAAATATATGCTTGACATTTTACAGAACTATAACCTGTGCTTCCATCATAATGAGTTTCCAGGCTATTGGACTATGAGGATAAGTACAACATCTGCAGCTTTTGCAACAGCCCCAGATGAGCAGCACTCTCATATGTTGATTTTTTGATGCACTGATCCTCTGATCTGGCAAACACATATTTGATATGCCATGATTTAAGCTGAGCTTATCTTTCAGCCAACTCCTGTCATTTGCACTGGTTTCATTACTGTGCATCACCTCATCTCCCACCAGTCTTCCTCTACTGTGTGAAAACTTCCTCTGTGTCCATGCAGGCAGGCCCTTCACTGCCTTAACCCTGCCAAGCTGCAGCTTCTGCTGGCAGCTGTTTTCTCCTCCTGCTTTGAGCTCCTCCCTGACAGCAGAGCACAGCAAAGTAAAAAAGCCCTAGACTCAGAATAATACTTAACAACAATCCCAGCATCAGTGTGTTATCAGTATTCTCATAACAAAGACAAAACATGGCACTGTACCAACTACTAGGGAGAATGCTGAGGAAACCAGCTCCATTCTGTCTGAAAAGGTATCTAGGTGAAAGTTCCCAGCTTGCAGCCTGAGGCCTCAGCAAATCCAGCTAGTTGTGGTAATCAATTAAAATAGAGCAAATTGCATATTAGATCACATTCTGTACAAGTCCTATTTAAAACATGCTTATTTAAGCTGAACAACTGATATCTCTCAATAGTAGATGGAAATGTGCAGGAATAAAGTAGTATTCCTTAATGTAGTTTAAACCAGGTAGTTCTAGTTGATGTGTCCTGTGAAATGTTGAGAGGCATTGGTAGGAACAGCTTCTCCAGCTGTATTTAATTAGCAATGTTGTTTGGAATTCATCTGTGCTGGTGTAATTCTTTTATTGTGTTTAACAAAACTACTGGAGGTGAAACCAGAGACAGTGTTCAAACAAAAACAGGATTGCTGCCTGAAGCTACTCGGCATGCAAGGAAATAGCTCATTTTCAGGAGAAACAGGATTACAAAAAGTCTGACTGCTCAGGGAAGATGGACTCACTGGGGGGGTCCATCCACTTCTGAAGCAGACAACAGAGAAAGGCTTTGAACGCTGTTAGTCATTAATAATGTAAGTAATAAGAAAGGGTGATTGGGATAAGAGCCAGAAATTGGTAAATTAACAGCTACTTTTAACCTTGAGGATAAAATCCTAATATTTTAGAGAGTACTTTTCCAAAGCTCTGCTGCTCAAAGCCTTGGAGGTCCCCTTTATAATGAATTCCAGAAAAAGAAACAGTGAAGGGACAGCATGTATTGATTATTGCCTCCTGGCAGGGGGCAGTTTTGGGGATCCACCTTGGGGCAGTAACAAATTTGGGTGCCAGGTAACAAGAAAATCTGGTGGGAGGTGCCCTTGGGGGACTGGAGGTGCCCTTGTGGAACCGGAGCCAGAGACAGCTGATATATTTTGCTTGAAGGTGATTAGAGACTTATTAACCCACAGATACTGTGGTGGTCATTGAGGCTGGCGGCAAATGTTACATGTATTTAAAGGAACTCTGTTGTTTTTCTGGGAATGGCCAGGGACTGTGTGGCAGAGAATGTTAAACTGACTCCTTTGAAGCATCTAAACAAGGTATGGTTTAATTGCAGAAAGTGTCCATTCTAGATACCCTGCAGAATTGTCATCCAGTTCTTTCAAGAGGTGACTCTTTACAGACAATGGTGATGATGTAAGACCTGTTTTCCCACACCAACAAAATGGAAATGAAGCTTGTTACCCTCTACAGGAGTATCACAGTTTCCTGAAAGAATTTCTATCAAAATTTTCTATTAAATGTCACATTACTACAAATGGTGGAAAGGTATATTCAGGCAGTCAAGAAATTCATACTGCATTACTAGAAAAAATAGCCTACAATATATGTAAACTTCTTATTAGTCTATGTAAATTTATTGTGAACAGTGACTTTGCAGCATATTATTTCAGGTTCTAAAGTAAATCTTATGCTGAAACTTAAGAGGTTTTTATAAATAATGTGAGGAAGAGGATTTGATTAAACCTCAAGTGAGATAGGAAATGGCTTTCCTACCTGAGTGAGTGTCTGCAGGAGGGAGCCAGCAACTGCCAGAACACTGTGAAAGATCTCTCCCTGGAGTGCCAGAAGCTCAGGGATTAGCATGGTTACCCCCTTGCCTTTTAGGAGAGTTGATTTCAAACCAGGTTTTGACATGCTTGTCAGGTGGAAAAAGACCAGAGGTGGCAGAAGCTAGCTTTCAAACCTCAGTTCTTCCTTTTTTTCCTCTTTTTTTTGTTTGTTTGGTTTTTTGTTTGTTTTTCAAGGGGTGAAACACCAAGCAACCTTACCTCCTCCTTTCCTCCTTTTGAATCCATTCATAGTTCTGTCCTGTTTAAGTGAGCTAGTACCTTGAGGGAGGGGATTTATTTTAAACTGCATTTACTAAAGAACTCACATCAGCAGCTGGGCTATAAACCTACTTGTTAAAACATGATGTTGAGGGAATCAAGAACTCACTGACAGGGTCAATGAGTGAGGATATGGCCATCCTGATGATATAATGCAACCATGACCACTGTGCAGAGAGGGTAATTGATGTCTAGCCTTAAAATCTGAGAGATTTTAATAACAAAGTTGCTCTTACAGGATTAAGTAGTTGAGGAAAGGATGATAGAGCTTCTGCTATCAAGGGACTTAACATAGACATGCCTGTTTAACTGCTTTAGGAAGTGTGCAGACCTATGAAACTAGAAATCCATGTGGTTTCAGCTTGTTCAAATCACTGGATACTGGTTTGAGACTGAGAATTTTTTATATCAGAGACCTTGAGAGGACTCAAAAGTGCAGGTAAATGATCCCCAGTACAGTAAGTATCATTTTGGTGATGCAAGCTTTAGAAAATAGGTTGTTTTATAAGAGATACCATTGCTGACACATAAAAATTACTGCAAAAGGCACAGAAGAAGAAGCAAGTTCTGACTACTCATGCTGATGTAAACCCACTGACCTTCTGGAGATGGATTTCATCCCTTTCTTTGCCCTCAGGTTTGTCTAGTTTCATGTGGGATGACTTTTAGAGCAGGACAGCTAAAAGGACTTTCTCAACAGTATTGGAAAGGTTTGTTCTTGCACAGTGGTTTGTATTACAGGGATAAAGCTATGCATACCATTATGGTTTCATGTCAGCTAAAAGTCCTCTGATCTAATGCCATTCTTTTCTCTGAATCTGGAAATTATGATCTTTGTCATGTCTTGTTAGAGAGCATGAAATTGTATTTGCAGATACTTATGCACAGTATAATAGCAGTCTGTTAGTAAAATGTAATGCAATACAGATTCCCTCTCACACCCTCCCTCTGCTGTGAAATGGACTCAGCAAAGGTGCAAGAGCAAAAAGAATCTCAGACTATTTCACTTTCAGTTATCTGCTTAAACTTGGAAAACAACAGCCATGTATGATTTTATTAACTCCCTGTAGATACCATCTATGAGAGGCATTTCCTATATTCATGCCTAATCAAATCCAACATGTAAAGTAAAGCTCAGTGAGGGATGATTAAATTCACCTCTTGTAACCAGCTGCCCTGCAGTATTTAGCACATCCCAAATGTGAGAATGTCAACTACCACAAAAGAGAAGTACTGTGTAAATGGCTTGAAGCTGAGTTGGGGGAGATTTAGGTTGGGTATCAGGAAAAAGGTTTTCCAACTAAAGAACTAAAAGACAAGCATTGGGTTTTAATGGGTTTAGACCATACTTTTTGTGTGTACAGTTAGAGTGAAGAAAAAATAAATAAAAAATCCATTTTATTTCACTTTTATTATTTGGGCCTGTTAAAAGTTATTTGCTAGCTCTTCCCGTTTTACAATCACAAATCAAAGCATGAGTGCAGAGGCATTCACTTACTTTCAGTTCCCTGATTCAGGACTTCCCTCACTGCAGGCTTTGGAGGCATGCTGGCAACTCAGGCTGTGTGTACTGACACAGTTGCATTGCAGATAAATAGTACCATGCATTTCTAGATGTACATAGTATCCACAATAACCTCATGCCTGAGTTTTTACTAGAATTTGCATGTGAGATTCAACTAAAATTTAGAGATGGCTTTTGCTCTCTCTCCCTTCCTACTTCAAAGAGATGTGTCTACACAAAGAATGAACAATCCTTTGAAGCAGCTTTTTGAATTCTCAAGTATGTTACACTTCTGAAGAAGAAGAAAGGACACTGAAAATGATCACAGCAAAATAATACAATCTATCACAGAATCATCAGCCTTATCAGAAACTTGCAAATCTGACTCTGGTAGTTAAACATTTAATCCAAAATTAGCAAATAATGCTTCAAGACTGAACCCTTCAACATCCAGTCTGTGTCTGAATTGTTCAGCAATTCGTAGTTCAATATTTAGGTTCCTTGCTTTGTAGTTTGTTGTTTTTCTTTTCTCCAGGAGGAAGATCCAAAGCATCCTTCTTTTTCAAAGGTAAAAATCTTCACACAATCAACAGAAGGAATGGAAACTGAAGTTCTTTGCTCAACTGTTAAATGCATAGAATTAATAAAAGATGAAGTATTTGCTTGCCTGAGCCTCACATAATTACTGCCTATGTTGTTTCCCTTATGGCAGCTGCTTAGAGGATTAGATTTTGTTTTTATTAGAAATTGTGGCATTAGTTACCAATTATGTCAGGTGTCAGGGTGCGGGTTGGAGTTCACACTTTGGGTGGAGTTGCAATGAGATTTTAATTCATTTTTCATGTCTGAGTTTCTGTTTGATGGTCACAGAGCAAATGTGTCATGTTAAGCACTGGAAGCAATATGGCATTGGAGCTTCCCCTGAGCCTGGGTTGCCATGTCCCCCCAGTCTCTTGCAGACCAAGTGACATTTTTTTTCTTACACATGATATGTGATAATTTGCTCAAGAAATAAGGACATTTGCTTTAGGACTGTCTCAGCTCCACATTTCCAAAATAACCTTGAACAAAACCTGTATCTGTCTCATTTATGTTGGTGTAAATCAAGGAATGTGATATTAAAACAGCTGAAATCAGAATCTGGCCCTTGGCATGGGGAGAAATGTTATGGCTTTCTCATGAGTTTTGTAAGTTGTTACAGAGACTGTCCTTCAGAGCATGACCTGACCTTTTTCCTTGAGAAATGTTTATGCAGCATACAGAATTATAGCTACAGTGGAATTGTGCACAGAGCTATTAATTTGGTTGAATGTCTAGTAGACAACAATAAATCTAGCTGACATTATGACACCCTGTTAATAGTCCTTGTTGATGGGTTGCAACAAAAAGGTTTACAGGCTTCTTCATTAGTAAAAAAGACAGTTAACAAATAAAGCTAAGTAAACTTGATACTCGATTCTGTTCAGTTCAGGTAGTTGTTTGTGCTGTGTGCTGCCCATTGTGTCTATTCATTAAAAAGGGAAAGAAAACAGAGCTCAAAGCCCATTTTACAAACCAGTGCTTATTGCTGTGGGAGTATCCATATATCTGTGAGCAAAACAACTTTCTCTGAAAGGGTCTGTTGACTCATTTCTTTCATCAGTGAGAACAGCAACTGTACACTTCATTTGCACAAGAAGTTTCACATTTTAAGACTCTTTGCTGAAAATGCCTCATTATACTTCTCTGTAGAATGGCTCTGGATGTTGATTGTGCTATTTTCCAAGATGGGGATAAACTTGGTGTACAGATTTGCTCAGGACCTACACAATATGGAGGAGTATTTATGTAATAGTTTCCACAGCTGGGACTTTTTATATGTGCTCCAGTTTTTCATTGCAGTTCTCTGTTTTGCTCAGCCAATGCTGTGAAGCAGCTGGGGCATTAGAGATGTTACAGGAATTAGTTTTTTTCCTTTTTTATCTTTTCTCCAGTCCTGCCCCCTTTGCCCCACCTTTCCATCAAAGCTTGTGCAATGATTTCAGTTAGTGCATATCCTGCAGAGAGGCAACTGCTGCTTTCATCAGGTAAAACTCTGTAGTACTTTGGTTTGTGAAAGCACCTGAATGCCATCACTTGATATCAGAACTTAACTCTTTCTGTTAGGGAGCTGTGAGGAAGCAAACCTTCTTGTGCCTAGGAGTGCAAAAAGAACTAGAATTGCCACAGCAAATAGCTGTGGAGTCTGCATCTTGGATAGAGTCCAAAGCCATCTGGACACAGTGCTGAGCAATGGTTCTACATGGTCCTGCTTGAGCTGGGGGGTTGGACCAGAGGACCTCCAGAGGTCTGTTCCAACCTTAATCACTGAGATTTGGTGTTAACCTACCTTTGGGTCAGAGTGGAAAAGGTTTGGGGATCACTGTTAGAACTACAATTAGGAGAGACAGGGAGAAAATGTTGGATATATTTATAAAAATATATATATTCATATACACAGGCTCAGCTAAATCTATATACACTTCTTTTTTTTCTTATTCATAGCATCATAGAATCAAGAATATCCCACATTGAGATAAATGAGTAAAATAGTTTAGCAGGATATCTTAGCATGCTCCTGGGTTTAAATGTATTTTGTCAGTGATCTCAGTGACTTTAGATGACCAAGTGCAACTTTGGAAGTCTGACACCCGAAGAGTTTTGGATTAACTTTTGAAGGTGTAGGTTCTAGAATTTTTGAAATGTTGCATCTTCAAATACATGGCCTTCCTTCAACTGACAAGAAGTTTTTAACCTAGTAATTACTACAAAGACAGATAAAAGATTGTAGGGAAAAAAATCCCCAATATTCTTTTCTGTTCTTTGTGGACTGCTATGACAATAAGGGGCCATGCTCTCCTTCCAGAATCCCTTTTGTTGTTGGCAGCACTGTATACCCCACTGGCTGGAAAATGAATTCTGCAGGAGACAAAATGGATGGTGTCACTGCAAAATGTTTGGTGGTTTGAAGNCTAGTAATTACTACAAAGACAGATAAAAGATTGTAGGGAAAAAAATCCCCAATATTCTTTTCTGTTCTTTGTGGACTGCTATGACAATAAGGGACTGTGCTCTCCTTCCAGAATCCCTTTTGTTGTTGGCAGCAGTGGCTGGAAAATTAATTCTGCAGGAGACAAAATGTATTATGTCACTGGAAAATGTTTGGTCGTTTGAAATTTTGTTACATTTGGTTTTATTTCTCCTGAAAGGAAATGGACAGGTAGTCACAAAAGTAGTTTGAGCCTCCATCTGAATTTATGGGGAATAAAAGTTGGGCATCATTTGCATCAGCTTTTATTTTTCTGTCTAGAAGAACTCATTTAAAAATACTCACTGTGGTGGGGAAAGAAAAATATCTAGTTGGTCCTCATTGCAGTTTTTCACATTTCTGTGCAACTAAGACAAAGCAATCACAGTAAATCACAGATTGCAGTGTTACTTTGGTATCTTTGAGTCTTCTTTGGGAGCAGTCACAGAGTCAAATGCCAATCCCAGCCTTGACTGACACAATATGCTGACTGGCAATGTCATGGAGTCTCCTTGCATTTGTTGGATTTGCTCTGACAGAAGTGAAGATACCTGAGACTAAAAATAAAACCATGGCTCTGCCATAGCCTCCAGCCTTCTCAGTTCACTTCAGTGAGACACAGAATGGGAAGATTTAAGTTGCAGAAGTTCAGACCAGGTGCCCCCCATTACTGTCTTAGCATGATAACAAGGCATGGCATGTTGCCACAACACAAAGTGAGATGCCTGCCTTTTTCTGTCACAAGCCTTGTAAGAGCCTTATGAAGAGAATTTTCTGTGTCTATCCCTCTCCATCTTTTATTCTTTGGAAACATTGCCTCCTTCAGCAAAGCAATGGATTTTAGTTAAAAACATCTGCTAGGACTGTGGATATAGGATAACATAGCTTATATACATGTGTATGAATATATGAGTACATGTATGTGAATTTATGTACTGTAATTTAAAGTAGCTTTATGTTTCCTGGTCTGCATTTTTCTCTGGTCTATCAGTGCTGCAGACTATGGTGTGCTAAAGGCTATGAAGTGCATCTATAAGGTGACCAAGCTTCTCTTTTCTTCTTTTTACATCTTAGCATGAATTCCTTAGATAAGCTCTGAAATTAAAGGAGATGTCTTGTCAGTGGATTATTCTGTAGTGAGCTGAGACAGCTCTGTTAACAAGTTAGGGGAAGTGTTATGAAAATAAGCCAAGGAAAAGAAGGCTTCACTAAAGTGGCTTGGTTGGTTGAGGTTTTAAAGAGATCTGGAGCTATTGGGAATTACTTAGGTACTGCTAGTGGTGGGTGCAGGGGCACAGCATCTGTTCCATCCTCACAGCCCCAGCATGCACACCCTCTCTGTGCCTTGTGCCTGCTGGGTTCTGTAATGCTCAAACCTGTCAAGGTGATCTGCTGCTCCTGCCCTTCAAGGAAGCTGAATATTTAACTCAACACTTCCACTGAACCTGACTACCAGCTCTGTGTCAGTGCAGGACACCTTTTTAATCCATCTGTTTCTCTCAGTGAGAAGCATTCCCTATTAAGTTTACAGGATGACAAGAAAAACAGATTTATTATCAAAGTTAATGTTGTAATTTCTGTGGAGTAAAAGCACTATGGCTAATGCTGTGATGAGGTATCACTAATAGCATTACTAATTGTAACTGCTGCAAATTTATAAATAGCTAAAGAATATCATTAAGTATGTGAATCATGAAGAGCTAACTTAATTGTGTCTTGTCTTGTTATCAGACAAAGACAGCTCTTTGACTAATACTTAAAACTCCTTATCCATGAAAACCATCAGGATTTCATTACTGAGGCTCCTTCCTCCCCTTCCTCTGCTCTACGAATGAGAACTTTCTTTTTACACATTAATGTACAGATTAGCTTCTGTTTTACACAGACTCTCTGAAATATTTCATGCCTCAGCTCCCAGCAGTATCCTTTGCCTAATTTTGTTTCATTCACATGAGAGGTTGTGAATGTGGCTTGCAAACACCCTTCAAATGTGTGTCTTGATCTCAGTAGGATTTCAAAAAGAGGCATAGATGCAAATGTGATAGTAGGATTGTAATTTGCCTGACTACTGTTAGAGGTTACTTTAAAATTTGCCCATGGGCTTTGGGATTTATTCAGTGAATACATTGTACAGAAGCTCCTTGGAGCCAGCAAGGAAGTAGATTGCATGATCATTTACTCTGCAAGTAAAAAAGAAATTTTAGATCTTTTCTGTGTACAGCAGGATGTATTTGGTGATAAGCAGGATCCAATAAGGAATTTGGTTAAAGGTTGTATGTTATAATCTGAACTTTTTATTAGTTTCCTTTTCACTTTTTTTTTCTTTAAAAATCTTTATTATCTTTAAATAGACTTTCCAATGGCTTCTAGTCTTTGAATATCCGCTCTGAGATTAGGATATGACCTTTGTATGGTTATTCTTCATTAAAAATCCAAAAAGGTATGTGAAGGACAGGCTGGGGCTGCAGTTACACACTCTGAAGTTACTGTGTGTGCTGTTTAATACATTGTACAGTTACAATGTATTTCTTGAAATGCACTTGTCTCAAAGTTGATGTCAACTGAGGCATTATCACCAAGACTGCAATTAAATACAGTCACCACCCAAAACCTTGGTCAATAAATTTTAGAATTATAAAGCAAAAGCTGCTCTGCTGTCTCGGGGCTGCTGGCATGGAGGCTGAGCAGTCCTTTTAGATGGGACCCTTTTTCAAAACAACTTCCACCACCTAACCCTGAGCAAGTCAGTGTGAAGATTAATGGTGATTTAAACAGGAGGCATGAAAGGTCTCTCCCACAAATCAGCTTTACAGCTCCCCTATTTATGAACTTCCACCCATGTATTGCCCTTGTGGTAAACAGACTCTTAAAAGAATCTGATGTTGGCAAATAAATTACATAAAGGCAGTATCTGATGGCATTTCCCAGTCTGCTCTTTAAGCCTGGAAAAACCACACTTTATGCAGTTTATTTGAAAACTTCAGAGCGTTTTAATATCCAGTGTCTTCTCCAGCTAAGTAATGATGCTTATGGTTCTGAATATTCATTGGTGCTGACTCCTTCTGTGATGTCACTGTCAGGAATTGAAGGTGGGGAAAAGAAGGAAACCAGACAAGTTTCCTGTATAAGCATTGTATTCCAGACACTGAGAGCCTTGAGTAAAACATGCCCTGTCATCTGGGAAGAGAGAAAGGCTACACACAACTAAATATTTTTTGTGTATTTGCACTAATGCCTGCATTTTGAATTTTTTCATAAAGTTTTAAGAAATGGAACTCAACGTTTCAAAAAGCTTGTGCTAAATAATCACTTAGAATCTTTTTGTAAAGACTTTGTCTTTAAATGCAGCCATTGTTTCAAAGAAATGAGAATGATTATGCAATGCATAGATTCAGTTCACAGTAACTTAATTGGAAAACATCTTGCATACACATTGTGCCTGGTAAAAAGTGCTGACAGATTTTTTACTTTATTTACTACAATACAGCTGTAAGTTTGCAATTTATATATATTTAAATTTTGATATTTTTTAAGTGACTGTATTTTTAAAACAATTCCTATGGAAAAAAAGGAGAAAACATCTGGGGCAAGCCTGGTGTTCAGTATCAGTGTGTAACCTGGGCAAAGACTTAGTCTGTAACCTGAAAATTTTGGTCTTCTTCTTAACAAAGCTTTTAGTGCTGCTGATTTTAGTAGCAGAACTTCCTCTCCTCTTTCTCTTCCCCAAGCCTGATGGTTTTTCATGCAAACACAGGCTCTGAGAAACTCCAAGCCCAATCAAAGCAATACACTGGAGCATGCCCCACCCCCAGCCTCTCTGGGAAGGAAAGGATTTCATGGACTTGGCAGTCATGTGAATGTCCAATCTTCATGCCTATTTTGAGAGAATATCTGTGCTTCCCAGACAGCTGTTGGGATTTTGCTACAGATGCTCTTTGAAAGTAAAAAAATGGGAGAAGCATATTTTAAAAAGCCCCAAGTATCCTATGGAAGCATTTACAAG
Source organism: Alaudala cheleensis (assembly GCA_013398995.1). NCBI lineage: Eukaryota > Metazoa > Chordata > Aves > Passeriformes > Alaudidae > Alaudala > Alaudala cheleensis. The sequence continues at coordinate 15,722 of VWYE01025261.1, read as the reverse complement.
GGTTTGAAACTTGGGGGTCTGAAAGCATTGCATGCATAGTAAAAAACTTGTAACTGGCTGACTGTAAGCATTATTTTTTAAATATTGATGTAGCAGAGTAAGCAAGCATGATGCTTAAGCACATGCAAAGTTAGGTTTTTAAGAAGAAAACTTTGAAAATTAATTTGCACACTATAAATCTTCAATTTCTCAATTTAAATATATGATTGCATTCAGACTACTTGTACTCTGATCCAGTATAAAGAATTTAAGCCTCAAAGACTGCTATATTTTCAAAGAGCCTTAGAACCCAAAATTTCCTCATCCTACCTCTAAGATTCAAGCTATTGTTATTCTCAGAATTACATAGTCTGAAACAACAGTATCCTTTCTTCTTTCTCAGATGTATTCTCATTGATGGCACAGAAGAGTANAACAGTATCCTTTCTTCTTTCTCATTGATGGCACAGAAGAATTTCCAGGCCTTTAAAGAAATTGCACTGTGGGTTGCTGCACTCCTTTTCCAGACTGATGAATCTCATTCTTAAGCTGTTACTGCTGCTAAAGCCTTTGCTCACCTTGTCACCATGTTGTCCCCTCTTTGCATTGCTCATGTCTCTTCAGAAGAGATTAGAACTCTGTGCAGCGCTGCAGATTCAGATGCTGCACACATTTAATGCCATTAATCTGCTCTTTGCACCTTTTCTAACAATTCTGAACTTCTTATTTGCTTACTGATTGTTGCTGAACACTGAACTTATATTTTCATGCAGTTAACTGTTTTTTACCTGATGACTCCCTCCTAAGTGGTGCAGTCAGCTGAGAAGTTGCCTTTGTACACTTAAATGAGGATTGTTGTTCCTTGTTTCACTTTACAATGAATGTTATCTGCAATTTCAGTGCCCTGACAGTCAGTGTCATTCCCCCACTCATTCATTCCTCAATATGTAATTAGATTTGCAGGTTACTGGCTGTACTTATCAGAAATGGGTGTTGATTACAGCGTGCATTCCTTAAATACAAGCTGTGTACCTCTAGATGGAGTTGGGAGCTTTCATCTGCGTCGGGTTTTACAAGTGCAGCTGAGTTGTTCTGCTTCTCACAGTTTTGGATATGATGCTCCCTAGGAGCATCTAAACACTGAGTGATCTGAGCAGATTTTTTTTGCCTTTCGTTTCTTCTACTCCTTTTTGTGACCTTTCATAAGCATTGGATTTGTGGAGAGCATACAGGTTAAGTTTGGAAAAGGCAGGGTAGATGATCCAACACGTTGCTCTGGACCTCAGATTTGGATGTAACTTAAAGAGGATTAGAGCTCTGAATTAGAGCTGCCCTTAGGGGTTTGTCATAAAGTCATCCATTTCCAGCTTATTTTGTGTTCTCATGTTTCTTTGCTTCTTGTTATCTCAAATTGCAAATTGCAGTGGATGGGCTAAACTTCCATGGTGGGTGTGTCTGTAGTGTGTTTTTTGTCACAGTGATAACTTTCCTTACCAAATTATTTTTTAAAACCAACTTTCCAATTACATTTTTAGTTAAAAAATATCTAGTTGGAGGTCAGTAGTGTTGTCCCCCACAGCTCAATACTGGGCACAATGTTGTTTAAGCTATTAATCAAATACTTGGATGAAGGGGCAGATCCTCCTCAGCAAGTTCACTGATGGCACAAAGCTGGGAGGAATGACTGATTCCCCAGAGAGATGTGCATCCCTCTGCAGGATCTCGACAGGATGGAGAGATGGGCAGAGAGGTATTGTCTGAAATTCAGCAAAGGTAAGTGCAGGGTGCTGTTCCTGGGGAAGAATAACGTCACAAGCTGGAACTAACCCCACCAGCACAGGCTGGAACTGACCTACTGGAAAGCAGCTCTTGGAGAAGGACCTGGGGGTCCTGGTGGACAACAAGCTATTGTCATTGCCTGCCTTTGGTTGTCTGAAAAATGATGGAAACTTCTGCATGAATTTTCATAATTTGTTAGATTTCCACAAGGAATAATATTCCCTTTACTGATTCAAGCAACAGTGTCTGGATATAATTAAGATAATTTCCTCTGGGATTACAGGCATCCTCAGAAGATATTAATTTAACACATTTATTTAAAGCTGTCAATAAAATAATTCCTGTCAGTGGAAAATAATAGTTGACATTCATCTTTATTTGTCTTCCCCACTTCTGTCAGTGTATTCCTTTCTCAGTTCTGCTTCTTTACAAAGAAAATTTGTTTAGATGAACACACTTCCGTAACCAAGACCTGTAGCAACACAAAGACATCTACAACTAAACTAAAGATTCATACTTTAGGAAAGAGATCTAATGAATAGGATTTTAAGGAATGAATCCAAAAGTACTGATGAAGCTGCCTCTCTAAGGATCACTCTAATAGGAAAACCTGTGGCTTCTGACCTGTGTGTGACAAGGGTAAGGTAGCATCTTGGAATGCTTACATTGTCAGAAATATGCTTGCTACTTTATACTGGGCCAAAGGCAGGAGTCAGATGAGCAAGGCATCTAATCCAAGGTGTGTTGGCTTGCAGACAGGAAATGGAATCCAGGAAGACATTCTTTTTCAGAGAATTGCTTCTAACCAGCTTTTTGTCTTGATTTTGCTATTATAAATTGTCCACACATGAATTTTAATATTATTCAGCTACAATTCATTAAAAATATGTGTCTGTACATACATAAGAGTGTATAAAGGCATAAGGCAAAGAGAAGGTCTGGTGAAACACTTGATATTTTTCTCTTTATTGCTCTGCTTTCTAGCCCTGTCACCAGCTTTGCTGTCCTCTGGATGCGTTCAGGGACCTTCCAACCCTTCCTAAACTGAGGGGCACTCAGGGTGAGGCTGCCTCAGCACTGAGTGGAGTGGGATAATCAGTGTTTTGATGGGCTGCTTTTGCTGTGTTTGATGCACTCCAGGATGGGGTTTGCTCTTCTGGCTGCTGGTGCACACACTGCTGGCTCACTCTGAGCTGCTGCCAACCAATATTCCCAAATTCTTTCCTGCAGGGCTGCTCTCCAGCCACTCCTCTCCTCATTTGCACTTCTGCCTGGCCTTGCTTTGCCCTGGATGCAGAACCTGGCAGCTGGACTTGCTCAATTTCATCCCAATAATCATGCCAGTACAAGAAGGTTCAATTTTACTTTACTTTTAGCTGGTCAGTAGATCCAATGAGTCTTCAGGTTTGGGGTTTTGGTATTGTGGGGTTTTTTTGGAATTTTTTAAAAATTTATTTCTTCTAAACAGCATGTTTTTTCAGGTTCTTCTATCAGCCCAAGTATTTCCACAGATGCCCCAGGCAAAAAGCTGGCAACCAGCATACAGGCAGCACACAGTACTCACCAGTTTTATACCAGCCACTGCAAACAGCTTGGAATTGGTCACTCCAAGCCAGCCACACTACAGAGAGACAGGAGAGAGAGGCAGAAAGCAGCCAGACATCTTTTGGCAACTGGACCTCAGCAATGGCCACGTTGGAGGCATGAGCAAGGCTGGTTATTTTAGCATGTTCTTACTGCCTGTCTCCAGCCAAGGGCGGGTATCTGCCAAGCCACTGAGAACAAGGGCAGCCAGGAGCTCATCCCATTTCCCATTTCCCATTTCCCTGACTAAGGCAGGCTGCCAGCTTGGTGCTGTGATGTGGTGGCTCCTGTAGCACTGCAGATATAAGGATTAGAGATCCTGAATATCTCAGTGGTGTCCAACCTTAGTCCAGGCCTGGTGTACAGTCTGGAAATCTGAGACATGCAGAGCATCAGTAGAAGTTCTGCTGTGGCATTCTAGGAAAGGGCAGAATGGGATTTTCTAATCCAAAAACATTCCCTGGGAAACCTGACCAAAATATGCATCAGTAAACAAATGAGCACAGTAAATATTTATAGACCAATAAGCAAAGGCTTCCTATATAATGAGCACATTACAGAAGGAAATATAGGTTCCCTACCAGAGTCTATAAAGAAAATAAAAATTAATTGTTGGATTAGCAAACAGAGGAAAAGTGTTATACACCAAACTTACTGAAGTTTTATTAATGACCTAGAAGAAAAATCTGGCAGAATCTAATGAAGTGAATGACATTTGAGAATGATGCAAAATTACTTTACAACCTTCTTACCTCCACAGATACCAGAAACCCAGGAGGCTGGCTGTTGGTTCTCTATGCTAATATCTCCACAGATCCCTAGGTTATGGTTACTGAGCTGCTCAGCTACTGAATCAACACTTTTGATGCCTTATGTGTGATAAGAATAGTGAAGGAACCACAGTTTTCCCCAAGCAAGACCTCATTCACACTTCTTTACTTAGTGACAGTGACCTGAAAAAGATCAGTGCTCTATTTGCAGGAACATAGTCTATGAAGTTTATTAAAATCTGGTGTTGCTGTTGCTCCTGAAAGTGTTTTGGCATAAAGCAGTGTTTGCACTCTAAAACAGCAGTCTTGAGTAGCCCAGTTGTTTTCAGCCAGAATGGACTGAGGAACTTTTACCCTGTTGCATTGGATGTTTTGAGCCTTCAGCTGGTCGTGCTGTGAGAAGTGCTAAGATCTGGGCAGTCCGAAAATGCACCAGGCTGCAAAGTCTGTCCCATTTCTGAGCTGCTAAATTTAAGTTTCTGCAACCATTAGTCAGCTTGTATTTGGACTGTGTTATCAAAATTGTTACTATAAAGAGGAAAGCGTGTGGGAGGGTTTGTTATTGTGGTTTGTGAGCGTGTATTGGGTTGGGTTTTCCTCAAACAAAAGTTAAAATTGACAGTGCTCCTACAGATGGTCATTGTAGGAAGGCCTCTCTCTCCTCACTCATGCCTGCACCTCTCTCCATACATGTGATTTCTGAGATATATAATGCTCCTTCCACACATTTTCCTTCTTTGATTTTAGTATTAATTCTTCTAACTTTTAAGCATTTGTGTCAGTCCTTATGTTGACAACAGTGAAAATTGTATTTCTTCCTACTGATGCATATATTTACTCAGATTTTTCTTCCTGCAATATACTTTAAAAAAAAACCAAAAACAAACCAGTTCCTCAAAAGTAAAGTGTTTTCTTAAATTGTTTCTTGAAATGAAAATTGAAAGCACTGTTTATGTAGGAAACAACGTTCTATTTTGATCCTTGTGGAACAAAATATTCTAATCTTCTATTTTGAAATAACTAATTTCAGTAGTTTCTTGACTTCATATTTATAAAACAATATTAAGAAAAGCCTAAGAAATTAAATTAAATCTATTGACTTTTCAACACTAAGCCCATTACTGGATAGACTTTTCAGTTAACAGAATACTTACAGAATATTTAACAGAATATTTGCTCTGCCACTGAAGAAAAGGCATTTCAAAATTGGAAAAAATAGGTGAAGGCATGGACACCACATGGTTTTAATGGATAGACAAAAAACATGTTGTAGCATCAGGAGATTTCATCAAGTGCTTTGTCATTCTAAAGCTAAAAGCTGATGGCTATTTAATAATGAATTTACCAGTGCAGAACAGTTCATTTTGTGTCTCACAATTGGTTGTCCATCTTCTATCAAAATGGCAGTTTTAGGAACTAGAAAGTTTTAAGCACTTTGATTGCCTCTGTGAACTGACAGTCTATGCCCAACAGGTGGTTTCAGAGTGGCTGCCAAAGAGCAATTAAATCATAGTTCCTTCAGCTGTTAATGAAATAGGAAAAAATCCAGCAAATTTTGACATATTCAGGTATATTATTATTATTTTTAAAAATGTTCATCTTCCTCTAACTTTTGTGAAACAGTTGTTCCTCCTGTCTCATAAAAACTATGAGGAGAAATGCACATCCAAGAGAAAAGCTTCTCTTGGATCCATGAATAAGACACCACCTCTGCCAAAATCTGACACACAAGCTGACAGACTTGAAAAACTTTCACAGCAGGGAGAATATCAGCTTGCTTCCCTAGCTAGAAACAATACTTAGAAAACCAAGAATCCTGTTTTTTAAAAGACATCACTGACAAAAATCACAAAACTCTCAGCATATGCATAATCCTGTAACACAAATGACATGTAATAATCTCTGTCTTCATCTTGAATGGAAATATCTATTTGTATGCAATTTCCAGTTGGGAACGGTGTGCTATGGAGGTGGCAAACCTGAAGACCAAAGAATCATGCAAAAACTACAAAAACAACAACAAATACCAGTGTCTTGGTGTATTCAAAGGTGTCATGTATTTAGAGCTGAAGTAAACAAGTATTGAGAAAAGGCAACCTCCTTCAAAGCATCTGAAGCTGAGAATACACAAATCACTGTCTGCAAAATAGTTATTCTGTTCAGAATTGGCATGAAAATTTGCTCATATTTCAAATAATTATATGAAGTTTAAAAAATGAGAAAGAAGAATTCTTAAAAAAGAAAATTAAAAGAGAAAGAAAGACTCATGATCTGCTGGACTACCAAATGCAAACAACAACAGCCTATATTCAAGATATTGGTCTGTGTCATGCTTTCTGTAGCAATGTCACTGGTCCTTCAGTACAATGGAATACACCTTTTATTTTTTAATCAAGTTGAAAACATCAGAAAACTAGCAAAAAACCATAGGAGCAGAAAGCTGTTTTACATTGTCATAGTAACAGAAATTTAACAGTAACCTTATTTGCCAGAAATTTGTGAAACATTGCTCTGGGCAAATTTACATTGAACAAATTTCTAATTTTTGGTATAATTATTAAATAATGCCATTCAAATACAATGAATAATTCAATTCTCATTTGTATTCACCAAGGACTTTACTTGAAATAATTCTCATCAGTCTGGATAGTTTGCTTTTTGGGGCAGACATGTAGGAATTTATTTGAGATTTTTTTGAAGTGTTTTACCTTCTGGAATTCAGGGAAAGGGAAAATAATGAGAGTCTGTGTTATCATGGAAGTGAGTAGCAGAAGCTTAGACAATAGAGTACATAATTCATAACCACAGTCTATTATTTAGGATGAGATGTTCCTCTCTAAAACAAAGATAACAACAAATGCACTGAGCCATGAAAAAGCCAGACAGCTTGCATAAAGATCCCTCTTGGTCCTTTTTTGCACTGTGAAAAGAATCAGAATAAAATTCTGGTCCAAACAAATCCAGTGACTGTTTTGTTAAATAGGATTAGGATTGGGATTAGTGCTGTAGCCTCAATTTCTGTGCATAACATAGAAAGGCAGTTCTGACCAAGTCAGGGGATATCAGCTATTCCAATCCTGCTGTTTACTGTCATGCTATCACTCCCTTATCAGATCAGCTTTTCCACCTTTAAGGGCCTCTTTCTTCAGTGAGAATGTTTCATTTCCCCCTGCTTGCTGAATTCTAATTTCCAGACAGCAATTTGTGTGGGATAGACAAAGATATAAGATGGGATTCTGCCAAACAGATGCACATAAACCATGTTTGTGAACATTTTCTGGGTGCATTGCATGGATAAAAGAAAACTCAAACACTTTCTTCCTCACAGATAAGAGTGCTGAGCTTTTCTGGGTAAAAGAAAAGGAGAAAGGGAAGTAAGTGAGCATTGGATTTAGCCAGTGCATGATCTGTCAGCAGAGGAGTGAGGGAAAAACACAGCCCCGAATCTTCCACCAACTCATTAAGCATTGAGTGAGATTGCAAAGGGCTGAATTTCTTGTCTTAAAGATGGAAATTAGTCAGGTGGCCATGGGACATGTGCAAAGAGTGTGGAAACCTCACCTTGCTCAAGAGAGGTTACAAGCCCAGAGGCATCACAGCCATCCCCTGGGGTGACAGAGGCACAGTGGTTGACACACACACAGAGATGGGGTGCACTGGGCTGTGGCAAATCCTGGACCTGAGGCAAAAGAATCAGGAATACCAAGGAATGGGTTTGTGCATAAGTGAACCAGAGACAGGCTGTTGTCTTCACCTGCTTTCCTGGGTGTAACTTCATCCACAGACACTAAAAAAAAAGATTAAACTTATTTCCAAATCTACATACCTACCCACTATGGTGGGAACAGCTGGACATCAAGCATTTTCCAAAGAAATCTCTGGATCACTTAAAAATTTTAAAAATATTTTTGTTTCTTATTTGCATCTTATATTAATTTTCCTTGTCTAAATTTCTTTTATAAAAAATCAAGTGGCCTCAGCACATTAGAAACATTTTAGCAGTTTCCCTTGAAGCTTGCAATATGTTTCTTAATCATCCTTTCTATTATTAATCCTTGTACACATACAGTTGTTCAATATTTAAAAGTAAAACTGTAAATGCGATATAGTCCTGTATTTCAGCTTACAACTTATAAAAAAACCAAAGTTTTTTATATTTAAAATAAAAATCAGCCTTTTCAGGATCCATTAAAAAGTACCAATCCATTTATAGAAGACAATCATTTTAGGCTTTATTATGGCTTAAATATTATCTTTCTTTATGTGAAACTTTGGAAGAGTAAACCTGTAAAACAAAACTCTTTTTTGTTTTCCTCTTCTGTACTTCAGCATTTACAAGTGGGTGTAAGATACCCCTTTTGTGGTAACAAAAAAAAACCCCAGAACTTAAGACTGAAAACCAAAACTTTATCAGCATTTTTGTTAGCTAGACACATCTATTCTGTGTGTTTTAAGTGTATGATCTGGATGATTTCCTAAGATAAGATAATTTCTTATTTTTTGGAAGTAGAAAGGAGGAAAAGCTAGTTAGCTCTTCCCTAATTTCCAAGAGGTTGTTATCTTTATAAAGCTGCTATCCAAGTTTTGCCCTGGAAACCAAATGCTGATGAATCTGTACATCAAAACTCCCTCCAAAAGACTTCTGCTTCAGATATGGATAATTTTAGACTCTGACCTTTGAAGCTTTTGAAACAAATTATCACCCAGTGTCTAAGAGGGGCACTTTAAGAGAAGAGCTCTTTATCCAGAAGGGTACATCTCCTTTTTCTCTTTATCCTAGCAAGTCACTACATCCCTGACATTTAATTGCAGCTAAAGCAGGTGGAGAAGGGGTGTGTGTGGGGAGGCAGGAGGTGCTTCCTTTGCAATAAATGGCTTTGCTTCTTTTCCTGCACTTAGTACTTTGAAAAACAAGGAAGCCTAATTGCCTCTGAAAGTGCTTAAAGTTATTTTTAAGCTAAATTTAAATATATTTGTTGAAATGTGTCACTCTGATGATCTGATTCCCTCTTCAGATTTCACACAGGTAGGGCATTTTTTTTTTCAAGCTCTGTTATAATTTTAAAGAGAATAAAAGCAGTTTTAAGCATTGTCCTTCTTCTGCAATATTGGAAGAATATATTTTTGTGGCAGGTGGATATAACCTGTGTCCCAGCACTGACTGAACCCAGCCTTCCAAAATCCAGAACTGGCTATAATTACTTTAGGTCTTCTCACATGTGTGAATCACAGTACAAATGGGTTAAATTTAAATAGGCTGACATCCCTAAGATATAACATGTGTCACTGGCCTTGTGACATCTGTGATAATTAGTAGCCAGAAACTCACTTATTTTGCTGTCTCAGTCCTCATCTAATAGTGCTGGATTGTTACTGCTTTAAGAGAAGGAATTAACAAATGATGAAATATAGAGGGTGGCAAAAATTGTACCACAATTATTTTTATATTATACAATACAATATTATTGCAGAATATTCCAGGATGGAAGGAACATCTGGTCCAACATCTCTGCTCAGGTAGGGACAGTTGGCCAGGATTGTGTCCAGACAGCTTTTGAATATCACGGAAAATGGAGATTTCACAGCCTCTCTGGACAACCTGCGCCAGTTCTTGGTCACCCTCACAGTAAAAAGGTGTTTCCTGGCATTCAGGAGAAACCTCCTGTGTTTCATTTTGTGCCTTTGCCTCTGTTCATCCCTGAAGAAAGCCCAACTTCACAGTCTTTACACTCTCCTGTCATATATTTACACACATTGATAAAATCTCCTCCAAAGTATTCCCTTCTCCAAGGTGAGTTGTCCCAGGTTTTTCAGCCTTTCTTAAAATGAAAGGGTCTTCAGTCCCTTCACCATCTTTGCACACCTTCCCTGGACTGTCTCCAGAATATCCCTGTCTCTGTCATACTGGGCATCCCAGAGCTGGCCACTGTACTTGTGGTGTGGCCTTTAGAGTGGGAAAAGTAAAAATCATACTGTACAGGGGAAGGAAAACACAACTCCTGAGCTTTTTAATGCCTAAATTGGATTAAAAAGAGTGACTCTCTTCACTTTTCATGTTTCTATTTAAAACCAAGGAAGTATTTTTTTTTTAAATTTGCCTTTTAACAACTGCAGGAGGTGTTGCTTTCTTTCTCAGCGGAAAGAACTTTTTTCATCAGACTCCTTCCTAAGATCCATTCTGAAAGAAAAAAATCTTGTTCCTTAAAAAGAACTTTTTTTGAGAAGCTGGAGCACATCCTTTTTCCAAGGCATTAACTTGAGGTGCTGACAACTTCTGCAAGCCAACCTCTACACTAATGTAAATCTGCCCTGTGCTTCTGATGTCTGGAGAACAAAACTGGCCCCTGCCAAATTTTTATTGCTGGCATCTGCATGACTGATGTCCAAATTCACTTGGGAAAAAAAAAGAGAGAGACAAAGAGCACAGCAGAGAGTGAGGATATTCAGCTCTACCGGCTTCATGTGTTCATGCTGACAGCCTCAGCGTAAGAAGAGTGTAAATTGTGCTGACATGGGGGAATGTGCTTCCAATGATTGTCTCAAACTCAAGTGTTGACATTTCAGACCTACCTTTTCTGGCTTGACAGGCACAGCTGAAGAAAACAATACTTTAGGTATTTTTTGAAACCAAATAATTTAGCCACTGAATTTCTGCACGGAGATGAGATTGGTGGCACCTCATCTCTTTATCAGTAGCAGTGCTTCAAAATAAACTCTTTGATATGGATATTCCCAGTCATCATCTTCTCTCCTTCTCTCCTTCAGGTCATTCAGTAAATTTCCAGACATTTGATTCTGACCCCAAATCTATACTTGTCAGTGGACCACATAACACCTGAAAGTATGTTTTATTCCTCCAAGAATACAGCCAAGTAGGGAATAAATTGAAATTCCTGTTTTCCAGCTTAACCTGACCCATGGCAGCAAACTGCAGAAGCAAGCACTTCTGAGAGGGTTACTTTGGTTTGGTTTGCAGCTAAGCCACAGAGCAAGTAAAGCATTTCCCCAAGATACCATGTGCTTGTGAATATCAGTGCATTGATGTATTTTCCCTTGCCCACTCTTCCTAAGCCAATGTCATTTGTTGAAGGTGTATATAAGATAAAATATGCTCCATGAAAAATAAGATGCAGCAGAGAAACCTTATTTCAGGGTAAGTTTCTGCAGGACTTTTTATGAGGTCCCCATGTTCACAGTGAAGTTGTGGCAGAACCAGCCTGAATTTAGTAAACAACTCTTCACCGTGGATTGCAGTGCCTCAGTTTGGTAATTGAACTGGCAGTTAAAGAAGAACATCTGAGCAATGGTACGGATAAACATTCCCAAGGGTAATTCCATGGTGTCGATAAACATTCCAGGGGGTAATTCCATATCATTCCCATCAATTTATGCCTCCTCTAATGAACATCCAGAACGAAAAAAAAGCTCTTAAATTCTCCACCACTTTCCAGCATCCACACACTCTACAAAGTAAGATGTTTGCAAAGCATCTATTTGTCTTCAATTAAAAAAAAGAAAATATTTTTCTTTATAATTTCTTTCAGAGTGTTTTGAGTTCAGGGTGCATTTATACTAAGCTTTAAAAGCTTTTTTTTTTTCACAACAAAATTAAAATTATGCTTGATATAAAACCCAAATAAAAATAAATACAGTTTGCAAGAAATCACCTGGTTTTGGACTTTAAGGTGGCGTGGCAGGGAGAAATAAATTTTTTTTTGAAACAGATCCAAATTTCCAAAACCTCTTAAAATGCATCACTAGGTCAGGAACTGAAGAGATTCTCTCATTTGCAAGAGACACAAACACAGAAATTTAAACTGCAAAGCACAGTTTGCTTCTTTTTTTTATTTTTTATTTGACCACCAAACAAGAAAGAAAATGAAGAAGAAAAAAAATCCACTGTTCACTGAGTTTGTCTCTGCATTTCTGAACTTCCAGCTTCCCTTCATGGCCCCAACACATTTACCACAGCATCCTGTCTCCTGCACAGGCTGTGGGTCAGCTGCTGTGTTTGTCTTTTTCCCCAAGGTCAAGAATAAGAGGCAGTTTCAAAGGCAGGTTTACAATGCTATTGTCCTTTGTAAAAAACAGAGCCATTTAATCTCCCTAATAGTGACTCTAATTAAGGATGCAAATATTCAATTAATTTGGAAAACGCAATGGGCTTCACAACTGAGTGAAATAATATGAATGAAGTAATTGGCCTGGGACCACAATTTATCTTTATACTCTCTCCATTTCACAAAGGCATTACTTTGCTAAGAGTAATGTTTTATTCACACACTTGAGTACCAAAACCCTGGGGATCTGGGATATTTAATTACATCACAGCAGCACACACAATGGTTACATCTCACAGGACACATTTTCTATATCCCCAGCCCTGTTAGCACACAGCCCCCTGCTTTGCTGTCCTGGGAAAGAGGTGTATGGAAGGAAATGGCTTTGAGGAATGTGTATTTATGAAGTGCTTAGAAGCTTGCATCTCAAAAGAACCTTTTTGCCTGAGCAAGTCTGATAAATTATCATTATTCTGAAAGTCCTTTGTAGTAAAGAAATGATACAATGTGACATGATGGGGAGAAACAAACCAAGGAGGAACATTTTCATGGTGGGAAGATGCACAGCACCATGCAACAGGCCCAAACCTACTGGCTGGGAGTGAGGAGATTTTAATTTGTGCTCCATTACACTGTATGAGCTATTGGATGAATTTCCTATATATCTTGCAACTCTGCAACCCCTTGGTGATTGTTGGAGCAATTCCCTTTCCCTCCCTAGCTCATGGATGCTAATGACAGGCTTTCTATCATCGTCTGGATATTGCTCAGGGGTCACAGAGGAGACAACTCATTCCAGGTGTAACACAAAGAACCCCCTGACAACCAGAACAGCTCCTTCAGCTCACCCCTACTCTGGCCACTACCACAGAGAAAGGCCTAGCAAAATATTCTCTGCAAGAGAAAAGGATTTTTGAATAGGACTAATATTTTAGGAGAGCTTTCCCCAGAAAATATACAGGTGTCTTCAACTGGAATACCAGAATAAACTCTCAGAGTAGCCCATCTCACTGCTTCCTGGTACAAGTTAAACAAAATGCCTTGTCTCACAGCAGCTGCTCAGGTGAGGGGGTATCTTTTTTCTGAACAAATAAAGGAAATATCTTGGGAGTTCTCAGTCAGAGATATGTTCTGTCTGTCTGGAGCATAAAGCCAAAAATCTGGTATGATGCCCAGGAACAGACACATTCAAATGATTGGTAATTGCTAAATATCAAGTTCCAGGGCATCTATCACTGCCTTAATGTCCTTTCACCTCCAGTGAACTGTGAAGTCTTTATAAATGATAATGCTGCATGAACTCTGTTGAGTGATACATCCCCTCATTTTCTCTTAACAACAAGGCACAGATCCACTATTTCAGACTCAGCACCAGGAATCAGAGGCTGGACATGAGTCATCAGTGTGTGCTCACAGTGCAGAAAGCCAAATGTGTCCTGGCCAGCAGGGCCAGGAAGGGATTCTGTCCCTTTCTCTGCTCTGGTGGGACCCCACCTGCAGGGCTGCATCAGCTCTGGGGTCCCAGCACAGCAAGGACAGGGACCTGTTGGAAAGAGTCCAGAGGAGGCCACCAAGATGATCAGAGGGATGATCATCCCCTCCTATGAGGAAAGGCTGAGAGAACTGGGGTTGTTCAGCCTGGAAAAGAGACCTGATCTGATGCACCCTTCCAGCCTCCTGAAGGGAGCTGACAAGAAAGATGGATTTTCTGCACAGATATTTACTTTGTTAGTTTTTCTCAAAACCATCTTAGCTGCAGAACTAAATTCAACTTTGATAAAACCTGTTGTAGGATTAGGGTTCCACTCTGTAACCTTGTCAGAGTAGCATCCTCGTTTTTATGTCTTAAGGCATTGAAATACTTACACTGTATTTCCTTATATTCTTTTCCAATATGTTTTTCATGACTTCCCTTGCTCCCTGAAAATCCCTAGCCAAACTGTAGCCAGATGCTTGGCACTTTTGAAGAAACACTGCAACAGCAAGAAAATGTGTGCTTCAAAAAAGCTGAGGCAAAATCGATTTCAATAATAAAACATATTTCAAGTTCCTGAGATATTATTAAAAGAAGGAGCAGAACAAACAGGCAAGGAAACATGAGAGATATGTTGACAGAGTTCTAGCAAGCATTCAGCAGAAAATTTGAAGCTAAACTGATGCTCACATTATGCCTTTTGTAATGGCATCCATTAAGGATTCCCTGGGCAGGATTTCACTTCCTCCTGAAAGCTAAAGATTACTATAATCTTAATTTAATATGTGCTCTCTCTGGTTGTAATGTCTATTTAGAACACAAAAAGTCCTGTGTATTTAGTGCCCTTTTTATTTAGCATTGCATCAAATGATTGAACAAATAACATAAAAAAAAATTTGTTCTTAAACAATTAGGCTTGCAATATCAGGCTGTTACAAGGCAAAAACACCAGCACTTATTTTACCCCCATCACGTACTGCAGGATAATGACAATGCCCAGGTTCACCTGACTGCTTTCCCTCAGAAAGCCTCTCCTGTTCCTGCAGAGAAAGGATCATCTCAGGAAGTAGCAGGACTGAGGAAATTTTTTGTTCTGGGTCAACTGGAATTGCATTTCAGGTAAAATTTCTGTCCTCATTTACCAGAGAGGCAGCCTAGGACAGCTGCCCAGCCACCTTGGCCAGCTGAGGTACTTCCTTGGCATAAGGACACATGAATACTCTCCATACCTGTGGAATACAGCTGCAAAGCACACTTCTCTGGCAAAAAAATTCAGAAGTTCTGTTTGCTGTCTTTGCTTTGGCACTGAGTTTGCACAGTAAACCCCAACTCTCTGCTGGAGGCTCATTAATCATCCCTCACTATCTTCTAAGCTGTAGGAGAGAGGAAGGTCAGTGGACACAAGTTTTTATTTCAAATATTCTAAATTGGGTGGGAAAGGCAACTGGTTATTTAATAATTTCTGTCTCTGAACATGTCTTTTCTCCTCTGTAATTTCTTGGGGTTTTATTAGTATCAATAATTCTATAGCAACAAACAGTCTTGTACTCCATATACGAATCAGGAGTATTTAAAAATGCAAACACCAGCATTTTAACAAGCTAAACAAGGGACAGCATGCTAATTCTGTATAGGATTTTCAAGTGAGCTATCCACAAAGGACTGTATAATCATTAAAACAAAGAGGTTTGAAAAGTTAAATTAATATTGCACTTCAGCATGTCAGAGAAAATTCTATCATGACTTTATATATTTTTCTTAGCTCAAATAATCTTGCTCACTTTCCTATGAGTTTAACAACTTGGCTTTAAGTTGTTATTTGTGGCTATTAGGAACTTCAATAATCACTTGATTTTGCTTTTATGCTTTGGAGGAAAGGGGAGCTCCAGAAAAAGTATAATAAGGGTCAGAAAGCTCAAAGGAGAAAAAAAGAGACAAGAATAGCAACACTGTAAAATCTTTAAACATAATCTCTGGTGCCAAGAACACCACCTTTTGTAACTGAAAGATTAGTGGATTTTGCAATTTCATTTATCATAAATACCAGACATATTTGGGTGGGACAATGAAAAACAC
>VWYE01025260.1:9861-20345 GCA_013398995.1 Alaudala cheleensis | reverse complement strand
ACTGAGGCCGGGCTGATGCCATGGGGGGCGCTGAGGGCACGGGCAGTGACACCGGGCCGAACGGGGCGGTTTGATGCCCTGGGGGGGCACAGGGCACGGGGGTGATGCCATGGGGGGCACAGGGCACGGGGTCGATGCCCTGGAGGAGCACGGGGGTGGTGCCGTTTCCCCGCAGGGCCATTTCCGGCTCAGTCCCACCCCCTGAACTCCTCGCTCCCGCCTCTCCTGACCCGCTTCTCTCCCCCAGGGCCGTTTCCAGCCCAGCCGTCGTTCCCCGGGCCGGCCCTCCCCGGGTATCCCCACGCTCTGCCCCTGCCGCAGCCGCCCCCCTACCTGGAACCTGCACCTGCGTACCCCGAGGTAGGTGGCACACGTGTCCAGAGGGGCCTTTACCCCTGGGACCCCTCCTGTCCACAGCCCAGAGCTCACCTGGGCAGGGACCCCTCCTTCCCATAGCCCAAGTGACCCAAAACCCCCCATTAATGCCCAGGGATGAATTCCAGGTGATTCCCTGCTCCCCCTGGGTGCTGGAGGCACACCTGGCTGTGGGATAACACCTGTCTGACACTGCTGACCTGGTGTTTTTCCAGCTCTACCGGCTCAGCCTCGTCCCCCTGGGCGCTGCTGGCCTCCCCCCCGTGTCCCCGGTGTACCCAGGTGCGTCCCTGTACCTGCCCCTGGCCCCGCCGCTGCCCCTGGGGGCTCTGGGCTCCCCCGTGGCCTATTTCCCCCTGGGACAGGTGTATCCACCTGCATCCACGCTGCTGCTGGAAGGGGGCTTGGACACCACAGCCAGGCTGGGCACAGGTGGCACTGGCAGCATCCAGGTGAGTGCAGGTGCAGCTGTGGGATTTGGGATTGGGAAGGGTTGGGACAGGTGAGTGCAGGTGTAGCTGTGGGATTTGGGATTTGGGAAGGTTTGGGACAGGTGGCACCAATGGGAGGGCAGGTGGACCCACAGAATGGGGGGATTTGGGTGGGGAGGGACCAGAAGATCACCTGTGCCTGGCCCAGGTGAGTCCCAGCCTCTCCTACCTGGCCTTGAGCATTTCCAGGTGGGATCAGGGATTGAGGGAGGCTCTGGTTCACACCTGGGCTGGGCTGGGGGGAGCAGGGCAAGGGGGGCCTTGGCCCCCTGACCTCACCTGTCCCCACACCTGGGCCTGGCACTTCCTGTCAGCTGGGGGAGGGTCCTGCTCACCTGCTCCCTGCTCCTGTCACCATTTTTGGGTGCTTTTGGGGCTGCTTTGGGGTTTTTTTTGTGGTTTCTAGGGTTGTTTTGGGGGAGGTTTTAGGGTATTTGGGGTTTTTTGGGGGTGGTTTTGAGGGGTTTTGGGTGGTTTTGGGGGTTTTTTTCCGGTGGATTTGCTGACCCTGAGGTTGTTTTTTGGGGTTTTTTTGGAGGGGAAGCTTTGGGGCTTCTTGAACTTTAATGGGTTTTTTTGGAGGGAGGTTTTGGGGGTTCTTGAGCTTTTATGGGTTTTTGGAAGGGGAGTTTTTGGGGGTTCTTTTATGATTGTTTTTTGGGTGGTATTTGGGCTTTTTGCGGTGCTTTTGGGGTTTTTTGGGGGGAGTCGACGCTGGCATTGCCTGACCCGCCCAATCGCGACAGCGCCCTCGGCTGTCCCCTTATCACGACAGCGCCCCCGGCTGTCCCCGTATCGCGACAGTGACCGGTCCCTCCGTTTGTGTCTTGCAGCCCCCCGGATGCCCCCCGGGGGCCGTGCCCGTCCCGCCCGGAGCCCCCCCCGTGCTGCTGCCCCCGCGCAAGGGGGGCTTCCCGGGGGGGGCCGGGGGCGCCTTCAGCCTCTGGTGAGGGGGGGCCGCGTTTTGGGGATCCCCCCGCGGGGCAGCACCTGCCCACAGGTACCTGCACCTGCCCACAGGTACCTGCACCTGGCCCAAGGCCGGGGAGGGACCCCCAACCCTGCAGGTGACACGGGGAGGGGGGTGACAGGGGAGGGGTTTGGTTAATTAGGGGGGGGTCATTAGGAGATGGGGTGAGCTCAGCCCCGCCCTTTCCTCATTTACAATGAATTCCTCAATTAATCCTCGTTAATTAACGGCTCATTGCACCCTGGGGAGGGGTTTCCCCTTCCCCTGCCCTCAGCCCTCTGCTGCACCCAGACGGCTTTCACTGCTTTTAGGGGAAAAGGTGGAATTTGGGGAGAAAACAGGCAAAATCTCCTTCCCTGAAGCAAAAATCTCCTTCCCAGTGGCAAAAATTCCCTTCCCTGAGGCAAAATTCCATTCCCAGAGGCAAAAATCCCTTCAAAGAGGCAAAATTCCTTTTCCAGAGGTAAAATCTCCTCTCCAGATGCAAAATTCCCCTCCCATCTTTGGGCAGGACCCCTGAGCCCTTCCCGGCCTCACTCCAGAGCTGCCCCCTCACCCTCTCCCACCTTCCTCCTCCAGAAACTTCCATCCCGGGGTTTTTGGGACCCTCTCCGAGCCGTGTGGGATTGTTTGCACTGCAGCTCTGATCAAAGCCATGCCCGGAGCCTGGGCTCCCGTGGGCTCCTCCCCTCGCAGCTAAACCCGGGTTTCACCGAGCCTTCATTCGCAAAACGCTTCGTTTAAACTCCAACCCGGTGGGGTTTTGGTTTTTTTTGCACCCAAATTCCTTAAATCCGAGAGGCCGCTCCCCCCACCTGCCCCGGGGGTGTGAACACGCAAATCCCTCGGACCCCGGGGTGATGTAGGGGGTTATCAATGGGTTTATCAATGGGTTATCAATGAGCTGTTTATTGGAGGGCTCACGGATGAGTTTGGTGCATGGGGTGGTTGTAAATGGATTTTATAAATGACTTTATCGATGTGTTTATCAGTGACTCGTGGCTCCATTGATACCCAAACCTCCACGAGCTCGGGAGGAGCCGTTTCAGGGCTCCTCAGTCGGGTTTTTTCTTCTTCTTTTCGATCGTTATTTGATGAAGAAAGAGCTCAGATTCGACTCCATTTTATGGGAATATTTCACTTTAATCTGAATCCTCTGTGTGTGTGTGTGTGTGACCATCCCTGTCTGTTCCTGAGCTCGGCTCTCGGACTCTCTGTGCTGCACTGAACTTGTGGAGTTTTTATACTAAAAACCAAAAAAATCAAATAAAGATTATTTTGAAAATTTAAATGAAGCAACAAATTTCTGTTGGGCCTCTGAGAACCCCTTTGGCAGCTGCCAGCCGGGGGTTTCCTCACTTCTTTCCTTTTTCCTGCTGTCTTGGGAACTTCCTCTTTTGCAGTTGTAATCAATTTATTTTTTCTTTTTTTCTTTCTTTCTTTCTTTTTTTTTTTTTTGGGTATTTAGGGTTTTTCCTGCCCTCATATTTCTTCCATGGTTGGCTTCATATGTTAAGGAAAAAACAAAACAAACAAAACAAACCCCAAACCAAACAAAATCAGCCCTCAGCTTTGGGCAGAACCCCAGCTCCAGGGATTTTAGGTAGATCCCAAGCTCCAGGAGATTCAGGCAGAACCTCAACCCCACGGAACTCAGGCAGGTTTCCCAATCTAGATGGATCCCCAAATCCAGGGAATTCAGGCAGAACCCCGATGCCAGGAAATGCAGGAAGAGCCCCAGCTCCAGGGAATTCAGGCAGATTCCCAGCTTAGGAAGATCCCCCCACCTCCAAGAAACGTCAGCAGCTCCTCAGCTCCGGGATATTCAGCTGCACCCCCCAACTCCAGAAAATCCGTGCAGCCCCCGGATGCCAGGGAATTCAGGCAGCATCCCCAACTCCTGCAAATTCCTGCAGACCCCCCCCAAAAATAAACTCCAGGGAGCTGTGCGGCTCCCAGGTGTGTCTTTAGATAAAATATTCCTCCTTGTCTTTGGCCGGAGGCTCCTCCTGCGGGGCCGCGGCGGGCTCGGGCTGCTCGTAGGTGCGGTAGGAGCCCTGGTTGCGGTACAGGTAAATCCCGATCGCCAGCAGCACCGTGAGCAGCGTCAGGAACACCAGCGTGATCACCACTGCGGGGGGAAGCACCGGGGGGAGCCGCCTCAGCTCGGCTCCTCGTTTTAAAGGAGGAAAGGTTCTTAGAAAAGTTAACTACAATTTTAACAACAGATTTGCTGATAGAGCTAAAATTAATAGATGAGCTTTGCTGAAATCAATTAAAAATTAGAGGAGGGTTAGAAGAAGCCGGATTTGAGATAAACTATCCCGGATCTGCTAACTCATTTATTGTCAGCTTTATGTTTATGGAGCTGAGTTTTGAATGAAAATTAGGGAAAGTGATCAATGAAATCCCAGGAACACAAGACAATTGCAAACCTCCTGTTTCCAGAAATCATTGAAATAGCCCTGGAAAACAGGAACCAAGGAGGTTTTGGAGGATTCGTCAATCACATCTGCACTGAAAGGGTTGAAAGTTTAGACGAGGAAGACTCATTTTACTTCCTCCTTTATGTAACCACTCCTCGTAAAAAGACCACTGACCCATTTCAGGGAACAAACTGCACTTAATGGCCTTTTTGTTAATTAGCACACGAAGCGGAGGAGGTGACAGGGGTGTGAATATGCATTTGTATTTTGTGTATTCAACACTTTTGTAAATAAAAAGGCTTTGTAATTACCTGTGATCATTAGGGAGCTGTCCCAGGTGTCACAATAAACACACACTTCCTAACTTGAACAGTTAGAGGGTTTTGTCCGTCACAGTGGATATCGATATGAGATCGATATTCATATTTTAATTAATCAGGGGCACCGGCCCGGGGCGGGGCAGGAGCCGCGGCCTCACCTGCGATCACGGCGGTGTCGGCGGCCTCATGGCCCGGGGGCGTGGGAGCCTTCCTCAGGTTCGGCGTGGTCAGGTCTTCCTCGGGACAGGAGAGAGGGGGAGGTGAGGGAGGGCCTGAGGGGTGGAGAAGGTGGGGAGAGCGCGGAAAAGCGGCTCCAGGTGCTCACCCGAGCTCAGGTGGGGCTGATCTCCCTCCATCGCATCGGCGCCTTCCAGGTGAGGGTTCGGGGTCCTTCAGAGCTGCCGAAAAGAGCGAGAAAAGCGGTGAATTCCCACTCAGTGCCCCCTCACCTGTGCTCAGGTGGGGCTGAGATCCCTCCTTCCTTCCAGGTGAGGCTCCGGGTTCCTTCGGAACTGCCAAAAATAAGGATAAAAGTGGTGATTTCCCACAAACGGCCCCGAAAGGCTCCGCGCGGAGGGGGCGGTGCAGCACCAGTAACGCACTGGTGTTACTGGGGCTGGGCTGGGAGCCGGGGCAGGCAGGAACCAGCGGCTGATGGGATTCGCTCCCAAACCCTGAGAGCTTCAAACTGCCTGAAAGTCCTTGAAAATGCCCTAAACAAGGGCCGGAGGTCCGGACGCGGAACTGCCGGACCCACCTGGGCTGTGCCCGAGGGGGACCCCCGGAACCCCCCGAAGTGTCCCCGCGGTGGCTCCGGCGCTCGGGGCCGGACGGCTCCGGGGATCGGGGATTCCGTGACTCAGCGCGGCCCGGAGCGAATCGAATCTCATTTGTTGTTTTTTTTAAAAAAAAAAAAAAAAAAAAAAGGAGGAAATCGAGCGGCGGGAGCGCGGCCGCGGGGCAGGAGCGGGGCGGGGCCGGGANCCGGGGGCGGGGACCCCGAGCAGGCAATGCCCGGCTGGGACTGGCAGCAGCCACCCCTTCGTTAAACTCAGTTTTACTTAAAATCAGCTCTGCTTTAAAGCCAATTTTAATTTAAACCCAGCTTTGCTTTAAACCTGGTTTTGCTGTAAGACCAGTTCTGCTTTAAAACTCGTCCTGCATTAAACCTTGCTTTGTTTTAATCCAGCTTCACTTTAAACTTTGTTTTGCTTTAAACCAAATTCTGCATTAATCTCAACTTTGTTTTAAACCCGATTTTGCCTTAAACGCAGCTTTGCTTTAAAACCAGCTTCGGCTTAAACCCAATTTTATTTCCAGCACAGTTTTGCTTTAAGCCTGGTTTCACTTCAGTCCAGTTTTATGTTAAACCTAACTTTTCTTTAAGGTTGGTTTTGCTTTAAACCCAACTTTAAGTCCAGCTTTTCATTAAAGTCAGCTTTGAATTAAACCTGATTTTGCCTTAAAACCAGCTTTCCTTTACACCCAGTTTGCTTTGGACATGATTTTGCTTTAAACGCAGTTTTAGGTTAAATCCAGAGTTGCTTTAATCCCAGCTTTGTTTTAAACTTTTGCTTTAAACCCAACTTTGAATTAAACCAAGTTTTGCTTTGAACAGTTTTGCTTTAAATCCGGTTTTGCTTTAACCCAACCCGTCATTAAGCCCAGCTTTGCTGTGAAGCTCCCCCAGCAGAGCTCTCCGGGCTCTGCGCCTTTCCCAAAGCCAACCGCGACCTTCCCATGGAGCAGCCGCTGCTCCCGGGGGGCTTCGGAGCCAAAACTGGGTCTGATTTCCCCAAAAGAGGTTGGGATTTAAGAGAAGAAAAGGGAAAAAGTGCTGCTGGGTGGAACAGGAGCTGGCCCGAGCTTTAGGGAGGGTTTATTGGGAAGAGTCTGGCTTTGCCAGTGGGAAATGAACCAGTTCTGTGCCCCAGCACCCCAGAAAATGAAATCCTGGGACCCGCAGCGCCTGAAAAACGGAATCCCGGGACTCACCACAGCTTTAAACCGAGTTTTATCTGAGGGAAAGGTTTGATTTCCATCAAACCGCGCACGTTCATGGAGGAGGAGCTGCTCGTGCTCCGTCCCGGGGCAGGGATGCTCCCCGGGGACCCCTCACTGCCCCCGCCTCGGGGAGGAACTCACGGGGGGAAGGATCCGCTGCTTCCCCACCACGGAAACCCGGGGGATGATTGGCAGTGCCAGGCCGGGATCCAGCCCTGGCAGCGGGGGTGAATCATTCCCAGCGCGCTGCATCCCCACGGATTTCCATGTGCTTTCAAAGCAGCCTTGTGAGAGAGAAACCCTCATCTTCCTCATTCCTGCGCTCCGGCCGAGCGGCTCCGGAGCCGTTCCCACGGGAAACCCCTGCCCCGATCCCCAAAAAACTCCTCCGAGGGGCACTGGGGATGCAGCCCCTCCATTGCCGTGCCCATTCCCGGTGTCTGGAGGACGGGAGGAGCAAATCATCCCCGCAGGGATTTTTAGGGGTGCTTGGCAGTGCCCTCACAGCCCCCCCATCCCCGTCCCATTCCCATTCCCGGCGGATGGAGGGTGGCATCAGCAGATCATCCCCACCGGCTTCTTCTGGGGGTGCTCAGCAGCCCCCTCAGAGCCCCCCCTTCCCCTCCCCAGCGGGTGGAGAGCGGGGTTTGCTGCTCACCCTCCGGTCCTGCTCCGTCACCTTGGGATGATCCCCTTGGGATCAGCACTTTGCTCCCCCTGTTTCCCCCCTCAGCTTTCCTGCCGGATTTCCTGCTTTCAGCCTCTCCCTGCGGCAGGATCCGGCCTTTTCCCTCCCCTTCCACCCCAAATCCAGCTGGAGAACGCCCGGCCGAGCCCCGACATTCCGGCTTCACCCCGGCCCGGCCGCACGGCCCGTCCCTCATCTCGCCCCCCGGTGCCTCCGTGTCCAAACCCCCGGGCCTGGCCTGGAGACCCCCAGAGCCCCCAGGGAACGGGAATCCCGGGGGGCATCCCGGGACTCCTGCAGCTCTTACCTGCCTGCACCATGTGCGGCTCCAGGTGAGGGCGGTGCCCAGGTGAGGGCGTTGCCCTTTTCCTACCTCGCCTTTCCAGTTCGGCTGGAATGAGGCTCAACCCCTGGGATTCCTGCCCCGTTAACCCCTGGCTGGCTGCGGGGCCGAAACATCACCCCGGAGATCGGGAATGGGGCTTTGTGTGGGAATGGGGGAATTCTGGATCACGGGAGGAGAAACTGGTGTGGTTTTGGGGTTTTTTTTGGCATGACAGCGCATTTTCTGGGAGCTGGTGGAACGGGCTCGACACCTTTTCCCTGAGTCACGGGTGTTGGAGGGGGGAGAGAGTGACAACCCCCAAACTTCCCCCTCCCTCACCCCTCAGCCACCCCAGATCCGCCGGTGGGGACCTCCCCGGACCCCTCCGCAATCCCACGTGGAGCTTTGGGACTTTGTCACCTTTCCCATCTTTATTTCGGACGGGATGGGGGCTGGGAAATGCGTTCTGCGGGGTGAATTTGGGGAAGACGCCACGTTTCCCGTGGGATCNTGGGGCTTTGTGTGGGAATGGGGGAATTCTGGATCACGGGAGGAGAAACTGGTGTGGTTTTGGGGTTTTTTTTGGCATGACAGCGCATTTTCTGGGAGCTGGTGGAACGGGCTCGACACCTTTTCCCTGAGTCACGGGTGTTGGAGGGGGGAGAGAGTGACAACCCCCAAACTTCCCCCTCCCTCACCCCTCAGCCACCCCAGATCCGCCGGTGGGGATCCCCCCCCGGACCCCTCCGCAATCCCACGTGGAGCTTTGGGACTTTGTCACCTTTCCCATCTTTATTTCGGACGGGATGGGGGCTGGGAAATGCATTCTGCGGGGTGAATTTGAGGAAGATGCCGCGTTTCTCGTGGGATCACAGGGCGCTGAGGAACTCGGGAGGATCCTGGGGGGGCTCTGCAGCATCCGAGGGGTTCCGGCTCGTGTCGTGCTCCGGTGTCCCGGGACAGCCCTGCGAGAGGCACGGGGGTGACACCGGCACCTCGTGGTTCCATCAAACCCCATCCCAAAGGGACCGAGCCCCCGCCTGGGTTGGGGATCCAGAGGGGCCCGGCCGCTCCCGGGGAGGGGCAGATCCAGCCCCACCTGCAGCAGCAGGCGTCCCACGGGCCGCCTTTGTCCCCCTGGTGTCCCCACATCCCTCCCGGGTGCCCCCCGCGCCAGGAACCCCCTGTGCGTGTTCCCCTCTCCCACTCTTGGCGTCTCGCAGAACTTTCCCACCTGAGTTTTGCGCGCCTCCGGCTCCGCATCCGCCACCTCCGCTCCGCTCTGGATGTCCCCGCGCTGTCCCCGCTCACCGCCGAGCTGGCACGGCTCCCGGGGACACGCCGGTGCCACCGCCGCGGGACCGGGGACACGGCAGGGGACAGCTGCGGCGCGGGACAGCGGCACCGCGGGACCCTCAGCGCTGGTGGCCCCGCTGTCCCCAGCCGTGTCCGCGCTGTCCCCAGCCGTGTCCGTGCTGTCCCCTGCCATACCCGCGCTGTCCCCAGCCATGTCCGTGCTGTCCCCTGCTATGTCCGTGCTGTCCCCTGACGTGCCTGCTCTGTCTCCTGCCATGTCCACGCTGTCCCCTTCCATAACCGTGCTGTCTCCTGCCATGTCCACGCTGTCCCCTTCCATATCCGTGCTGTCCCCTGCCCTGCCCGCGGCTTTTCCCGGCCCTGGTGACACGGTGCCGGTGGCCTGGGCAATGGCCTCGGATAAAATCAGCGACGCCAGGGAGGTGGCGATGCCCTCGGGGCCCCGGTCACCCCCCGGCTCCGCGGCTGTCGCCGATGCCTCCTGCCCGGGGGACAGAGAATCGGGGCCGGGCTCCGGGGTTTCCTCGCTGGACACCGATTCTGTCACCGCTGTCGCCTGCCCAGGGGCCGCATTGCCGGGGCCAGGCTCCGCGGTCTCCTCGCTGGACACCGACGCCGTGTCCAGGGAGCCGCCGCTGGCGGGCGAGGCCGGGGGCGGCCCGGGGGACGCAGCCCCCAGGTCCCCGTTGGTGGCGGTGGCAGCGCTGTCCCCGCCGGGGGACCCCGGTGTCACCTCCGCGTCCGGCACGGGCGCCTTGTCCGGGCACGGGAACGCGGCCGGGGGGCTCACGGGCGCGGAGATGACCAGAGAGCGCCGGTTGCTGGTGGGAAGACAGAGGGGTTCGGCTTGGGGCGTCCCCGAGCACCCTTGGGGTGTCCCCGAGCATCCTTGGGGCGTCCCAGGTGGCGCTTCCCCATCCTGCAGGACCCTGAGCGATTCCCCAGGCCCGCCCAAAAGCACCTTCAGCCCGTCTCCGGCTGTTTTCCACCCTCCGCGGGACTTTGGGACCATCACATTTGTCCCCTGAACCTCCGCTGACCCCTCATCTCCCCCCGCGGTTACCTGGGGACACCTTTGATGATGAACACCTTGCTCGAGTGCTGCTTCTCCAGTTTGCTCATCACCTCGTACAGGTCCCGGTTGAGCTGGGGGGACACAGAAACACCTCAGGGGGTCCCCAGGTGCCTCCTCATCACCCGGGGGCTCAGCAGGGCCCCCAACACTTGGGGACACCCCGAACACCTTCGGGCTGCTCTGAATTAATTAATTAAATGAAGAGCGAGGACTCTGGAGGGGTGNACCCCGCCGGGAAGGGGAATGGCCCCCTCAGGGCCAGCCTGTGGCTGCCGTGGAGTTGCCACCTCCCACTGTCACAGGGCCCCGTGGCCGATGTCCCCCAGGACCCCCGATGTGTCCCAAGGGTGGACTTTGAGGAGAGACCCACGCAAGTTTTTCCCTGCCTGGGGGGACCTCAGCCACCCGATGGCACCCGATGGCCCGATGACCCGTGCCCAGACTGTGTCCCCCGGCCCCACAGTGTCCCCCAGCCCCTGCTGTGTCCCCCAGC
>VWYE01025259.1:0-76698 GCA_013398995.1 Alaudala cheleensis | reverse complement strand
GCACCCTGAGCTCCTCCTGTTCTCCTGCAAATGCCCATTCTGCACCAGAATTCAAAATGAAGTCACTGCAAAAGCCACAAAATGCAAGAACCCTGAACATAACCTGCCAAGGGAAGCGATACTGGGCTCAAGCCCTTCCTGTATCTTTTTGAATGGTACAGAAGGTCTCAAAGGCTTGCTTTTCCCCTTGTGGTGGTTTCAGGAAAATACTCTGTGACCTCCCACTTCACCTCGTGGCTCAGCACTGTGGTAACAGCATTGAGATAACATAAAGGAAAATACTCACCTGTCCCAAGGCCCAGCCTGATTCCTCCAAGGAAATGGTTGGTGAGCTTTTCATGGTCCCACACAGTGAGCTCAACACAGGCATCCTTCAGATCCTCTGTGTGAAAGCCATCATACACAATGGTGTGATTGAAAACTGGGTTTGGGTCCCTCTTTATGACTCGGGTCTTTTGGTAGCTCTTCTTACTGGTGTCTGGGAGCACATAGCTTTGGGA
Source organism: Alaudala cheleensis (assembly GCA_013398995.1). Taxonomy (NCBI): domain Eukaryota; kingdom Metazoa; phylum Chordata; class Aves; order Passeriformes; family Alaudidae; genus Alaudala; species Alaudala cheleensis. The sequence goes on along the minus strand of VWYE01025259.1, from coordinate 76,198 downwards.
GGAGAAAACACACAGCATGAAGCACTGAACTCTGACCAGGGGTTTTATCACAGCAAGGATTCCCCTAGTTTGGCCACAAAACAAAGGGTGATTCTCCCCTACAATTCTCCCAGTGTAACACAAAAGCTTTCCAGCATGGAGGCACACTGAATTTCTCCAGGAGCCAGATGGATTTAGCTTGACTGATGCTTTAAGTTTTAGCTTTTATGTTTTTCAAATTCTGTGCTGCCTCAGGTTTAGTTCTGAGCCTCACACTCAGTGTCAGTCAGCTCTTCACAGAGCAGGGAGACAAAATAAATATATTCTCTAGTTCTGTCCAGTCTCTGTTTCAGCTCAGCCTTCCCAAGGCATCACAATGAGGGTTCAATACCTCTGAGGGCATCCAGCACCTCACAGAAATGCCTTAAAAGTACTTGTGAGATGGCATGGTCAAGTATGTCTTGAAAAGCAAAAATATTTTAATAAAAGAAGAAAAAAAATAAAACAAAAACCAAGCCTTGCACAGTGTAGGGACAGGACCCACACTGCTACAACACCCTGAAAATGCCCTGAGAGTGCTCTTCCTTAAGTATTGAACAATTTAGGTGGGCTTTTGGCAAACTGCCCAATAGAGAACAGCTCCATTTCTGAGGGAACAGGTAATCAGACCTATCCATGTTTCTGCCTTGGCCTTGAGCCAGTGGCTGCCAGGACAGCAAAGACATTTCTAGGGCTTTTTCCTTTTAAGTCCTAAGGTGAAACTGAAACCCTTTTTTTTCCTTCTATGGAAAACATCTGCTTGGCTTTGGGGTGAGAACAGAGTGGGAAGCACAGCCACAGCCCCTTGTGGGGGCAGAGAGCAGGAGCAGGGCTGGTGCACTCACCACTTCACAAAGGAGTCCACCCCGCAGGGACGCAGCTGCAGCAGGTCCTTGACGTCTTTGACCCAGATGTGAACTTCACCTGAGGGAGGATTCTTGGGCCCTGCCGTTGATGAGAAGAGAAAAGCTGTCATGGCAGTCAGAGCCACAGCTCCCAGAGTGACAGGGCTGGGTTCCTCACTGCACTGCAGCTCTGTCACTCCTGCAGCTGCACAGCTCCTGGCACGAGCTGCCAGTGCTGCATCACACAGGGAGAGAGAAGGAAAACTGCTGAGCCAGGCCAACCTTGTGCCTGCCCCACAGTGACAGGGGTTCTGTGCTGCTCCTTCCACACCTCAGCACCCTAGAGTGACCCTAACAGCCTATGAGCTGGAGGTTGTTGAGCCCTTCCTCTCTCCCCAAGACTTTCCCAGTAAATCCAGATGTGGAAATCAGATGTAGGCTGCAGGCAGTGCTGTCAAACACTGCCTTTGTGCTGATCTCTAAGGTCTTGCTCTGATGAGAGTCCTCTTGAAGCAGATGAGGCATTGCAAGCTGTGTGTTTGCACCCCTAATGCACGAAGCACACTTACCCAGGCTTCCAGGAGGGACATACTTAATGGACAAACTCATCACTCCTCGGTGGTCCACACCATTAACAGCTGAAAGGCTCTGGAACAGAAACAGTGACAGACTAAGTGGAGGAGTGTGGAAACACAGCAAGGCAAACAGCTTTTGACCTCAGTGGAGGAGCACAAATGGACAAACTCTGATTTTCTTAGGGCAGGTCATTTCTCTGTGGGTTTGTTCTCAAACTCAGTCTCTCAGAAGCAAAAGCCTGAGGATTCAGAGTACAAGACACATCCAGCTTGATGTAATTAACCATCTTGGTTCTGAAAGATAAATGTCCTCTGTTTGCTTAAAAGGGACCTCACATCACATCTGTGAATCCAGAGGCATGCAGGAAGCTGTGCAGGCTTTACAGACCTGAATATTTACCTCTCAAGGGCATGTCAGCTGCTTCCCCTAGCACTCTGCTGTTTTAAAGGGATGGTCTTCATGTGAGGGGAGAGAATGGAAAAGTTGCTGTGATTGGTGTCAGCTTGCATTTATGAAAGTGTCCCTACAGATCAGTCACCAAAACAGAGAAGGACATTGTTCTGAGTGCTGAGGTGTCCAGGGCCTGGTCCCTAGCTCAGGTGCTTCTGCTCCACCAAACTTCCACCTCAGAGGAGTCAGCAAGGACTCCTGCCTCTCTCAAGGCCTCAGGGCTGGGCTAAAGAGCAGGACTGCAGCTGAGCCACACTTACCCTGGGTTTCAGAGGGTACCAGTTGAGTTTCCTGTTGCTCCAGTCCCAGCTGGCCAAGTCTATTTCGATCTCCCCCAAAAAGCTGTTACGTCCCAATGGATCATTGTGCCAAACAGAGAGATTTAACTTCTGGATCAGCAACACCATTTTCTCTATTTTATACTAGAGGAAGAAAGAGAAGTCAGGTTGTTCGAATTTTCCTTCTGTTTCTTTCACAAGCAGAAATAAACTACTCAAAATCTGGAATAAACTCTGAGACACCCAAACCCACCCCAAACATGCACTACCCATGGACTGGCTTCCATATGAACATCTCTCTTTTTTTTTGGTCTGCAGCAATACTACTACCCTGACAAAGCTTTTCTGCTGAGCAGAGGGAAACCTGCCATTCCATTCATCACAGGGCCAAACCAATATTCTTTCCAGAATCATTAACACAGTGAGTGGGTTTTTGCTCTCACCCTTAACACCTCATTGTAAATGGGGTTCACTGTCCTCTTCTTCACTGATGTTTTCCTCTTCCCCATCCTGGCTTTGTCTGGCAGCAGGTAGGTCTTGACATACCTAGAAAACAAACTCCAGTTGGGTAATGGAAGGGAACAGGAAGGGACCATTACATTTAAAGACAATAAAAATCCTCCAGAAAACAGAATTCAGAATGCAGAATTCAGCAGTGCAGAAGTCACAAGGCACCAGAACATCACTCACGGGTCAGATCTGCCTTTCTTCTCGTCCACCACAGCCAGGTCCCTGCACTGGGACACGTGCACCTGGAACTCGCGGTTCTTCTCGTCGTAGTCCAGAGCAAACTCCACAGTTCCCTGGGCATCCACACTGCCAAAATCCCCACTGTAGACACTGAGCACGCTGCCACTCACCTGCCAGGGGCAAGGGCATGGTCAGGGCCACTCAAACAGGCACAGTGTGGCTGGGGTATAGACAGCAGTCTGAGAAATGCGTTCCCAGAGGAAAAAAAAACCTGGTATTCCTGTCCTTGTGCAGTGTGGTGCTCTTGGCACACAGCTCTGGCTGTTCTCAAGCAAGCCAGGGCTGGGAATCCAAATTAGGGTCTCACAAGGATGTGCTATCCCAGACCAGGACTTGGAAGCATTGAATGCTCAAGAAATACAGAAGTTTTTTTCACTCCTAAATCCCAAAACTTTGGGAAATGGGCTCAGATATTCCACGTCTCTTCCCTGTGCTTACAGAACAAATAACTGATATCCTGACCCGAGCAAGTCATTAACCACCCCCAGTTCCTTTAATGATGTGCCCCTTGCAGAAGCCAACAGGAGGCTCTGGAGGCCACCCCAGCAGCACCTCAATGCAGAGTCTGAGGAGCCCCCACAGCTGGTACCTACCGAGGAGACAGAAGCCATGTCAGAGGAGTGGCTGCCAGTGCTGGGTGTCTTTTTGTGCCTGTTCAGCTGGAAGCTGATCTCTGAAGCCGTGTCTGATTCAGTCTGCTCAGGAAATAAAGAAGCATCTTTAGGCTCTGCCGAAGGGAGAGGGGAGGGAATGGCTCAGCAGAGTGCAGCCATCAGGCAGAGAGCAGCTTAGGAGAGTGCAGGGAGCCTCCCCAGGGCATCCCCTCCAGCCAGCCCTGCACGTCATCATGAACTGCCTCAGACAGAGCTGCCTGCCCTTCCTGGGCTCTGGGAAAGGGCACAGAACTGCTTTCATACACAGAGCAGCATCCTCCAGGATGGAACAGTGTTGGACCTCTAGAAACTGAGAATTTGGGGTTTTCTGTGCTCACAGGCACTGACCCTCAGGAAAATTTCACCTGAGGCCTTGCAACAGGCTTCCAACACTGAGTGATACGAGATATAATGAGATACAATAAATCACCAAGTCTGAACTCGAATTTCTGTTTGCCACATCTCATTCATCCTGACCTTGGCAGGAACAAGGACAGAAGCTGCACTGTAACAGAACAGCTGCTCTGGGTTACTGGGGGCTTTTTCCTTAAGGCATTGCTCATTTATTCATGCCACAACCAAGGCATGCTCTAAAGCAAGTACTGCTGCTCTCCAGGAGAAACATTCTCATGACACTAACTGCACTCAGGGAATGCAGTGAACATTGTTTCAGCCATTCCTGGCACCAACCCACCTCAGACAACAGCAGAGGAGAGGATCTGCTCAGTTCTTTGACTCTTTCAGGTTCCAGAAATTGATGTGGTATCAAATGGGGTTTGCTGTATGCTGCAGGTACAAAACAAAAAGGCACCAATCAGGAAGGCATCATCAGAATCAGGAAATTGTGAGCCACACTTTGGTTAAAGGGCACAAGGAAGGAGAAAAAGCTCGTGGAAGGCACTGGAGTACTTCTTACTTGCCCTGTCTGTGTCACCTGCCATTGAAGCTGATGCTCCCCAAGACAAAAACTGCTAATTAACAGCCCAGAGCTATTTTCAGAGTGTTTTCACTCATTGTGTAGGAGTGTGGAACTCCATCTAGTGGCTCCTCCAGTTCCCTGTGCAGCACAAGGTGGGGATGCTGCCTGTGCCTGCTTTGTGCAGGCTGAAATTGCACTAAAACCACACAAATCTGCCTCCTTGTCACACCAACCACTCATGTTCACTGCCCTGAAAAAAGAGCACCAAAGTATTTACACCCACAATTTCCCCACTGCATACAGCTCTCAAATACTCTGCCAGACACAGAGGGGGGCAATAGCCAGATTATCTCAGAGAAAAATAAGTTAGAAAGTTTCCTATCAATAGAAAGATGGTTACTGGACTAAAACATTTTTTTTGTATCTTTATCTTCTCCCAGTAACTCTCTTAAAGATGACTTTCTCCATCCATTGGCTTTCCTGGGCACAGAGGTTGCTGCTGCCTCCCCTCAGGCACTTCCCATGGCTGCTGCTTCCTTGGTTGCCTTCTCCTCAGCTTCTCTGGGTTTCTCAGGGAGAGGCTGCCACACAAAACGTGTCCCTGTGGCACAACTCACACCCTGGCACCAGCACTGGCACCTCAGATCAGCCCACAGCCCTTGTGCAGGAACAGGAGAGATGAGCACCAGCTCCTTGCCAACCCTTTGAAGCCCTTGTGTTTTTGCTGAAGTAACAAACCATCAATCTGTGTGTCATTTCCTGGCTCTGAATTTAATTGTAGGCAGTATAAACTCTCTAATTTGATGATGAAACAGTATGTCATTTTCCTAGCCTGGTACATGCACAGAAGCATGGTGATGAAAAAGTGGCATAATGTATTACCTTCAGCAAAAGTAAACCAAAAAGAAGAAAGAAAGAAAGAAAGGAAGGTGTTACTCACTGTCAGTGGTTGTGTAAATGTTCACCATGCTCTTTGCAAGATTAATGCTGTTTGCTCGGGCCAGTGCCTGAGCAGCAGGAGAATGATCCCCATCTTCCTCTGGAACACACAAAAAGCCAGATCAGCGTGGTAAATAAAGAAACAAACACAAAAGGGCAGTGCTGGGACAGCCATGTGGGATGGCTGTTGGGATTTCAGAGGGAGCAGTCCCAGCCCTCAGTACCTGAGCACACAGCAGAGTCTGCTCCCTGCACAGCCTCTCTCTCCCCAGCTGCCTCACTGGCTGCTGGCTGCTCTGAACACTCACACACTGTTCCCTCAGGTAGCTCTCCATTTATTTCCATGTTGTCTTGAGGGCCCAGATCAGATCTTGGCTCTTCCTCCTCATCCTTTTCACCATCTGTGAGCACGGGCTCGATCGTTATCTGCACCCTGCTCGCCAGGGACCTCGCTGGGGGTTTGTACCTCTCTGCCAGGACCTGCTCCTCTGCAGGCAGCCCTGGCTCCAGCCTGCTGCCACACACATCCCTGGGGGGTGACTCCAGCTGCATGGAAGGGGCTCTCACAGGCAGCCTGGATTTCTTGGGGCAGTGCTGCACCACCTTCTCTTCCCCTGGCAGCTGCCCGATGCTTTCACCCAGCGAGTCATTCCTTGGAACACCTCTGCCCTTGCCATAGGTGGATCTGGGAGCGATGGAACCCGAGCCCTTCCTTGCAGGAGAGGCACAGCTCGGCTCCTCCTCGCTGGAAGACAGCGTTATTGTCCTTTTGTAGGGGCTCCTGGTTCTGCTGAGGGCGCCGGGTTTTCCCTCAGCCTCCTGCCCCGGGTGCAGAGAGAGGGAGCGGCACAGCCGGGGCTGCTGGGTGCCTCCCTCTGCCCTGCTCCCCTCTGCCCCCTTCTCCCAAAAGTCCTTCAGGCTCCTGAAGTGCTCCCGGTCCAGGCCGATGTCCTCCTCTTTGTTATTCATGGAGGAGATGGTGTAGTTCCCAGCCTGCTTCCCAGCCCTGCTGCTGTCCCCTCCTGCAGCCAGGGCTCTGGGGCTCGGCTCCTTCTGTGCCAGGCTGTTTTCTGCTGGCCCCTCGGGATTCACAGCCTGCTCAGACCTGGGGAATGCTCTGCTTGGTTTCTTCTTAACTGGTATTCTGCTGGGAGCACAGGTTTCTTCTGGTGGAGTTTTTGGTGTCTCTGTGGTGCCACTGGTCCCATCAACTTCTCCTGCAGGTGCAGAGCTGGGCTGAGGCACAGCATCCTCTGAAAGATTGGTGGGAAAGCTTGGAGATGCTCCATGACCTACAACAACAACAAATGCTCAGAGCCTGTCCTGCTGCATCACATCCAATCTCTCCCTGGAAGGTCTGGGCTGCAATTTCTCAATAAGACAGGGAGAATTTTCAGAAACCATCAATCTATTCCTAGTTCTTTTCCATTTTCAGACTCAAACTTCCCTCCCACCTGAAGAAAGCCCTGAAAACCCCAGTCCTTCTCCCTGCAACAGAAAAAATCCACTGAGCTCCAAGCTGTTGCTGCAGCTTGTGGATTTGTTTGCAGGTTCCCTCTGAATTTCACAGCTTCCCTACTGGCCATTTACAATGTTCCAAAACTACACTACACACTCAGTGCTGGAAAGAGAGGGTAAATCCCCTCCTGGATTAAAGAGCTGAGAGCCAAGCACTCAGTTTGAGAGCCCAGAGAAGTTCCAGTCATACATTGCTTTCTGCCTTGGTCCCTGCTGCCCTGGCTGTCATTCCCAAAGTGAGGCAGCCCATTCTCATATGCCAAGGTACTCTCTGTGATTTATTTGCACACACACTGAAAAGCATCTTGTCTCTTGTTTGATGTTGAGTAACAAAAATACTGGTAAGCTCACTGAGCAAAAACCTTACCTGTTCTAGGCAAATGCGAGCTGTTTGTGTCAGCCACAAACGGACTTGTTCCAGTGTCACTCTCTGAGGACGAGACATCCTCTATGCTGGATCTCTGAACAGAAAACAAATCTTATCAATGCTGGCAAGACTGGGAAAAAGTGTGTTTTATTTGAGCAGAGACAGCAGGGCAGGCAGGCTGTGGAGCCCCTGTCAGTAGGTACAGACTGTGTGAAGCTCCAAGGAGTGACAAAGCAAAGAGCAGGCCTGTACTACCTTGTGTGCTGCAGACACCTGCACAGGGAGCCTTGGCTTCAGGGTTGGCTCAGTTTCCTGCTCTGTGGTTTCAGGAGGAGGTGTGCTGGAGCTGTGGGAGAGGAGAAATGCCTCAGCAAGGAGGTGTGTGGTCATGGTGAGCCTGTTTGGGTGCTCAGGCAGTGCTCAGCATCACCTCAGCTCTGCTCAGATGCAGAACACGCTCAATAAAAACAATGTGTGTCAACTACTGGGCTCATTCAGACTTTCCCCTTCTGGGAAGTGCCAGAAGAGCCCCAGGGCTGTGCAGAAGGGAGAGACATTTCTGTCTCTCAGGCCACACCTTGCTCAAGACTGAATGAGAAAAACAAAGCTAGCTTTTCAGGATTTAAACAACACCCCTCCAAAAAAAACCCCACTGGGTGTTGTTCCAAAGCAGGAGCACCTGGGGCCTGTTGCCTCTGGATCCTTCATTAAACAACACCCACTAATCAGCTGCAAGAGGTTTCCAAATGTCAAGGCCCATATTTAATATTTAACTGGAGCAAGTGCCACCTGTGGAGAATGAATCCTCATTCTGCTGACAAAAAAAAACAAAACGGCAAATGGGATGGGAACGACAATACATGAATATGTGAGTATTTTAATTGCTTCTCCATAGTCCAGGGATATTGAGTGAGGTCACTGGCTTGCTCTTTGGAGTGCTTTTAATCGAGGTTTCTGCTCAGTCAGCACAATGTGAAATCCTACCAAGCCTCTGTGGAGAGTGCTGAGCCCTGCACACAGAGCTTGGCACCAGCAGGAAATGAGCAGTTTCCTCCAACAGTTCATTTTGTTAGTGTTGCTCCATAGCAAAAATTAAACAAATAAAACCATAATTACTTGGAGAAACTAACCCAGCATATCCTGACATTAGAGACAGCTCCCATTTCACTGATCCCTTATCAAATCACGCAGGAAAAGACCTTTGTGGGATAAGCACATTAGCACTTGATTATGAGGGCTGGATTGATAGTCTGACAATTCCTGGAAGAGGGACTTAAAAAATACCCTATAGAACATATTACTTATACAGTCTTGGAAACTCAGTTAGGGTTTAATGGGTAGCACTCCATTTTCATTAGCAGTGAGAGCAGCAGCCTGAGCACAGCACACACACACACTGTTACCTTCCCTCTCCTGCAGCATCCTCAGGAAGGGCAGGACTTGGGGCAGCTTTGCTTTCCAGACCCATCTGGATGTGCTTGTTGGCCTCATCTGCAATGTCACAGAAACAAGTGAGAAATGACATTTCATTACACTTGCAGTATTGGGTGTGTTCTGTTTGGGGTGAGGAGATGCTTTGCCCAGTGGAAAGTTTTGTTGGATTATTCCCTTGTACTGACCCAGAGATGAGGCAACTGAGAGGCATTTTAAACACTTTTATTCCATTTTCAGTCCCATGTGAAGGGTGAGACAGTGCAGATGTTACAATTCACACCATCACAATCAGAAGCCAATTATTCCCTAATTACAACACATTATAAGCTTTTCTTGGCCTATCACCTTTTGCCACAAAATGCTGTTAAAGCCTTAAAGCAAATCATCTCAAACTACCCCTCCTGGGTTCTAATACAATGCATCTTTCAGAGTTCTGTTTCTCCAAAGTATCCACTCTTATTTGCAAGGCCATGCTTTAAAACTTGTTTCCAGTTCCATTTCTCTCTCAGCAGTGTCTGTCCTATCCCCATGGCATTTCCAACTCAGCATTTTCCACCTCAAGGTTTGCACACAGATGCATCCTCTGTGAGCTTTGAGAATTCTCTACAAATCCATTTCCCACCTGGAAGAGTCCCACCAGCACAATCCCAGGGGTTGGAGAGGCTTTCAGAGGTTCTGCCTGCTCTCCCCAAGGATGGGCAGCCAAGACAATCCCAGAGCCCACAGGTCTGCCCAGTGCCCAGCTCGTGCCAGGAGCTGCTGCATCACTGGAAACCTCCAGGACACTGCCACTGACTGTCAATAAAGTTAATCTGCTCCAGGATTTAAATCCAGCCATTTCCTGTTTTGACTCAAGTCATCCGATCCTGGCAAACAAAGGAGGAGGCCAATACAGACAATGAGGAGATCCCTGCTATTTTTACTGGCACCAGGCCCAGCTGTATCTTCTAAGCTCCCAAAGACCCCAAAGTTAAAAACAACAGAGGATGGTAACTTTTACAGCAGGCTGCAGGGTATAAGGCTGCATTGGGTATTTTGGTAGCAAAGAGGTTTTCTTGCCACTGCAAAACCAAAAGGATTAAACTCTCAAATAGTGAATAAAAGCTGAGTGTGGTCAGTAAGATCTGCACATATTTATTCATGGAGCCAGGTCAGTTTTAAAGAGGAAAAATCTACAAAGAGATTTTAAATCTCTCTTTTAAAGAGAAAGTTCTACAAGAACTGCCAAACCATTTGAGGATATATTTCATTAAACAATACATGCCTCTGCTAACTTTAGGGTGAGACAAAGAAGCAAATTCCAACAGAAATGAGGAGTGGCCTGACCAGTTGAACTTGCCCATCCATGTGTTTTTATGCATGTGTATAGAATTGACAGGCACTCCTTGCTCTAACACTTTTACTCATTTCCTATCACTCCAAACCAAAGATTCTTAGTGGGATATTCCTAATTAACTGTGCACCAGGGCTCACTTGCCACAGCAGGTGGATAAAGTGGTCTGTCCCATAGGTGATTTTTAGTCCTCAAGCATTGCACATCAGCACAAGGAGAAGAATCATCAAATTCAGCCACCTGTGCTGCTCTGCAGGCTGTAGTTAAAATACAGAGTATCTATAGATTTGTATTACTGCCCATGAGCAGTGTTTTCTACTACAATCAATACCAACTGTGAAAACCGTGAGGGATCCCCATAACCCTCCCTCTGAAGGCTAAATCATGGACTTGATGCCAGAAACTGTCCTCCATCATCCCCTTCTCTTTTTGCTTCTGTGGTAAGAAATGATCCCAATGACCTCCAGCAACCAGAAATCTTGGGGAAAAGAAGAAGAAAAAAAAAGAAGCTGAAATGGGGAAAGGGCATTCACTGCACATGGCTTTTGCCTTGGTCTCTGCCACACTGTAATTTTTTCTTTGAGCCCTGATTTTGATAACCAGGGATGTTTGTCTTCTACTGGAAATAGATGAGAATCCCCTTATCACAACACAGGGACTGGTTCTCAACAGACTCCCAGTACAGGGAGACTCCCAGTTTTGTTCTATCAATGTATTTTCCTAAGATATACACTCTCATACTTACTTTCTAGTTTGCCCTTTTTCCTCCTAATTGATGCCCGAAGTAGATCTGGCCCCTCCAAGTCTTCCTGAAACCGTTTTGCCTTGGCTTCAGAAAACCATTCCCCTGTCACAAACTTCTTCTTCTTTTCATCCTTGATGGAGCCTTGTATCCTCCTGAAAGTCAGTGCAAGCAATTACACACCAAAAACACCTTCAAACGTTTGACTTCCCCTGAGCTACCTTTGGAATAAGTGGCTTCACCTGTCTGACAGCAGCAACAGGAGGATGGCTGAGAAAGACAAGGTACAATGAAAAGATCTGTCAGGAAAAGGGACAGCACTGCTGCAGCCTGCAGCTCTCCTTGTTCACACACACACTCCTCTCTCACAGGAGTGAAAACATCTCCCCCAAGGGAAGCTCACCCCTGCTGTCACACTCTCACCTGATGCGATCCCCATCCTTCTTCTTCAGCTCTGCATCTCTCTGCAGAACCTTCATCAGCTTCTCATACTCCTCCTCGGTCAGGAAGCTCAAGTCCAGCATCTTCCCTGCACTCCTGTTCAGTTCTGCAGGTGGCTGGAGCAGAGGCAGAGCAGGCACTAATCCAGCCCAGGCAGCAGCAGTGCCATGGGCAGCCCCTGGGGCTGAGCAAGGAGAGGGAGGATTCACCAGGGCATGGCTCAGGTGCACCTGGGCTGGCACTGCCAGGCTCCTGGCTGGCACATCTCTTCACTGGCTTCTCCTGCCAGCAAAATCCTCTCAGCAAATTCCTCCCAGCAGATTCAGGCTCTTCTCCCCAGGCAGGGTGGCAGCGAGGTGGGAGCGATCCCAGAGGGAGGGAAGGAAGGAGAGAGAGCTCCAGCCTCAGCAGGCACCAGAGCTCACCTCAGCCACGGGCACCCTGCCCCTCTGGCATGAGCCCTCCTCCACAGGGGAGGCTGCTCTGTGCAGCTCCAGCATCCCTGCAAAGAAATAGCAGCGAGATGCCTTTGATGATAAGGGTGACATCTGGGCACCGAGTGTGTGTGTGTGCATTGGGGGTTTGTGTTTGCTCTGCAGCACGAGCTCCAAAACAAGCTGCCTCACTTTCCTCCCAGTCCTAGAGCTCCTCATGTGCTGTTAACCCAAGACAATGCTGTGTTTTAGCCCTTTCCTGCCCACAGGTAGTCAATTAAAAATAAAGGCCACTTCTCTTCCCTCCCCTTAGGCAGCTTTAGTGAGGGATGCCCACAGATCAAGAATGGCACAGAGGAATTGCAGGAATTTATCAGAACAAGCAGGTCTCCAGCCCAGCCCCTCGAGAGCAGCCAGCAGAAGATATTTTGGAACAACAAGACAATGCTAAGCCAAAAAAAGAAAGAGCAGACTCCCCCGTTGAGTGCATGTGAGGAATGCACAACTGAGGAAATGGGGGAATTCTGCCTAATTGCACTCAGAAATACCTTGGCTTCCAAAGGACATCACAGGAGGTTCAGTCAAGGATGCAGAAGGATTTTTTCCTCCTCCGACATTTCCACCCAGTGCAGTGTAACCACCACATGAATAATTATCTGCACTGAACTCTACTCTTCTCCTTCTAACAAGGAACTGCATGGGTGGAATTTGCATTGCACACAATTCACTTCCTTTTAGCCATTTTTAATTAAATGAACCATCCCACGGTTACCACCTAGGGTAAACAAAAGACTGAGCTCCTCAGCCTTAATCATTATTTCCTAGAACCAGCACTGCCAAAATAAAAACAGCCATCAGAGGAGAAGTCTGACTCAGACTCCTTAAGGTCAACAAGTCTTTTTATTGGTAATAAACTGATAATGCAGTGCTATAGTCTAAATATTTAAGGGTTCTGTTTATTTCAGAGGTGGGAACTGTTTGCAGAGCCTGCAGGATGTAGTTCATTGTAATTCTGCAGATTGCCAGAACACAAATAAACAAGCACAGCCACCTGGGACACCAAGAAATCCCCTAAGAACCCAGGGAACAGGGGTGGCTGCATCTCCAAAGAGGATGCCAAGGCTTCAGGGACTTTGCTCTGTCACCCTGCTGGACCCAGGCATTCCACTCCCAAGAGCTTGTGCTGAGGTTTGCTCCAAATCTGCACTCATGTCCTCCAGAAAAGGAGTTCCAAAAGAATTTGCATCCCCTATTTATTAGTTTGTAGCAACCCTTCATCCCCATGAGGCAGTTTAGGGCTTCTCATGGACATGGTGCTGCCACAGTGACATTTCCATCAGAATCCTGCTGTCCAGGCTCCCCTCTCAGCCAAGGGAGATGTTCTGTCACCTTTAAAACCTCAGCTGTCCTGCTGGCAGGGTTTCTAGATGTCACCTGGCATGATGGGTGCTCCTAAAAGCATCTTCTCAGCTGTTACACTTGGAAAGGCAACAATAATTAAATCTATGATCTCTAAAACTGAGCAGTTAACAGCTTAAAGCTAAAACACTGCAAGTGTTCAGATGAATCACCTCCCTGTCCCCCTTTGTCACTCACTCATCCTCAGAACCCAGGCACTTTCAATATGAAAAATGAGAGAACGAGAAGTTTTGGCTGAGTTCAAGCAAAGAAACTGCAGAAATGGAAGATGAAGAAAAAAAGCAACTCATGAGAACTTCTGTCTTTTATTTTTGACCCAGAGAAATATTTGCTGACCTGCACTGTGCTTTCTTCCAAACATAATTCCTCCATGTTTGCCTGCAGTGGTGACATGGCTTAAATTGCTTTCCTGACCCTGCTTGTTATGCCCCAATAATTGTGAGCTTGCAACACCTACCCTGGCCAGGAGCCCTCCAGATCAGGAGCCATTTTATTTAAAAAAAAACCCCACAATGCAAAAACCACCTCATTTTGTAACATGGTGGAGAAATTAAAAATATGCAGGGCCCAATTCCTTTGTACTCCTTTGCCTGCTGAGCTCAACGTGAGTGATAAATCCCAAGGGAAAGCAGTGCTGATTGTTGAGGAAACTCTGCAAACTGAGGGATCCTTCCTTCTGCTCACTGATTAATTTTAAGCCCCAGCCACGCCTGGCTGATTCTGAAATCCCTTCACTCCAGAGTGAACTGTGAAGCAGCAGGGTGCAGCTCATGGTTTGAGATTTCTGGCAGGTATCATTCCCTCCAACACCAGGGAAAAGGAGGTTTAGAAACACTCTGAGGAAGTAATCACCTGATCTGTAGTTCCCAGTTATGGATGGCAAAACAAAGAGGGTCTGCATCCAGAGGCTGGGGTCACCCCTCACTGATGGAAGGGGAGAAAAGTGATGCCCAAATCCATCCATGTCTGATCCAGGATCCGTGTCTGATCCCTTCTAATTCCATGTGCTGAGGCCCAATTCTAGTACAGAAATGCACTACACTGAAATCTGAACTAAAGCTGTTTTACTTTGTCAGCCTGACATCCAGTGAAAGTATCTCACTGTATAGTGACACATATACAGTTATATTTATATCATATTATATAATTATATATAATTATATCTAGAAATAGATATAATTATATGTATTATATACATATAATGACATATGTGTCATTATAGTGACATATATAGAGTTATATATATAACATACATATATACATATAATGGCATATGTGTCATTATAGTGACATATATCCAGTTATATGGAGTATAATACACAGTTCTACACACACACAGTTCTACATGGAGTACATAACTCCATAGTAAAGTGGGAGTAAGGAGGAGCAAAGCCCACTGCTCAATCTGCCACATCACCTGCTTTTACAGACCTTGTTCCATGACAAACCAAATTCATACAGGGGAGTATTTTTTTTTTTAAACTGCCCACTTTCCTTCCAGAAATAATGCAGCTTTCCAATGCAAACACAGGCTCAGAGATGAATTGCCCTGCATGCTGTAGGAGCAGGAGGAACTGAGTGGGACAGGAGGCAGCACTCATTATAGGAATGAAGAAGGCACCTCTTCCACTGTCTGTCCCCTGCAATGTTCAGAGGCAGGGAAAGATTTCAATCTGGCCAGTGAAGGTGATATCCAGCCCCCACAGAAGGAGGCTGACATGCCAGAGATGGGCATCACCAGGAGATTAAAAGCTTTCAGCACAAAAACCCCAGTGCTCATACTAGACTCTCTCCACTGGAGAAAGCTGCAGTAGGTTAACTTAAAAAAAAAATACATGGAAAAAAAAAGTAATTTAGTTTTGACTCAACACCAAACCCTCGTTTTTCTCAGGCTCTGTCTCCTGTCTACACCCCAGAACAGCCTTGTACTCCTTTCAACTTTGTTGCAAACATTTATAATCGCTTTCTTTTTCTCACCCCCCCACACACTCCCGTGCCACATCTCTGGGTGCAGATAACAATATTGATTTAAATGCAATCAAAGCCAGCCCCGTGTACAATGGACACTTTGTCCCACGGTGTGCCATACCCTGGCAAGGGCTGCCCCTTTCCCAGGGATGGGGGCCCATGAAAGGGACACAATTTATGAGCTCAGGAGGAAAAAAAAAAAAACAAACCAAGTTTGCACTTCAATTACAGAATTGTGCAGGAGAGCAGAAACCTGGGTCAGCACGAGGAGTTTCTCAGATATTCTGCCAAAGGTGGAACAGGGAGGGAGGTGAAGGAAAGGGGTTCAGCCCTCAGAACCAATGAACTCCTGCCTGCTGACACCCTCACAGGAGTTCCACAGGGACAGGACAGCAAATTCCACAGTCTGAACATGCCCTGGGGTCTGTCCAGGGGCAGAGATGCAGGGACCCAGAATGGTCTAGAGCATCACTGGAGAGAAAAAGCTCCACTGCAAAGTATTTCATGTGAAAATGACTCTCTGCCAAAGCAATCCAAGACATGAGAACCAAACAGGTCACAGGTTAGCATGGCTTGTACAGCAGCATTGATCACACTGGCTGCAAAGGGAGCAGAAATTGATAAATGCTGGGTTTATGGCCATGCCAAGCACTTACAACAATGCAGCACGAACACGGAAGTAAATAAAGCCAGGATGGAGAGGGGAGACTCAGAAAGCACAGACAAAACAAGTCACAGGAAGGTGACACATCATGATCCACGTTTTTAACAAAGTACTTTAGAATACAAAGTGGGGAAGCCATAACAAGAAGTACACTATAAATCATCAAAAGTATCCTTTATTTTCTAGGACTTTTAGAAGTTTTTTATGTCAGATTTTCTATACAGAGAAAGTTGTGGATGCCCCATCCCTGGAAGTGTCCAGGTTAGATGGGGCTTTGAGCAACCTGCTCTAAAGCAAGGTGAGCAAGGTGTCCCTGCCCATGGCAGAGGGTTGGAGATAATCTTCCAACCCAAACTATTCTGATTCTATAATCTCTCCTCTAGAAACCCAGCGGCTGCCTCACAGACTGAGTTTCAACAGATAGGACAAAACCACTCCGCGACTAATTACAGAAGGCTCTGATAACGCAAGTCACCGATGCAAGGTGAGGCACACTTTGATTTGAACAGCCCAAATCCCGGCCGGAGCCGCGGGAACGATGTCCGGTGTCAAGGCAGGGCTCTGCGGCCAAAGGCACCGGAGTCCCGAGCCGTGACCGGGTCACAGGCACTGTACCCCGTGTCCCCCCGACACTGCCGGGGCTGTCCCCGAGCCCTGCCCGCTGTCCTGCTCCGTGCAGCCGCCCTATCCCCCTCTCCCACCCGCAGCCGGGTGTCCCCGAGGCCAGCCCCTGCCCGGAGGGGACGGGGACGGGAGGGAAGCGGCACCTCCGGCAGCCAGCGAGGTCCGGCAGGCATTGGAGTGTCCCGTCCGGCCGGACCCGGCACACGGACACGGACAGGGATAGGAACACGGACATGACACGGACATGGCCAGGAGCGCTCGCACCGAGCCCGGCACAGGGACACGGGCACGGACACGGCCAGGAGCGTTCGCACCGAGGCCCCCGGGGCTGCGCTCCCCCTCCCGCACCCCGGGGCTGTTCCCGGTGAGCCCGCAGCGCTTACCTGGGCTCGGCTGTGTTGGGCGGAGCGGATGGTTACCTGGGGCGGGATCATGGATCTGGAGGTGGGGTTATCCCTCCCTGGGCGGGGCCATGGGCGGGGTTATTCATCCCTAGGCGGGGTTATCCATCCCGGAGCCGGGTTATCCCTCCCGGTGCCGCTGGCACGGCCTGGCACGGGCACATCCAGCCGGGACTCGGTGCCAGGACACGGCCGGGCTGCAGGCACACGTTTTATCTCGAGATAGGAGCCTTTTCTCCACCCACAGCAAAGTGGCTGCTGCACTCTGAGCAGTGTAAGCAAGAGCTTCTTTCTGGACCCACTGTAATTTAAATCATCAAACCCAAGCAGGTTTTGTTTTCTGTGTTGAGTTCTCCTGAACAGGCAGTGCTGCTCTGCAGGAGCAGTGAGTTACAAACAAATTCAGCAGCTGCCATTTATCACCTTCAGAGGGAAATTACCCTGCAGGATTAGTGCTGGGGAACCTCTGGTTTGAGTGGAATGAGCCCCGGGTGGGTAAATAACCAAACACAAACACTCCTGCTGCTCAGAATCCTCTAAAACAGGGTGATGGCTGTAATCCTGTGCTGTGAGCTATTCCCATTCTGTGACTGGTAACCTCAGCCCTTCATCCCAAACTGAAAGGGGCACATGTTGATACAGAATTTGTGTTCTTGGCCCTGGTTCTCTGAGCATTTCCCCCTCCAGGAACGTAACCCTGTCATTTTCTAAACTGGCCAAAAGTGAATGTAATAGAGCAGAAACACGTTATTAGCTGAGGGAGCTTTAAATGGCAGAGAGAGCACTTGGGTGCTGACAGGTGAGAGGGAATTAGGGGACTCTGATCCTGAGGTGAGGACACAGCCCCTCGCAGCTGCTGCCTGACCCACCAGGGTAGCAGTGGCTTTTTGCATCTTCTTGAAAATTGCAGCCTGAAGGACCAGGGCTCTGTGAGCTGCCAGTCCTGGCTGTTGTGGAGCTGCCTCAGGCGATCCCTGCAGTGTGTTGTCTCATGTTCAGATCATTTGCACTCATTTATAGTGAAATGATGGAAATCAGCAGTGGCTGCTCCCATTTTAGGCTTTGGGGAAAGCCAGGGAGAATTTCCCTTGATCTTGTGATCCCTCCACACTTCCTCAGTGTAGGTGAACCTAAATGCTTTTCAGCTTTTGGAAGAAATCTGAATTTCAGTCTTTCAACGTCCATATTCCTTTTTGGACTCTTTGTCCCCTGTGATTCTTGGACATTTAAGAGTTCCAAGACTTTTCCTTCCCACGGTTTAAGGACAGGCACTGCCTGCTCTGTGGGAATGCTGAGTGAAGTGCTGACAGCCAGAACTAAGGAGAAAACAACTTCAGAACTTCTGGAGATGGCTCATACAAAAATACCACCAAACCCTGCAGCTCTGAATCAACCTCAGCCAAACAGAGCACAAAAAGCAACTGGCTCCTGCAGGAAGCTGAACAAACTGGGTAAGATCCATGTTCTGAATTGAAAATGTACTGACAATGTATTATCTACACATGGCCCTTTTCAAAAGGAAATTTCAGAATTAACAGGAAATAAAGATTATTCATATTTGGCCATAGTGACCCCAACACCAGTAATCAGATTGACAGCTAAATACTCCACAAATATTGTCCTGGTACTCAGTGGAAGTGCTCAGATAGGCAAATACAGCATGGGCCTGGCAAAATGGGAGAATTTGGGCTTCTCTGATTCAGAGGTTTATAATTAACAAATCCCTCGGTGGCTCGAACCCCACAAATGGGTTCCAAGTGAGCAGTCACAGCGGGGAAAGGCACACAGGTGATAACGGGGAGTGAAACAGCTCACTGACGTGTTGATACACAGCCGATAAGGAGAACAAAAAACCCTCTGCAAAAAAAGAAAAGGGTTGAGTTTCAGCCGCAGCCAGAAGCAGCAGCTGGCCTCTCTCCTGTCCCAGCACCGAGGTGTGTGCAGCAATGCTGAGGATATTCCCAGTTCTGGCCATCCTTGCAGGTAAGGACTGATTTAAATGAGGCTGGGACAAAGGGAGCTGCTGAGGCAGGAGAGCAGGTGAGCCTGCCTGGCAAACTGGGAGAACATTCTGCTGAATTATTTCAGGAGGGAATAAGAATCCTGGCTGTTCTGGCAGCCCGTTCTGTGGAAATCCACAGTCCCACCCCTGCCTGGTGAGAGCTCTTTGCACAAGGACAGCATTTTGGCTTTGGTGGGTGAATGCTTTGCTCTGATGTCAGGGAAAGGCAAAGAGCTCCTGTCTGGTTCAGGTCTTTCAGGTGTTTCAAGGTCAGGTTTTTCCATATTGGGCTTTTGTCTCCCCTGGATAACAGGGCTGGGAAATGATGCCTCAGTCCCCCAGCCACCAAAAAATTTGGGGGGATGCTTTAAGCATGCAAATGAATTTTGGATTTCCCTGAAATTAAATGAGGACGTTAACACTTTGTGGAATCCAGGAATTTTATGGCATAGTAAAAACTATGTATTATTCCTATTTCAAGAGCATTTCATTGTGCTAAGCTTTACTTTTAATATATGCAGAAGCAGTCATTTTAGTCCTGCAAAGAGCAGTAAATAAATACCTGTAATCTGTGACAAGGAACTGTCATCCTCTGGCCAACAGTAATTCTTACAGCTGAGAACTGAGATAGCTAAAAAAACGTGGCACAGCTTTTCTATCAGATCTCAGCAAGGATGAAGCTGCTGTGAGCTCACAAGAGAAGCAGGACTGGCAGCCTTGGAGGATCCCCTCTTTCCCCAGGGCAGCTTTGACACATTTAGGTCAGTCCCAGCCATTCCTGTGACATTTTATTAAATGTCTTCACGTATAAAATAAATCCTGTTGTAGTTTAAACCCATTAATTCTCATCCTAGCCACCATCAACACAGAAAGTTGTTTATTCCTTTCTTCCTTGCTTTTACTATTGAAGCCACCAAACAAGAAAACAGCTCAGATGGGTTTGCATGCTGTACTAGCCCATTAATTTGCATAGTTAAAAATTACAAAATGGATTGTTTCTTTTTATAAACAATGCTTGCTCACCCAGGGCTGTTAATTCCAGCAAAATACCCTTTGGTATTACTGCAGATTCTGCTTAAACTCTCAAAAGCAGCACCCCAACATGAGATGCACAACTGAGAAAAATATTTTACATCTTTGTCTCAATCATTAATATTTGCAATAAACACACATGAAATTCATTATTATTATAACATGGATGAGGATGCTCCACAGTGAAGGAGAGCAGATATCTAAAGAAATGACTGCAAAAAAACCCAAAAAGGGCAAGAAAGGTGTAAGAGAGGGGTGGACACAGCTGTGAATGGGAGTGTAAGCACAGGAGAGCACTGTGAGAGCAGAAGGAAGGTTCAGTTTAACCACAGACTCTTAGTGAAAATAAGAGTTTAACCACAGACTCTTGGTGAGAAGGTATCAGCCAATGAAAACAACAACTCTGCTTTTTAAGAATATTATTTTATAATCTATAAAGAATTTTATAAGAATAAATACGAATACTGTTGTAAGGGCACGAATATTCAGTGGGATTTATTTGCTTGGTAGCTTTTACCCACTCCCAGCTTGTTACCTCTGGAATTTCCACACAAAGCCCAAGGGAAGCTGTACTGGGAAGGGTTCCATGCTCTCCTCACCCCATTTCCTGCCCTCAGGCCACTGCAGCGGGGTCGTGGTGACTGTCCCTGAGAAGACTCTGAATGTCAGCACAGGTGGCACTGCCACCCTCCTCTGCACCTACTCCAGCTCTGCACCTCTGGGCAATTTCTTCATTCAGTGGAGTTTTTACAGTGCCAAAGAGAGCCAGCTGCTTACAGTAAGAGATTTATTTATTACGAAATTAATTTTGAGATGTCTTTTAAGAGCCTTTTTATGTTCGATTGGGTTATCCTTGCTACAAACCAGGTAATGTTGGAGTTCCTACCCTAGAGATTAAGGACTGCAGTGAAATTTAGGGGCAGATGAGCAAATTCTCCGGGCTCCCAGTTCCCACTGACGTGCCTGAATGCCTTCACGAGCTGATGAGAGAGCACAGAAGGGATTCAGGTGCTCGAACAACCTGCTCCAAGTTCACACAGGAAGTGTGAAGCGAAGCCCAGGTGTCCAAAAATCCCCCGAGCGCTGCAGCTCCCGGAGCAGCTCCCTTTCCCTCGTCTGGCAGATATTTCCTGCCATTGTGAGAACTCCTTTCCTGCTGGGACGCCCTTGCCTGTGACAATTGTTCCCCGTTGAAGGGTCAGATGAGAGCTCCTGGTGTAACCCTGGAGTAAAATGAGGGTGTGTTGGAGGCTGGGGGGGATTGGGAAGGACACCAACACCAGTGATTTGGTCCAACCTCTGCTGAGCCTTTATGTGGCTGGAAATTCCCTGCAGAGCAGCCTGGTCTGCCTGGAAGGAGCCAGGGGTGGATGTTTTATATCTGTTTATCTGCTCACAGGTACTCACACTGTAAACTTCAGGGACTACCTGAGAATTTTCTGTTTTGGTGGGGAAATGAGCCCGTGGATTTCACTCCCAGCATCACACACAAGGTGTGAGCTGCCCTCAGCTCAGTCCTGGCAGGGGGTGAGCAGTCACCAACACATTTTTAATTAGAAATAATCCTGATTGGAAGTGCTGCTGGATCCTTGGAGGTGACTGGGATTCCTTTTCCATTCCATTCAGGCTGGTGCTTGTGGGACAATAATTTCTCATTGTTTTTATCCTGTTGCCAACACTTTTCTTTCTGAAAGTTCAATTCTGCTGCTACAGCTGAGAGTTGGAGTAAAGAGATTTGACTTAGAGGAGTGTCACAGTCCACACTCAGGATATTTTTGCCCTGTTCACAAGTTTCCTTGTGAATAATAATGAATAATGTTGCAGCAGGAGGTTTGCCATGGCTGATGGACCTTCCATCTGCTTTATCAATAACTCAGAATTAGCCTGCCATTTGCAGAATTGCAGATGGTGACATGTTTGGCACTGAACAGGAATAGCCAAGGTGTAAGAAATGGCAGTTTAAGCTGGGACAGAGCTGCTCACTCACCTGCAGTGTGTCACAGCCACTGATAAACCCTGCATCAGTGCCAGGTACAAATCTGGGCCCATCCCAAGTCCTGACTTAGCTGAGTGCCAGCCTGATGTGGGCACACCCAGCCTGATTGTGGAGCTGAGTGGTTGTTACTCATTGTTTGCTTTCCTCAAGTTAAAACTGTTTTATTAAATGAATAATTATTCCTGAAAGGGTGGCAGCTACAGCTTTCCTCAGCTGTATATAGTACAATATATCATAATTTTGATCCAAATGTTACATCTTAATTTTTAAAGGCTTGTTCAGGTGGGAAATACAGCACTGACACAGGATCAAGCTCATCCAGGTTTGGTTAGAGTATTTCTGTTCTACTTGCATTAAATTTTCCATATTGCAACACTAAATGCCATCCAATTTTCTGGTGAAAATCATGGGAAATAAGATGCCATACATTAATTTTTTTTTTTTCTTTTTGCCATTTAGCCCTTAGCAACATGTCCTTTAATGCTGGATTGAAGTTTGAAGTGATAACTCTTAGCCAAGGGTCTTGAGAGCTTTCCAGTACTGAGTGATGTCCTTTTTACAGCCAGACTGAGGCTCACTCTGTTCTGCTCACCCAGGGCACATCCCTGGCTCCTGAGGTGCAGCTCCTGCTCAGACCTGCATCGGTGCTGAACTGAATTCTGTGCTCTGAGTCACTCGGCTGCAAATCACCTGAGTAAATGTTTGAAAGCTGAAAGCCTCTGTTGACTCTTCACAGGCGAGGCTGGAGCCTTGCAAAGCTGAGTTCAGCTCCTGAACCTGGCCTGGACCACACCCTGAGCCTCCAGCCCTGGGGTTGAAGGCAGTGAAATGGTCAGGGACCTGTTACTTTTAGGCAAAACAGAATTATTGATAGACTTCCTATGAAAATCTTCTCAAAAAAGAAGCAAAATTGTGGCACATTGGTCAGCAACAGGAGACAAGGAGGGAAACCTCAAAGGAGGAGAGGGGCAAGAAGAGTGACCTGAGCACAGATGTGTCAGCTCCTTCCACCCTGACACCCCAAATTCAGATTATCAGTAGTCCCAGCATTACTTCTTGAAAGTTTCTCATCCATAAGCGTTTCTTTTTGCCTGGAGGTGATTTTTTAGAACTGGGTGGCGCCTACCAGTGAGATGACTGAGCAGGCAGTGTAAGGAACTGTACTGGAAAGGGGAACAGCCTTTTGAGGAGCAGCTGTAAGGAGAGCAGAGGAACACCTTATCACAACGGGAAATGCAGACACAAAACAACCAGCTTGTAACTGGGGTGCTTGGAGCAAACATTAGACTTCAAGCTTAGCTTGTCTAATTTTAGGTAGAGCTTAGGAAATAAGCTTTTGTTTCATCCTGAGCTGATTTCTGCACAAAACCCTGCACACTTTGTGATGTGGATGGCAGGAGGGGAGCTGTGAGAGGAGGAGTGGCTCTGTGGTTGTTGTGGGGGAGCACTGCAAGTCTCACAGAACTCTCAGACCAGCACGTTTTTACCCAAATGCAGCATTCCCCGTGCCATGGTATTCTGAGCATGGATGAAAAGTCAGTCAGTGTTTGTCAAAAGACCGTGTATGTGACAGATGCACGGGGAAGATGTAGCTGGAGACACAAGGTAAGAGAACAACCCCCAGCAGTGCTGGGAATGCTTTGGTGCTCAGAGCCCTGCATCCCTGCGACCTGGTGTTTGCAATCCCAGCTAAAGCCTGGCTGAGGAGAGAGCAAAATTCCTCTGGAGATGGGGCCAGGCTGCAGTCCCGGAGCTGTGACCTTCATCTCACAGCCTCTGCACAAAGCATGTGCCCTGGCAGTTTTGGAGTGTGCCTTGCCTTGAGCTAATAAAGGCTTTGAGATAACGTTCCTTAAAGACTTGGGTCAACACCCTATCAAGGGAGGATAAACAGAATTAAGCGTTAATATTCTTAATTCAAAATGCAATCGGTTGATCTGCAAAGTGAAGCAAATGACACTTCTCACCTGGGGATCTGCAGTGTCCCTAAAAGGCAGGGAACTTTGGCCAAAAGGAAATTTTGATGCTAGTCAGGGGAGAATGGCCTGTGAAGAAGAGTCTGTGACACTTTTTCCTGCAAGCATTTTACCACTACTTTAAATCAGAATTTTTACTTGAGAGGAAATGTTGCATTCCTTAGAAACATTTATCCTTACAATGTTATCATTTGGCAAAATGGTTTTTTACTATTTAATAAAAAGGGAACTTCTTGATCCCAAACAGGAACCCCCCAAGCACTGAGGCCAGCAGGAATTCTTTACTTCCTTATTGTTATAAATTTAAAAAACCCAAGATAGTCCAGGCTGATGGCACAAACAAGAACAGCAGGACTGCTCTAATTCCATGTGTGATGACTCCTCTCTGTTCTTGTCCTGCTCCCTTTTGCCTTTCAAAGCACCAGCAGACCAGGTGCTTTGTTTGCTTGGAGCTTTGTCTTGTGAATTCATTTCAGACCTCAGTGTTTTGAAAGTTTCACTTCGATTCTTTTTGTTTTCCTTTTAGAGTGTGTGAGTAAAACCGTATTTATATCTTTGAAGTTAGAGCCTGTTGAGCTTTGTTTTCTCCTAATCCTATCTCAGAGCAGAAAAGACACCAGAACCACTTCAGGCCTGTATTTGGAAAGCTCTGCAGCCACTCACTTCTTCCAGTGACAGGTCCATCCTTGTCATAATCCTCTTCTGAGCTGCTAATTAATGCCATCACATCATCAATTAAATACAACACAAATTACCAGTGCTTCTCTCCACACTATTATTCACTGGGCATGACTTTTCCCACAGAATTGTCATATGGTGTTCAGTGCTCTCACCTTTTTGCAATTGCATCAGTCTGTGCTTGGAGCACCCACAAAAATTTAGCCACTGACAACTGCACAATTAAAAATGCCATTTCTGAAAAGCTTGTCTTTTAAGAACCTCTAAAAGTTCAAGGTATTTAAATGCACCATGTTTTCATTTCTGCTTTCTTGGGGGAGAGGCAAGAAAGGGGGGTGACAGTGCTTGGCTTTAATCAGAAATCAAATCACAGCAGCAAGGAGATCTTTGGTCATTAAACTAACAATAGTCTCTTTATCACAGATCTATTATTATTCAGGAGGCCAGTCTTACTCCTACGGAGCATTTAAGGGCAGGATAAGAGCCTCGGCAGTTCCGGGGAATGCGTCCATCACCATCTCCAACATGCAGCCCTCTGACACCGGCTCCTACACGTGCGAGGTGTTCAGCCCCCAGGGCGATGCTGGGCAGAGCCAGAAATCTCTGATTGTCAATGTGCTGGGTGAGTGCCTCCCCTGCACTGCTGTGTTATCTTTTCGTGTTATCAACCACCGAATTCACAGCTCCGAAGGGAATGGCTTTGGTCAGCTCCAGGAGTGAGGATGGAAACCTGTGAGGGGGTTCATGAGCTCAGAGCAGCAAAGCACCAGCACCTGAGGATGTTTGCAGCCCTGGGCATCACCCCTGACGTGTCTGTTCTTATTTTGCAGTCAAACCCTCCACACCTTTCTGCAAAGTAGAAGGAACACCTGAGAAGGGCCACCTGCTCCACCTGGTGTGCAGCTGTGAGCAGGGGCTGCCTCGCCCCACCTACCACTGGTACAGGGTGCAGGAGGGCACCCTCAGGCCTGTGACAGAACCATCCAGTATGTAATTAATTCATTATGTCATTAACAAACCTCCCTCAGCAGCTGAAATTCCAGCATTTCAATGTGTATCACATAGGTTAATTCAAGTTTATCCTCCTCTTTCAATAGTCAGTGTCACAGAATTGTGTTTTTATTTAACTTTATTCATTCAAATCAAAACCACAGCATGCTTTTTCTATTTAGTTAAAAAAAAAAAGTTGAAGTCCTGTGCATGCCTTTAAACTGTTAAGATGAGAGAAGTATTTATGCCTTTACATCTCTCTTCCCTTGAAATTTTGAGTGAATTTAAGCTGAATCAATTTGCCATTCAGCACATCCTTCCCTCCCAAAAATTTCCTGGGCCTGTTACATTTTCATTTGTGACACAGACAACCACAGCATAAATGTGGGTGAATCATCCACAGTGGGGGCTCCTAAAACACCCACACAGAATCCACTGGGGCAATTTTCAAGGAAGGTAAATGTTTTATATTTATAGAATGTAAAAAAAACCCCACACAAATCAATAATTGAGAGGAAAAAAGTGAACCTTTTCCCTGATTTGTGAGCAGCTCTGTGTTACCCACCACAGAGAGCTCTGCAGAACACAAACATTGACCTGTGTGACCCTAACCCTCTCCCTGCCTGTCCCAGATCCCAGCTCTGGCATCCTCTACCTTGGCAACCTGAGCACCTTTGAGACTGGCTACTACCAGTGCATAGCCAGCAACGTCCTGGGGAACAGCAGCTGTGAGCTGGACCTGACAGCCAAACGTGAGTGCAAACCATCACAGCAACCCCATCCTTGGTGGAGCACAGGCACAGCCTGCAGGAAAATCCTTTTACAACTTGGAAGCTTAGATTTTTTAATTTTTTGGTTTTTTTTGGAGAGCTCTGGGGTTTTCATCCGGAGTTTACAATGACCTGGAGAACAGATTTAACATCCCCACTTTAATTTCCTGCAAGGAGGGGGAGCTGGAGCAGGTTGTGACTGCAGAGCCTTTGCTGAGGACAGACAGACAGACAGGAGTTCTGAGCTGGTTTTTTCCAGCCAACAGTCCCACTGAGCTCCAGAAATCACAACCAGCAGTGAAATATGGGATGACAAGGACTGGGGCACTGTGGGTGTGAGCACCAGCTGAAAGACAGAAATAAAGACAACCTGGATTTCAGGATGTTTGCAATGATTGAAAAGCAAAGGTTTTTACCTGCTGTCAGTATTCCAGCCCCAAACCAGGTTTCTGTTATAAAATAAGATAAAGTGCAAGTGTCAGTGCTGCAAATTCCCTCAGCCAGGCATAAATAAAGAGTTTGTTGGGATGAGGAGTTACCAGTGAGGAAGGAGGCAGCAAAGAGAATTGCCTACCCAAAGCACAGAGCTCTCACTTCCCTGGAGAATCTTTGGCCACCCTGGAAAGGATTCTTTGAACCCAATCCTTTCTTTCTGCTAGAACCTCTGCACTAAATTCCCATGATATTTTGCTATATACTACTTTTTAAGAAGCCAAGTAATATTTTTTTTTCCCCTTTGCAGATTCAGATGGGGGTGTTGTTGCTGGAGCACTGATTGGAGCAATCCTGGCAGCTGCTGCCATTTGCATTATTGTCTGGGTCTTCACCAAGAAGGCAAAAAATAGGAAGTCACCCAACAATGAGATGCAGTAAGAATTTCTCTTTGCTTCTTTTTAAGACCATTATTTCTGTAAAGCACTGCTGGTAATCCAGAATTAAAGTAGAATGCATAATACACATTTTGAGAGAACTTCCAAGAGCAAACAGCTGTTGGGGGACTTTTTACCTGTTGCTCTTTTAATAGAAGGTGCCATTGCCCTGTTCCCTGTTTCAACAGGCAGCAGCATCTAAAACAGTGAAGTGCTTCAATGTTGGGGGTTGGTTTATTGTAATTTTGATAAGATAAATGGAGTTAATA
Organism: Alaudala cheleensis; assembly: GCA_013398995.1. Lineage (NCBI taxonomy): Eukaryota > Metazoa > Chordata > Aves > Passeriformes > Alaudidae > Alaudala > Alaudala cheleensis. The sequence goes on along the minus strand of VWYE01025259.1, from coordinate 48,843 downwards.
CCTGTTACTTCTAGATTTCCATATTTTCTAAAATTCTAAATATATTTTAAATCACTTTTCCAGATTTCAGTCCTTTCATAATTCTTTTCTGACTGAACTGTTTTTCATGCACTTCAGTGGGTGAATCCCAGATCTGTATGGAATTTCCCAGAAAAGTCACACCAGGCAGTGAGTTTTGCTGTCACTCCTCAGACACTGCCAGACTTTCCACTTTATTGGTATTTAAACATACTAAAATCTATTTTATCCTAATGGGATCACTGAAAGCAGCAATGCAGATGCCTTTTTAGCTGACCTGCTGTCACTTTTTCTGTCCCAGCACCAGTGGTGTTGTAACTTTTCACACAATCTTGGAACAGCCAAACACCACCAGGGTTTCTGCTCAGACAGCAAATACAAATATTCATCATTTTGAAAGGCTCTTGTGTGGGATTTCAACGTGTGAGATCACAATGCCAGTGCTGTGTTCCTGCAGGGAAATGGTCCAGAAGCAGCCCAATGCAGAGTATGTGCAAGTGCCCAATGAGGAGAACATCCCTGCCCCACCCAGCAATGCAACCAGTGAGTGCCCCAGTGCTGCTGCAACAGCTCCTGCAACACCTGGGAACGAGCAGAAACAAGAAGCAGAGAAAGAAGAAGCAGCCTAAAGTTTGTAACAGTTTTCTTTGTCACCTCTGGAGCCCTTTATATAAAATTGTTGTCGTTGAGTTAACAGAGAAGTGTGACTGAAAGTTGTATTCAGGGCATTTGTGTTGTGAGGTGGGTCAGAAAGGCACTTTGTTAATGGAAGATTTGGCCTTAAAAGTGAACCAAATTTATCATCTAGTTCTTTTTTAAGTTTAAAAAGAGAATCATGTCCAGGAACAGTGTTAGCCAAGCTGCTCTGTGTGCACCAGGAACAGCAGCCATGGCCAGGCCACTGCAGTGCTCCAAGGAACTGGTTCTGCACAGCAGAAGGAAAAAGAACTTACATGAATATTACAGGTGTTAAGGTTTGAGTCAAGGNGGTGGGTTTGACTGAGTCAAGGAACTCTTGTGTGTCTGAATTCCACTAAGCTTAAAAAAAAAAAAATTCTGGAATAAGTAAGATAGGATCTCATCTCCTTGTTCAATCCCAGACATACAAGTTTATTTAGAAAACACTGGTTTTCTTACGTGTAAGTTTAATAAAGTTTTGTAATACCAGAGACTGTTGTTTAGGAAAGTTCTTTATTTTATCCTTTGTTCAAGGGGAAATTTATCCACTGGTGTCAAAAATGATTTTATCAACATCAGGACAGGAGGTCACCTTTCAGACTCTGCCTTGTAATAACTTAATATTAGTTATTAATATTAATAGACCCAGGATTTGCTATGAGTAAATAAAGATTTACTTTTACTTCTGCTATAAAATAAGATGGTAAGTGCTGCACATGGGAGTCAAAGAGAACAGAAAAAGGAACCTACAAAGGGAGTAAGAAGAAAAAATATTGAAGTAACTTCCAGAGGAGCATCCAGAGCCAGCCACTATAAAACAGTGTATTTGCAGAGGTAATTCTGAAACTGTGCCTGCACTTCATCAAATACAGGTGTTTAAAGGCTCAGAGAAAAACAGGATAACAGCCAGGAACAACAGAAAAGCTGTAAACTCAATGCAGATCTCAGTACAGCAAGAGTAGCACAAATGGATCCAATTATCAATTATCAAGGAGAAATACAGAGTTGCTTAGAATCACCTGGAGAGAGACAATCAGTACCCACAAAACACAGACAAAACCCCACACACAAATCACAGAGGCTAAGAGAGAAAACAAAGACTCCAGGAGAAAATAAAAATCGGCTTTAAATGGTTAAAACCTTTTTGGTCCTGTTAGCTGAAGGAAATCATTCTAAACTGGGATCTGGAGCAGAAGGAACACCACATTTATACACATCACACTATAAACTGAAAGAAAACTGCAAGATGCTGGAAAATACTTTGAAATCAGTGAACTATTTAATCACCAGGAAGTACAAAGAGGTGTTTTGGCACTGCACTTGAAGGACAGCTTCCATAAAAACCCTTCATTACCACTGATCCATCACAATCCAGCTGAACCACCAGAATCTGAAGTTTGCAGTCTCAAACAGAGAAGTGCTCCAGGAGAGAAACTCAGGTGGGAAAACCCCCTTTCAGCCTTCCACCATCCTTTTTAGGATGGCCCCCAGGCCACCCCTGGCCATTTTGAGTGGGGTCAGCTCCTCTTTGTTCTCAATGTGGATGCTGGCCCCATGAGACACCAGCAGCTTGGCCTCCTCCACTCTCTCTTCATCACAGGCTAAATGGCTGCAGTGAGAACAAGAAAAAACCCCAAACTGTGAAACTGTGCAGGCTTTTAAACAGCAACATTGATATCAGAATGGCAGTGTGGATGTTGGGGGGATTAATCTGAGAACAACAAATCCACAAGCAGCCAACTACCTAGCCAGATTCCAAAGCTTGCTGTCCTGTCCAGTGCCTCTGCAAGTCAAGAACATTCCTCCTGCTGCTCTCCTTGCAATGTTAACTCAGGGCTCTGGGCTAGGGTTTGGCTCTGCAGTCAGCAAAGCTAGAGAGAACATAATCCATGGTGAGAATGGAAAATGGCAATCTCTGCTACACTGAAGGGGAGAAAGAAATTGTCTGATGCTAAAAAATGATGAGCAAATGTTTTTTTTTTTTTCCCATTTGGCACAGTGTCCTAGGAAGAACTGTGTGCACTCCAGGGCCATACTGGGGTTTGTGTACAGCTTAAATATAACTGCTTGATCCTATTCCCAGCAAAATCTGCATTCCACTGTGGCTGGACACCAGCTGTAACCCTCACAGATTCAAATTATCTCTAAGGTAACAACACTGGGTTGATTGTACTTCAGTTCCAACTTATTTTCCTTAGAGAGGTGAAGAAAAGCTGCTGAAATGAGTTCTTGCTTGGCAGGACAGAGCAGAGCAGCCTGCAAGACCAGTTTCCTCTGATGTCATTGGCTCACTTTCTACCCTACAGCAGCAACCAAAGCATCCCAGATTAATACAGAACATGTTCTGCACTCTTTAAGTAGATGCAGTTACACAAATTAAAGTAGGCATGGACAGACCACTAAATATGACTTTCTGAAGCACTTATTAATTGCACAGGGATGTGAAGCAAGAGGGTGTTTTGAGGCAATGAAAAATAAAAAATAAAAACAAAGACAATGAAGTAATGGAGTTTCACTTCACAGAGACGATGATATACTAATCAAATAAAAATCAGGAGTTACTTACAGAGGAGTGTTCCCCTCAGAGTCCCGAATATCCACTGTGGCATTGTGCTGCACAAGGATCTGAACCATCCTCAGGTTCCCTTTGGCTGCTGCTCTGTGCAACGGGGTGGACTCAAAATGATCTGTAGCATCTGGATTTGCTCCATTCTCCAACAGCATGATTGCAATCTGAGCAGGGGGAGACAGGGAGGAGCAGGGGAGGAGGATGTGGACTCAATAAACCCAAACCCTCCTTCCAGGAACACCTCCAGGAGCTCAGGCAAACAAACATACCTCCTGCTTGTTTTTGGAGGCTGCATAGTGCAGGGGTGTGCAGCCATTCTGATTGACAGCATTGACATGAGCCCCCTGGGCAATGAGGGCTCTCACAATCTCATCACGGCCTGCTGAGGCTGCAATGTGCAGGGGAGTCCAGCCAGCCTGCAGGGACAACAAGGAATCCACATTGTTTCTCACACCAGGAGAAAAACACGGTAAGGCATCACCCAGACAAACCTGAACTACCCACAGTGCACAAATTCTTAAAGCTAAACATTACTGATTGTCACTAGACACAAGGCTCGTGTATTCTTACATGCCTGCATTCAGTAACCTGGAAAAAGCTGCCTGTTAAATGAGAGAAATCACTTCTGCTATGGAGTTATTCATGGTAGAATTGCAGAATTCACACTGCTGCCTTCTTAAGGACAAACAGCAGGAGTAGAAAAGGAGGTCAAAAAGTTTCTGATGCTTTTTCTATATCCTACTCTCTAAACTGATGAGACATTTCCTTCTTTATGGATGACATTTAAGATACTTTGTAATGGATGTAAATATTTCAACTGTGTAAGGCGAACAAGAGCAGCCCATCTCCTTTCCAACTGTGAAACCACTGAACCTGCACCTGCCTCCCGATTTGGCACAACATATTTGAGAGACAAAGGTAATGTGGAAGAACCGAGAACCACCCGAACACCTCTGGTTTTTCATAAGAATGGCTCTCCTAAAATCCCGGGACAACAAGCAGCTCTCAAATCCCCTCCTACAGGCCTTTGAGGTTTATTCCCACACGAACTTTGCACACAGCGCACACGGAGCACCTGCACTTCCCCAAGCGCCGGATACCGACGGCAGGAGGGGCAAGAACGGACGGGAACCGCAAAAGCGGCTCCGGGAGCCGCTCCCGGCCGCTGTCAGGGCCCTTCCACGGCCGAAACCTCGACAGCAGCGGGGCCCGGAGGCACCTCCGCCCTCACCCCGGGCCCGGCCGCACCTCCGCCCTGCACCGCCCCAGCCCGCGGCTCCCTGGGCCGCACCGGGCCGTGCCCGCGGCACTCACATCGTCCTTATCGTTCACAGGCACGCCGAGGCCGAGCAGGAACTCCGCCACGTCCGTGTGTCCCGCCGAGCAGGCCCAGTGCAGCGCGGTGCGGTGATCCTGCGGGAGGGAAGCGGTGAGCGGGGCAGGAGGGGGCAGGAGCCGGCAGGAGCCGCCCAGGGGCCGATACCCCGGCTCTGACCTGGTCGGCCCGCGTGGCCTGGGCCGTGTCGCGGAGCAGCAGCGCCCGCAGCTCCTCCAGGCGCCCCTCGAACGCCAGGTTACACACGGCCACGTCCGACACCTCCATGCTGCCCGCCCCGCCCACGGGGCGGAGCCCGCCCCGCCACCCGCCAATCAGCGGCGCGCCCGGCCAATGGCGCCTGCCCCGCTCGGCGCGGGGGCCGCTGGGAGTTGTAGTCCCGCGGGCTGAGGGGCGGCGCGCTGCCGGCGGGCCCNGAAGGCTTTGGACTCAGAAACAGATAATTTACTGTGGAAGTGCAGCGGAGTAGGAGTTGTCAGCTGCCAGTCCTGGTGTTTAACCCTGCCTGCCTGCGGGGACTCAGTGCCCGGGCTCGGCAGGGCCGGCCCCCGTTCTCCCCGTGAGGATGGTGCAGCTCCCTTTCCATTGCTGGGATGGATAGTTCTGTACATGGAATCTAACTTTATATATATATATATAAACAATTCGCTTTCATTTTTAGCCTCTGATTCCTTAGCAGTGTATTCCTTAAGATTGTTATCTAAAATAAATGATTTTACATTATTTTGTACACCTGAAGGGTTGTTTTACTCTTCCAGAAAGCACCATTTTAGTGATCTAGAAAATGGTTGGACTGTCTTCTTTTGGTAGTATTAATTAGCATTTGTTGTTTTTCACTAACTAGATGTGGTATTGAATAATAACATCAACACATCTATTTATTTTTTTTTCCTGGAGAGTTTCAAATCTCCAGTTGGGAAAGTAAATCCCAGTCTTGCTAACACTTTCCATATCCTTCCCATTAAGCATCAAGCCATAATCATAATCTGATTTGTAATTCCTTCTACATTTCAGATCAAGCTGTGGTGCCCAATGGTTTTTTTCCTTTCCTCATTACCTTTAATCAAATCTCATCCTCACTGAACTTCTGTCCCTGCCCCTGGAGTTTGAATTTTGTGTCTCCCTGTTCAGTTTTATCCAGGTATGAAAACCAGATCACTCTTTTGTCAGACTACTTAGAGGAATTTCCAGAAACTGATGAGCCAGTGTGGATTTTAGGAAGGCAGCACCACCTAAACACAGGTATCTTTAGAATTAAATTATCTGTAATATAAGAAGAAAGAGGTTTAATTCAATTTAAAATTATTAACCTTTTCTTAAAATTACTTTCTGTTGGGTTTGGAGGTGATGTATAATTCCATGCTGGTTTGCATGTAGAACTTCTTAACCTGCTTTACCAGTTCTTTCCTGAGGACAGAGTTCTCCAGAGCTGTTTTATTCAGGCTGGGCATTGTCATTCCAAATGCCTTGTAAAACCTCATTGGCTAATCATTTTTTCATCCTTAATAAGCTAACTTTAATTAGTAGTGTGCAAAAGCTCTCTGTGTTTAAACTGCTAAAAATGTTTTAAATATTAAGAGTCTTGTATGTGAAAGCTGGCAGGAACCTTCCATATATTCAATATATTCAATATGCTCGATATATTGGCTGTATAGGGATAATTTGAATTTTTCAGTTTTAAGCCTGTTTGAATAATTTATTATTTCCTCTTGAAATGATTCCAGACAAATCCAAGTTGTTGTTGGATGTCAGTGCTCGTCTCTGGTTCACCTACAGGAGGAAGTTCTCCCCTATTGGTGAGTGTGCAGCATTCCAGCTTAGGGATTAGTGATGATGCTGGGCACTGAAGAAGTTATTTTTACACTTTTTGATCAGAATTTATAAAAGATTAAAGCCATTAAAATCAGTGTGTGTATCAGTATGTAATGAAGTGTTCATGTGTGTGGGGCAGTGAAGTGGCAGCAGCAGGGAGGAGGGGAAGGAGCTGCCTCAGTGCCTGTAACCTGGCTGAGGTTGTCAGAGAGCTGTTAGAGGTTTAACTGTGGGGTTCTCTGTGTGTGGGGTTCTCTCCCTTTGGGGTTCCCCTGTGATCTGATGTGACCCCCCTGTTGCAGGAGGCACAGGCCCCTCGTCTGACACGGGCTGGGGATGCATGCTGAGGTGTGGGCAGATGATGCTGGCCCAGGCTCTCATCTGCAGGCATTTAGGAAGGGGTGAGTACCATTGCAAAGACAATTTTTGGGTTATTTGGAGGCTCTTTAATTTTTTGTTGTCGTTTTCCATAAAAGCAGAAAACCTAAATTTGTTAATGGAACTCCCTGTGGTGCCCTGATAAAGTTACTGGTGAAATATTCTTGTCTGATGGGGCAAAATCCTGTCAGCCCTAAGCAGAGAAACAAAACCAGAGGAAGGACAAATAGGGAATTCCCTGTTGTTATTTTATAAATCTTTTTGAGGAATACCCAAGTTCTAGAAATTTGATCAGTACAATGAAAACATTGGTTTCTAATCTGTATAACTTTTTTTCCTGTAAGATTGGCAATGGGAAAAACACAAAAAGCAGCCAGAGGAGTATCACAGAATCTTAAGGTGCTTTCTGGATAGAAAAGATTGCTGTTATTCCATCCACCAGATGGGTAAGAACACACCTACTTCCTTCTGTCTGCTGACATTCCTGCAGTGTTGAAACTCTCATTTGAAATAATTAAAATTTTTTAAAAGGTGATTATGAAGAAATGTATATATTAACATATTGTATAATATTATATATGAAATGTATATCCTCTCTCTGCTCTCTCCCTGTGTTTTCCCTTCCCAAACAGCTCAGATGGGAGTTGGAGAGGGGAAGTCCATTGGAGAATGGTTTGGACCAAACACAGTTGCTCAAGTGCTGAAGTAAGTGTGGCTGGGGCTGTTCCTGGGGCTGCTGAGGATGCAGGGAGGCTCCTCCTGCAGAGCTGTGCTGAGGCACCACTGCAGCTGCAGGACTGCAGGACTGCAGGGACACACATTCTGGAGGGAGCCAGGAGCTGAAGGATGTCCTGGCCTCCAGCTCCTTCCCTCACAAATCCACCACAAGTCCCAGAATTGCAGTTTTTCAGGCTTTTTCAGCACTGCTTGTGCAGCCTGGGAGCTCCCTTCCCCACAGTTCTGGGTGTCACACAAAAGCCTGGTTGCTTTCATGCCACCCTCCTCACTTCTGGCTGCCAAAATCTTGAGCTGCCCTGGCTTTTAACAACCTGAAAGAGTTCCACTGAGTTTAGTGGAACTTCTTAAGCACAAGGTCATGTGGGAAACTGCCACAGGAATTTTTTTTAATTCTCTACATGATGTCAGGCACCATGGGCAGAATCCCACAGCAGAATCTGTTAACTGCAATAAAAAGTAACAAACCTAATTATAATTAGATTACTACATTTGGCCAAAAGACAAAACAGTTTTCACATGGTATAGTTTGTGTGCTTTTCCTGGAACCATCATTATTTTTTTCCAAATAATGTTAAACACTAAAAGTTATCTTTTTATTACGTGGAAACTTAAAAAAAAAAACAATTTTTTTTCCAAATAAATGCCTTTTTTACCCAAGAACCATTTAACTCTCCTGAGTTCAAAGCTACCCTCATGGTCCTGTACACTTTTATGAATTCTTGCCTCTGTGTTTTCTAGGAAGCTTGCTCTGTTTGATGAATGGAATTCCTTGGCAGTTTATGTATCCATGGACAACACAGTGGTCATTGAGGACATCAGTAAGTGACACTGGAGTGTTTCAGGACTGCTTTGGTGATTTGATGATTCTGTGATGATTTCCTTGGTGACAATTTTTGATCTGATTTCACTCTCCTGAGTGGATCCAAGTATGAGCAGAATCTTGGGACCATCCCTGTTTGTTCCCAGGGTGTGACAAGGAATAAAGGAAAGGGATGCTCAGGTTTGGGGTTTCCAGAAGTGAAGTTAGCACAGGACATTTGTGAGGCATTTTTGGTGACCAACTTCCATGAGGAGGAGAAGGTGGAGTTTGGTCTGTGCTACCTGAACTCCCACTCCAGCAGTGGAATGAAGTTCCAGTTTGTTAAAATGCAGAAAATTGCCTGTAATACAGAGTTTGCTTTTGTCAGGCAGAAGGGAAAGGAGGGGCAGATCCTTCAGGAACGTGGCCCATTTGCAGCTGGAAGGAGGGTGGGTTTACAAGTGCTATTTAGCCCCAGCCTGGTTCCAGTTTAGTCCCTATTCCTTGAGGAATTTCTGATGTTTCCTCTCTGCTGTGTCACATCCCAGGCAAACTCTGACAGCATTAACGCTGTGAGTAGTAAATGTAATTCAACCTTAAACATTCACCCCTCATTTTCCTCATGTCTCACTCATGTGCCAGCATTCTCTGACTGCCAGAATGACTTCTATGAAATAGCCAGGATTTCCATGCCCTGCTCCTTTTGTTTGAAAGCAGGATCTGTGTAAAGCTGTCAGGAAAATCATTTAAATTCACAACCGAGAGGAGGATGTGCTGTGTGTTGCTGTGTGCCCTGACTGTGTGTGTGTTTCCCCCCAGAGAAGATGTGCTGGTGCCCTGGGCAGAGCAGCAGCAGTGCCCCCAGCAGTGCCCACCTGCACAGGAGTGCCCTGGGGCAGGGCAGGCTGTGCCCAGGCTGGAAGCCCCTGCTGCTCATCATCCCCCTGCGCCTCGGCATCAACCACATCAACCCCGTCTACATCGAGGCCTTCAAAGTAAGGGCAGCCCCAGGGGCTGTGTGTGGGACAGCTCAGGTACCTGTGACAGCCATCAGCACCTCATTTAACTCTTCTCTCTTTGGACTCCTAGGAATGCTTTAAGATGCCACAGTCTTTGGGAGCGTTAGGAGGGAAACCCAATAATGCCTATTATTTTATAGGATTTTTAGGTAAGGAAGAAGGAAACTTACTGCAAATATCCATGTGACTGAAAGAGAAAGGATTTCCTTTGGGAAGGGGCAGTAATAAGCATTTTGAGCATGAGAATGGAGAAGAAGAAACCTCAGACACTTCAGGAACAATATGAGACCATCCTCATAGGAAGAGAAAAGGAGCAGCAAAGCTTGACATAAAAATGTGGAATGATATAAGCAAGAACAAGACAGTAAGAAAAGTTGATAGCATTCAACAAGTGTCAGAGGTGTCACTGCTGCTTAAATAATGACATTTTCTAATCATTATTACTTCTAGTGAGGAGTGTCTTGTTTTATCCTTTTGCTTCCTGGCTTTCTTAAATTATTGTCTCATAGGTTTCAGTTTTTTCCCAAAGCAGTATGTCTTGTACCTGCTTCCATGTGTTCCTTTATTAATTATAGTTGATCAATATTCAGCCTTTCACATTTCACCCTGGTCTGATCTGTAACTTCTTGGATATTTTGTTATTTCTGTTGTAAAACCTGAGCTGTTCCAGTCAGACTCATTTATTCCAGTTCTGGGTGAATGCCTGATGGGATTACAGATTGCATTTGTGGCCATCCTGGATCTTTGATCTGAGGAGTGGTAGGGATTACTGCAGCTGACATTTTAAAAAACTGTGCTGGACCAAATGTAGATAAAGTTTGTGACAAAGGTAGAAAAAACATCCAAAGAAATCTACCCTAAGAGGTAACAGTGGGAAATGATCCTAAATGCTTTGTAGGATATTGTTGTGCTTTCCAGTTAAAGACTCCCCAGCTAGACTTGAGATACAGCCTATGCTGATAATCCCATTTATGTTTTCCAAGTGTGGATGGAGTAAGTTTATCACTGCCTCTTGCTTGTGCTCACCCTGTGCATTTTACCCCCCCAGGCAATGAGCTCATCTACCTGGACCCTCACACCACCCAGAGCTTTGTAGACTCAGAAGAAAATGGCACAGTTGATGATGAGAGCTTCCACTGCCAGCAGGCCCCACACAGGATGAAGATTATGAATCTGGACCCTTCAGTAGCTTTAGTAGGTGTTAGAAAATAATAAATGTTTGTGCTTTATTCAAAACAATACCTCTGGGTATTGGTAAGGGCAGCAATGTGTCCTCACAGGGCACTCTCCTGCAATCTAAAATCCAACAGACAGTAATTCACATATTAACTGCACAGGGTACATGAATTTTAGCTCAAGCAGGGCACCAGCTCTTTGTATCCTGGGGAGCCAATTGAGTTTCTCTCCTGGGCACCATAAACCTTTTTCAAGAAGTGTGAAAGTCAAAGCAAGGAACTGAGTCAGGTTTCCTTGTTTTATTCCATCTCTATCATCTGTGCATTGGTTGTTCTTGAGAAGATGCTTACCTGAGCTGGTTTGTTTTAATGTACAAATCCTCAAGTGGAATTACAGAAATTATCCAGCACAGGTCACAGGAATACTGTGGTGTAGCTGAAGAAATTCAGTCTGATCTCCTGCCAGCATTATATAGATATATATTGATATATTGAGATATAACCCCTACACAGATCCCACAGCATCTCTGCTCACTGCCATACTGCATTTACAAACATTACCATGTGTATTCTTTCCTCAGGGCTTCTTTTGCAAAGAAGAATGTGATTTTGATAACTGGTGTAGCCTTGTACAGAAGGTAATACTGCTGGCTTTTCCTGCTCTCTATGAAATCATGGATCCTGTTCTTTGTGATGGGAATTCCCTGCCTGGAAATCCAACAATCCCCAGGGAGAGCTGGCACTGCTGCTGGGGCCCTGAGCCCTGGGGGGAGCAGGACATCCCCTCATTCCTGGTGTTGGCAGCTCTGCTTTAGTGCTCACCCCTCAGTCATTCACTGAGGGACACAGGGATATGGGGACAGCGCAGGAATGTGAGTGGGAAGTACCACCAGCCACAGGAATTTCTTTAAAAAACTACAGAAAGCAGTTTGTGAATAACTGAAATAGAGGATATGATGTGGCTCACCTGAGAGCAGTGAAATTTTGCTTCAGTAATTTGTTTCTCCTGATCAAAACCTATCTTCCAAAATCTGTTGGATTTTTTGGAGTAGATAGATCCCACTCTTGTTCCCACTGATCCACAGAAAACTTGAACACAGAGAAGTCCAAGCCATGGAAACAAAATTAGAGATGTGTGGATATCAAAGCTCATTATAATGCACTGATAAGTTGTAGGAGAGTTTGAGCTCCAGGTGTGTTTTCAGGTAGGACAATAGCAGAGATGTGTGAAGCAGTGATGGATGATGGCAGGGACCTGAAATAGCAGGAATTTACAGCCTGTGTTCTCTGATAATACCCACTGTTAAAGATGTTCTGAATGAAGCAGTTTTTGTGTTCTGTCCTCAGGAGATTCTGAAGCAGCAGAGCCTGAGGATGTTTGAGCTGGTGCAGAAGCACCCCCCACACTGGCCCCCTTTCATCCCTCCCTGCAAGCCAGAAGTGACAACCACAGGAGCAGGTGTGGTGCCCCTGCAGCTGCAGAGCACAGCTGGAACCTCTGGGCTGTGCTCTGCATGGAGTTACCCAAACATGTCCCAGTGTCAGCACAATCCACATTTAAATCTTTGAAAATACCCCCAAGGCAGCATTTCAGAAGTGGGGGGAGGTTTGAGAGGTTTTTAGTGAACAAAATCAGCCATGTCTTCACATTTTGAATTAATTTGTTTTTCAGAACTCATTGAATCCACTGACAAGCTGTTTGAGTTGGAGGAAGAATTTGAAATCCTGAGTGTATGAAGGAAACTGTGGTGACCCTTCTGAGTGTGGAACACATTGCTAATATTGACTTCAATTCCACAGCCATGTTAGCCCAGAAGTGCCTGAAATCATGGAAACCAGAGCACAAACACCTGGTACCATCCCAAACTCCTGCAGGGACAGTTCCTTCTGTCAGAGAGCTTCCCCAGATGGAAAGGCAGTGAAAGATTGTATTCTAAGACCCTTGAAAGGAACCTCTTTTTAAGTGTGTGTCTTTCCTGAAGACAAATGGACCTCTGAGATGAAGCAAGAACAAGTCTGGCAATGGGCTGGATGCTTGGAGAAAGGGAGAACACAAAATGGGTATTTCTTGCTCTCATATAATGCAATAGTTTAGTTCTTAAAGCAAAAGTCTTCAGTTCAGGAGGATGTTTACTTCTGTTCCTTCCCATGGGCTGCAGCACAGGAAAAAAAATGCATTGTCTTGTTTAAAAGATCAACTGGATCAGGAGAAAATTGTTTTCCTTGTTAAATATTTTAACATGTATTTGAGCAACCACACTTTATGACAAAGATGTTTCTGTGAAAGGAACTATGTCTAAAGGATCTGTTTGCAATATCCCTCCTGTTCCTGGGAGACCTCAGGGGGAACAGGAGCCTCCCAGAGCTGAGACAGATCACAACCACTGGTAGTTAGGATATATTTCACCTTGACCTTAAAGTTCAATCAGTAAAACTGAGGCTGACTTGTCTTTTGGAGCTAAAGTGAGTCCAAGGTGGTTTAACTGTACCTTATTTATTTTAAAGAAGATTTACACAAGTATCTCTGTTACTGCACTTTATCTGTGCATCTAATAAATTTCTTAAGCTTTTCATAGGTTGTATTGCTGCTATATTTTGTTAATTTGTTTGTGTGAACAAAATATAACCCAGGTTATCTTCAAACTTAATATACAGGCATATGCAAATGACTTCATTGTTGGGTTTTGACTTGTTGCCTTTTGAAATCTGTTTTGGGAAAAGTGCCTTAATTCTCCAGGTTCCTCAGAAGAGCCTGTGCAGTTCTGTTTCTTAGAAAGAAAAATCTCTGTAGCAGCTATAAGAAAACCAGCTCAGAATAAAGGCAAAGATCTTTTAATCCATTCTACAGTTCCTTTTTGCTGTCAGCCAGTCCCCACTGTGATCACAGAGGTGCCATGGCCACAATCACACACTCTCACTAACCACTGGTAGGAGAAATGCTGGATGCTGCCTCCTCTCCCTTGCACTGCTGCATCAGGGCCAGGAAATCACCATGGCCTGGGCACATTCCCCTTGTTTGCCTTCAGTGTTTATGGGTTGGAAACTCTACATGCAGGAAAAAATGTCATTTTCTTCACCTCTCCATGTACAGGGTTAGTTTTTTTTTTAGACAAGGTCTTTCTTCCTGAATCCATGAAGTTCCTGTGCTTGTGAAGCAGTTGCAGCCCTCTCCTCCCCACAGACAAAAAATTCAAATGAGCTCTTGCTCTGAAATGCTCAGGATTGAGCAGTACCTGCTAAAACAGTAATTCAAGGCCGCACTGCTGTACATCCAGAGCAGGTGCTGATCTTTCCCAGTTAGGAACAAGTGAGATGAAATTGCTTTGCTCCTCACACCTTCCCTGTTCAGCTCTAGAACCTGCAGAGCTCTGACCTCCATCTGTGAAGATAATCATGTGTTATGCAAGAAACACTTTCATCTTTACTGATTATTGTCTGCTAAAACAATGTCTCAGGTGTGCATTCATAACAATTCTCTGAATAATTCTATATTAAAGATTTTGAAGCCAAGGTGACAGTGGATTTGCAGGGCACTGCTTTGAGAAGTCCTGGGATGTCAATAGACCAGGATTTCACACCCTTCACTGCAGAGATTCATGGGAATAACTTCAGTCCTACTCAATAATGCATTATAGCTCCAAACCCTTTGGCATGGGCTTTCCCCTAAAACATACAAGGAAATTCCAATTAGTGGCACTTCTCTTTAATGAGGCCCTGAAGGAAAGTTAACAGTGCATACAGAAAAGATACAACTTCTTTAAACTAACAGCAATAAAGCCCAGAGGGAGCAGTGAACAGCCCATGGGGACTGCAGGAGTAAAGAATGTCCATCCCAGAACTGCTTCCTGTACCTGCCTCCAGCTGCTAAAGCTTTTCAAACACACACAGCTTGAATAATTACAAAATAATTGTGCCAAAGCTGCCTCAGAAAGGAAATTTATGTCCATAGGAATAAAATGTTGGCTAATAAAGTATGGCTGCACACCATTGGCTGCAAGGAGAGAAGCACAGACCTTGAAGCCTGGAATATAAAAATAGCAGAGGTGTTTTGGATTTATCTTCACATGAAAAATTGCATTTTTCACTGGTGTAGCTCTTTAAGGCCAGCTGTGGATATCAGTCTGCATTAGAACTGGTTACCTGTCACTGGAGGGAACAATACCTGTGTAATGAGCAAAGCAAAACATTCATTTTTCAGTTTTTCTAAGAAAATCCATTCTCAACCATTAGTGCACAGTATTTCTGAGTCAGCCAGTGATGAATTTTAGCCAGTTCTGAGTCTCACAGGAGGAGGAGTCTCCACTCCCTTACACCAGAACAAACACTGATTGCAAAGACACGAATTAAGCTCAGCTTTGGCAAAGTCTCTCTGGGTGAGCCTGGATGTGCCTTGGACAGTGGAGTGGTGTGAGGTGTCAGCTGCTCTTCAGTCTGAGTCAGGAACTCTCAGAGACTTTCTGAGGTAGCCATAAAGCAGGAAAAAAACATTGAAGTAAAAATATAGCACCATGTTTCCTTAAAAAAAAAATACCTTGAGAACAGTGGTCATTCCCTCCTCTGTGCACAAACTGCTGCACTTGCAAGTTGATTTTTGTAGAGTTCTGGCTGTCTTGATTCACCCATCAAACACACACAAAGCAGCTCTGTGGATTTACCCTTTTCCAGTCAGTGATGTCTAATCTGGGGTAACAGAGTCTGTTCCCATGTTTCCATTTGTGTCCCTACAGGTTTTTCATGCACACCTGGCAGCACCATTGAGCAGTCAGTGACATCTCAGGGGTATCAGACACTGTTCTCTCTGTCCCTACAGGTTTTTCATGCACACCTGGCAGCACCATTGAGCAGTCAGTGATGTCTCAGGGGTATCAGATATAACAGACACTGTTATTTCCATCCCTACAGGTTTTTCATGCACACCTGGCAGCGGCTGACGCGCGTCCGGAGCTGCCCGGCTTTCAGTGTCTCGGAGGGGGGAGCACTGACAAACTGCTGCTCCTGCTCCACCGTGGTCAGCCAGAAGCTGAACTTGTTGGCAAAGTAGTGGCAGGTGCCTCGAGCCCCGTTGCACTCGATGAAGGGGGTGGCTCTGAAATCCTCCAGGCAGGAGCCGGGTGACACCAAGGATTGGCCGCCGCCCTCTGCCCCGGCCGCCGTGTGCTGCAACAGAGATGGGAGAGCTGCCTGAGCTCAGGGGAGCTGAACTGGGGAGTTCCACTGCTGAAAGGAGTGGAACAGGCAGCCAAAATTACACCCTGGCTTTGTGTATCTGTCTCCTGAGTCAGGGCAAGAGGGCAAAAAGCAAAGGAATATACTTAGGTTGAATATGAAGGCCTGGAATAATGGAAAAGCAGATTTATCATGTGAAAGTTGGGAAAATTTGGAAACAATAATGCTGACATCATGTTTTTCTAACAATCTTACACTAATGAGCTTCCAAGAGAGTGCAATGGAAAACTTTTCCCCTGAGAAAAAGGATTAAGTCAATACTTAAGCTTAATTACTGTTCCCACATTTAAAGGTTTGAAGAACAAACATCTGTGGTGATACTTTAGCAGTGTTACCACCAAAACTAAACAGAGCAAACTCAGAGCTACAGCAACTCATCTGAGTGAACACAGCAACAGCCTCAGTGATCAGAGAGGAGAGATGAGCTGCCCAAAGCCGTGTCCTTACCATGAGGAAGGAGTATCCAATCCACAGGCTGCGCCAGCCCAGGGGACACTGGGGGATGGTGATGTCCTGGCTGTGCACAGCCACGGCCTGGGAGGGAGCCTCACACACGGAGCACCTGCTGATGTACTGGGGGATCTGCAGGCTGCCCACGGGCATCATGGGGATGGGGGCAGTGGTGGACAGCCAGTAGGACTTGTCATTCCTGCTGGCATAGTAGCACACCTCGTTGATGTTGCAGTAAATGAAAGGCATGGTGCTGAAGCGGGGCAGGCACGAGCCAGCAAAACCTGGGAAAATCAGAGAGGTCACACCAAGCATGAGGCAAACAGGAGCCAGCAAAACCTGGAAAAATCAGAGAGGTCACACCAGGCATCTGCCAAACACTGCTAATCAACATTTAGTGGTGAGGGTGGCACGAGTGAGGGTGGCACCAGTGCAGATCTGGAGCTGCCAGCACCTCCCTGCAGCCCTCTGCACTGCCAGGGAGGATGGCTTTTGAAATGCTATTTTGGCATTTTAAATTGGCTTTTTAAATGCTTTTTTGGCCTGTGTTGTTCATTCTGGAGAGGATTCCATCAACTCACCGAGGTCCTGGTTGTGGGATTTCTCCTGGCCCTCCACATAGAGCAGGCTGTAGCCATCCCAGAGCTTGTTCATGCCCACGGGGCAGGGGGGGATGTGCTCAGACTGGCTGTGCTTCACCAGGGTGTAGCCCACAGCCACACTCCTGCCTGGCATCCCTGGCAGCCCGGGGGAGCCCGGCTTCCCAGCCACACCTGGGGACAGAACAACAACTGCTGGTGCCCAGGGGGGACTTCAGCTGGCTCTGCCCCACACCTGGCACTGCTGCACAGTGAGAGCCCAGGCTCTGTGGTTGTTATAGGATTTAGCAGATTTAACAGCTCCCAAAGCAGCCATTTCACAGCACCACCCACCCATCCCCTCACTCTCTCAGTTTGCTTTCTCTGCCCAGCAGCTCTGGTGCCAGTGTCAGGAGTATCTCACAGCACAGCACTCCTGAGGATCTCAGAGCACCAACCAGAACATCATTCATTGATTTTTGCAGTAGCACTCTTGATGATGTTCCTCTTCTGTCTCACTGTGCCCTTCCTGTCCTGCCCAAACCCCACAGCCATGGTGGCATCACTCTTGCAGATCTTCCAGCTGATCCCCACATCCACAACACATTGAAACCAAAAGCTGTTTAGGATTGCACCTACAGAAACACCAGCAGTGACATGAACAAGGACAGGTGACAGAACTTCTCTCACTCAAGGTTAAATTCCCTTCCTTGCAGATATAAAACACAACACCACAGACACCCCCTGGCTCTCCTGAGCTAACTGGGTGTTAGGAAGGGTCTCTGCTGTAAACAAACACAATTCTCCTGTTTGCTGCTTCCTGATCTGTGCTCCCCAAATCACAAAATTACCTTCAAACCCCTGTGGTCCTGGGGCACCTGAGACCCCTGGGTCCCCAGCAATGCCAGGAGTTCCAGGTAATCCATCACGTCCTTTCAGGCCAGATCTGCCTGGCAAACCCTTTGGGCCTGAAATCAAACACAATTATCAGTGTCATTATTTCCTCATTAACTCCTGCAGCCATATCCCAGAAGGGAAATAAAGATGTCAGCAGCCAAGAGCTCCCTCTGCACCAGCTGTGGGTTATAAACAGCTCCAAAAGAGACTCCAGCTGATCTGGTTGTCTGTAAAGGGTTGAGAGGTGCAGCTGAGCATCACACATGGTTAAAATGCACAATTATATTTGTATATATTACATTTGTATGCATTTTGATGGAGTTCTTTCCTTAATTAAAAAAAACCCTTTAAACATTTGATAAAAGATTAAAGAGGAGCAGCATTTTGGTGACCTGAGTGTACTTCTTACCTGGTTTTCCAGCTGGGCCATGGAAGCCAGGATCTCCCTCAAAGCCAGGCACACCATCAATGCCTGGCAGCCCAGGCAATCCTGCAGGGGCTGTCACCTCTTCTGGCTGGGGGGTTATTCCTGGAGCCCCTGGTCTGCCAGGGAGACCTGCACAGGGGCAAAGGGTGTGTGAGTACCCCACAAAACCCACACAGATCTGCTGCTAATCCTGGCACCAAGGAGACAAGTGTGAAATGAAGACCACCTTTGTATATCAGCACTGGGTATCCTGTAAAAAGTGTGTCAGACTCTTTCTAATTTATTTCAGTCTGTAAGAAATCAAGAGTCTCCCAAATCAAGGGAGCTCTGAATTCATCCCCAGCCCAACCCAGGTGCAATAAATGGCAGCTTTTAAACCCTCCAGCACTCACCTCTGTGGCCCATTTCACCTTTGAGCCCAGCATGACCAGGGTCCCCTGGAGGCCCATCCTTGCCTGGCATCCCCATCAGGCCAGGCTCACCTCTGGCACCTGCAGAGACACACAGCTCAGCCTGGGACTAAGAATTAATTCTGCCTACCTCAGCCTGGGACTAAGAATTAATTCTGACCTGGGACCAAGCACTAATTCTGCATTGAAGAACACCTGGAGCATTACCTTTGAGTCCAGATGCTCCAGGGAGTCCAACTGGACCAGGGTGTCCCACGTCCCCCTTAATGCCCCTCAGGCCAAGGACACCAGGGAAACCTGGAGAGCCTGTGTCACCTTGGTCAGCAGCTGGGCCAGGGGGCCCTCGAGGGCCTGGAGGGCCTGGGAAACCTGGGAACAACAGAGTTCATGGGCAAAATTAGTTCCTGGGAACAACAGGGTTCATGGGTAAAATCAGTTCCTGGGGAAATGAAATGTTGGGATCCCCAGCATTCCCTTCTGGCTGGGGAAGGACTGGGGTCTCAGCCTCTCTGAGTACCTGAGCCATCCCCACAGAGCCCCCAAAGCACACACCTGAGCTCCCATCAGTGCCTGCAGCTCCAGCATCCCCAGGTCTCCCAGGGACATCAGATGGCAGAGAGAGCCCAGGGGCTCCTGGCAGGCCAGGGAGCCCCACAGGACCTGGGGCACCTGGAGACAGAAACACAGAGTGAGGCACAACCAAACTCCTCATGGAGCTGCACTGACATGGACTGAAGGGCAGCATTTACATTGAGGAGAACAAAGACATCTCACTCAGTACTTGTCTACTTATCTGTCTTAATCTAGAAAGATCTGACTGATGAGTCTTAATTTGTATGAAGTAGTAACTTTGTATTCTATATAAGCAGCACAATGCAAAACTTGTGATTTGGAATCCAGCACTACTTAAAAGCAGTTAGGGAAATAAGGAGTGATTTTATATCCTGGGCTTGCTTGTATTTCAGCAGTACTCTGCAAATGTCACAAGTATATTCAGAATAGTTTTATTTCTGTCTATTCTGGTTCCCATCCACTCCAACTCCTGCTCTCTGTGTGAAAACATAACAAACATTCTATTCCCCTCACCACAGGAGGGGAAACAAGACATTTTGTGCTGTTCAGGTGAGACACAGACACCTTCAGAACTGTGCAACCAATTCTCAAAATCCAGAGCAGCATCACAGATTCCACATCCCACCACCTGTGAGGCCTCAGGAACTGTCTGTGGCCACGCAGCCCATGAAGCTCAGCTGCAATAAATCCTGATTTCAGGTCAGTATTTACCCGTGTCTCCTGCTGAGCCCTTTGGCCCAGGGAATCCTGCAGCTCCTCTTGCCAGGCCTGGAGAGCCTTCCTCACCCTTTGTGCCTGGGAGACCTGCAGGTCCTGTCAGCCCAGCTTCACTCAGACCTAATTAAACACGATTAACAAAGGTAAGAGAGCCTATCCAAATTGCCTGATTGCAGTCAAATTATGACACAAAATGAGTGGTGATTTAAAAACTGTTTGTTTTGGTTTTTTTTTCTTTTTTTAATTTAGCTGTTTTCAGCAGAGCAGCTGGAATTGGTGGTTTGGTGCCTCACAAGCCCCTCTGTGAATTCAAACAATCTGTGAGATGCTGAGAGAAAAGCCTGGGACTGTTCTGGTGTCCCCACAGAACTAAACAAGTCTTTTTGGTGAGGTCTTTCTTCACTGCTTTACTTGAGCAAAACCCTGTTTGCAACACAGACCTACATCCCATTTCATAGGATTCAAAACATGAAAAGGTCCAGCAAAACCTCCCTAAAAGCAGAACCTGGAAACAAATCAAAGAAATCAGTTTCTGATTTTATTGATGCCTTCCTTGAGCTCCATGTGTTGGAGGGCTCTGAAACTGCCAAGTGCAATTCAAAGCAAGCATTTGGTGCTGCCCTGCTCAAATCAAACACCCATCAGAAAGAGTCTGATGATTTCATGCCACTGGTTTTCCAGAAGTGACAGAGTCCCTCAGGAATTCAAGAGCAACCATCACCAAAAAGCCTCCTCAGCTCCACAGGCTGCACCTGCTCTTACTGGCACTGAAGAATGAGTTCATGCACATTCAGCACCCTGAGGTTTTTCTCCAGGTGATAATTAAAGCCAGAACTGTATGAAATAGGGGAATTTTGTGTTCTCATGGTGGAGCATTACATATTTCCCTGGCTATGACACTCCCAATCACACCTTTCCCTTACCTGGGGTTCCAGGTGAGCCTTTAGTGCCTGGCAAACCATTGAGGCCATTGAGACCTGGGAATCCATGGAAGCCTGAGGAGACATTGAGCTCACATCAGGGAGCAAACAGGCAAACAGTGCAGAGAGGTGGGAATGCCCATGGAGAACACAGCACACACCTGTGAGCCTGCTGGGACACCTGGCCAAACTCACCTTTCCTGACCCAACTCCCCCTTCCATGCACATTTACCTTTAGGTCCTGCTGGTCCTCGAGCTCCAGGGAACCCCACAGGTCCTGGCTGTCCTGGGGGGCCTGGTGGGCCAGGGCCTCCTCTCAGCCCTGCATTTCCAGGGATCCCTGAAAGCAAGAAGAATATTCCTGGAATTCCCATCATATCCAGGCTGAAACAGCTCCATCTTACAGCTTCTGTTCTTGCACTGAACTCATAAGATGGGTGAATAAAGTGCTTTTTAAATAAAGCAAAATCAGGTCCAAATCTCTCCTCATCATATTTATCAAATTATTTATTTGATGGGGTTTTTCTTAATCATAGCAGTGACATTCTTCATCATCCACTAAGTAACACATGAACAGTTCACACACCAAATAATTAATTAAACTGTTTTCTAAATAAAACACTTCAATAACAACTTCCACTGTTCTCCAGCCTTTGATCTTGATAACTATTTGGGAATCTACCTACTAATTACCCCACAACCCAAAGGTACTTGTAGCCATTCTTCTGGGTAGGTTTGGCTCTAGAGAGGGAACAGACAAAAACGTTGCAATGAAAGAGCTGAGAAGAAGCTGCTGCTGGCTTGGATCCAACTGAGATTTCCCCCATTTGTAAATGGGATTCCTTTGGGTTTCAGTGTTGCAGGATCCACCACACCTGACCAGCAGGACAAGGTGACACCTTACATTTCTGCCAAAGAAAATTCCCACTTTTTGTTTAACTGAGACAGACCCAGCAGGGCTAAGGAAGCATCAAGGTGAGGTTGTCATGGTCACAACATGAGCTGCAGGATTCAGGTGCTCAGTCCAGTTACCTGCAGGTCCTTCCTGGCCCAGATCTCCTGGGCTGCCTTTGGCTCCATCCAGCCCAGTGTTTCCTGGGTAGCCTGGCTCACCCTTAGCTCCTTCTCTCCCTCTCTCTCCTAAAAGGAAATAAACACACAAGTCCAAGTGAGGGTGAGAAGCCTGGCAGGTGAGAAGCCTGGCAGGTGAGAAGCCTGACAGGTGAGGCTGCAGCCCTGGGCTTTGTCAGGGTCCCAGGGTGCCACTGCAAGGTCACAGGAGCCTCCTCAGCCCACATCAGGACTGGGCTGCTCCCAGGTGTGTTCACTATCACTTTGTGCCCCACCTGGACTGCAAACCCCTCAAATCCCACCCTCAGGGTTACAAAAATACCCAAGTTTGGCAATGCCAACCTGTTCAGGCTCTGGAATTTTGTGTTCCTGAAGTGAGCAATCAATGCCCCCTTTACCTGGGAACCCCGGGTCTCCTCTCTCTCCTTTTGGTCCAGCAATGCCAGGAGCACCAAGAGACTCTCCCTGCTCACCTGGAACAGAAAGAAGAGGCCATTCTGTCACTGACTGTGCACAATTCCCAGGGCTTGTTCAAGAAAATAAACCTGGCTAGATTTCAAACAAATAGCAAAGGATGCACCTGAGTCTGAAAATGCTTCAAACCATCAGTGGATGTGGATCCACTTGTGTAAATGCACAAGACAGGACATTTACACAAGGAGAGGAGGAAAAAAGGGTCCTCCTTGCCAAACTTTCATAGGACCATCAAGTATTTAGGCCTGGGATGGGTCTTGTCTGAATGAAGCCTCTTCCAAGGGGAAATGTGCTTGCAGCCAGTCACTGGAGAGCAGGGGACACTTCCAGAACACTGCTCATCCCTTTGTCTCATTAATATTAGGACTGTGAGAGATTTTTTACCCTTTGGGCCAGGAAGGCCAATAGGTCCTGGGAATCCAAGAGTTCCTGTGGTGCCATCTGAGCCCTGAAAGAAACCAACCCAACCAAAATGAATCTTTGCTTTTTGTTCTTGCTGTTCCAAGCTTGGGTCATGGGGAATAACAGAACACAAGGGTGTGGGAAGAAACACTGTGTAAAATGTCATTTCAAAATAACATTTTTAAGTTAGTTTTGTAAGGAAAAGCCCTGCCAGCTTCTGCTGCTGTGCTACAGAAATACCCAGAGTTTCCCAAAGAGCTCCCAGAGAATGAGATGATACTCCAGCAGGTATTTACCCTCTCTCCTGGCATTCCTGGGAATCCCATGATCCCATGTGTCCCCTTCTGTCCTGGCAGGCCAGGGCTCCCAGCTGGCCCAGGGAAGCCTGGCTCACCAGGAACACCTCTGTCCTTGCTGGGTGGCCCAGCTGGGCCAGGGAGGCCAGGCTGGCCACGGCTTCCTGGGGCTCCTTTGTCACCTGGGGAACACAGCAGAGTGCAATTTCACTCAATAATGCACATTTCCAGCTCTTTTGGGTGAGTTGACCTGTTACCCTGAACTCCCCTGAAGAGGAAGAAGGGATGGCATTATCTGCAGAACAGAATTCAAAGGAAAACTGGTTTCTCAAAACTCAGAGCTGCCATATTCAAGTCTTGCTAGAATGGGATGGCAGAACAGACAACAGTGGCACTGCCAAAAGGACAGGCCATGGTCCCACTGGTAACAGGCCCAGATATTGAACAACTGCAAAGTTTGAAATACCTCTGGGTCCTGGGAATCCTCCCAGTCCAGCCAGTCCAGGCTCTCCTTTGTCTCCTTTGATTTGCAGGGCCTGTTCTGAAGTGCCAACAACAGGCAGACCTGGTGGGCCCATGTCACCTCTGTCACCTGCAGAAAGGAAAAGTCAGGGAATCCCCTTGCAAAATAACCCAGCAGAGAAAAGCAGCACTCCCCTGGCTGCTGATGTGAATTCATCAGCAATTTTTGGTAAACAGGCCAAAGCACTGAAGAACAGAAGGCTGCAATATTGAGGAGAATGATCCCAGCTCTCAGAACTGCCCCCTCAGCTCACAGCCAGCAGCTTCTCTCACCTTTCTGACCTTTCAGTCCCACAGCTCCTGCACTCCCTTGTCCTCCAGCTGTGCCAGGAGCTCCTTTGAAGCCATTCACCCCAGGGACACCAGGCAGGCCTGGCATGCCAGGGAAGCCAAGCAGCCCAGAAGAGCCTTTCTCACCTGCACAGAGATGTTGAGATGAAAATGGGTAATCAGTGACTCCTGGTACCCTGCACACCCCCCTGGGGCAGGCAGGGGCTGGGTCTGCCCAATCACCCAAATTTGGGTACTTAAACAAGCACAGGGCACAGCACTGCCACTCCTGCCACTCCTCCACTGATGATCCTTCCAAGCTGCACTGCTCAGCTCACCCCAGAGCTGCTCCTGCTGCCAGTGCAGGTCAAACACCATTTCCCACAGAACAATGTGCAGTTACACAGCTCTGCTGCTTTGTGTTACTGCCCAGGTAACAACTCCTGTGTTGCTGCTAAAGGATCACACAGATTGTAAATCTTCACTTCCCATTTGGTTTGTGCCTGATTCTCTCCTTTCCTACAAATTTCATTCATTTGAAATTTTCTTGTCTATTTTGATTTGCACAATCCTTTTTCCACAAGAAGCTAAGTCCTTTAAGATAGATTTCCTAATGAATTACTTGATAATTAAACCCATAATTTGTAACTCAGCAGCAAAACAAATGCATCCCAACATTAATAGGGGATTAATTNCTGACTGTGCACAATTCCCAGGGCTTGTTCAAGAAAATAAACCTGGCTGTATTTCAAACAAATAGCAAAGGATGCACCTGAGTCTGAAAATGCTTCAAACCATCAGTGGATGTGGATCCACTTGTGTAAATGCACAAGACAGGACATTTACACAAGGAGAGGAGGAAAAAAGGGTCCTCCTTGCCAAACTTTCATAGGACCATCCTGTATTTAGGCCTGGGATGGGTCTTGTCTGAATGAAGCCTCTTCCAAGGGGAAATGTGCTTGGAGCCAGTCACTGGAGAGCAGTGGACACTGCTCATCCCTTTGTCTCATTAATATTAGGACTGTGAGAGATTTTTTACCCTTTGGGCCAGGAAGGCCAATAGGTCCTGGGAATCCAAGAGTTCCTGTGGTGCCATCTGAGCCCTGAAAGAAACCAACCCAACCAAAATGAATCTTTGCTTTTTGTTCTTGCTGTTCATGTGGAATAACAGAACACAAGGGTGGAGGAAGAAACACTGTGTAAAATGTCATTTCAAAATAACATTTTTAAGTTAGTTTTGTAAGGAAAAGCCCTGCCAGCTTCTGCTGCTGTGCTACAGAAACACCCAGAGTTTCCCAAAGAGCTCCCAGAGAATGAGATGATACTCCAGCAGGTATTTACCCTCTCTCCTGGCATTCCTGGGAATCCCATGATCCCATGTGTCCCCTTCTGTCCTGGCAGGCCAGGGCTCCCAGCTGGCCCAGGGAAGCCTGGCTCACCAGGAACACCTCTGTCCTTGCTGGGTGGCCCAGCTGGGCCAGGGAGGCCAGGCTGGCCACGGCTTCCTGGGGCTCCTTTGTCACCTGGGGAACACAGGAGAGTGGAATCTCATACAATAATGCACATTTCCAGCTCTTTTGGGTGAGTTGACCTGTTACCCTGAACTCCCCTGAAGAGGAAGAAGGGATGGCATTATCTACAGAACAGAATTCAAAGGAAAACTGGTTTCTCAACACTCAGAGCTGCCATATTCAAGCCTTGCTAGAATGGGAATGGCAGAACAGACAACAGTGGCACTGCCAAAAGGACAGGCCATGGTCCCACTGGTAACAGGCCCAGATACTGAACAACTGCAAAGTTTGAAATACCTCTGGGTCCTGGGAATCCTCCCAGTCCAGCCAGTCCAGGCTCTCCTTTGTCTCCTTTGATTTGCAGGGCCTGTTCTGAAGTGCCAACAACAGGCAGACCTGGTGGGCCCATGTCACCTCTGTCACCTGCAGAAAGGAAAAGTCAGGGAATCCCCTTGCAAAATAACCCAGCAGAGAAAAGCAGCACTCCCCTGGCTGCTGATGTGAATTCATCAGCAATTTTTGGTAAACAGGCCAAAGCACTGAAGAACAGAAGGCTGCAATATTGAGGAGAATGATCCCAGCTCTCAGAACTGCCCCCTCAGCTCACAGCCAGCAGCTTCTCTCACCTTTCTGACCTTTCAGCCCCACAGCTCCTGCACTCCCTTGTCCTCCAGCTGTGCCAGGAGCTCCTTTGAAGCCATTCACCCCAGGGACACCAGGCAGGCCTGGCATGCCAGGGAAGCCAAGCAGCCCAGAAGAGCCTTTCTCACCTGCACAGAGATGTTGAGATGAAAATGGGTAATCAGTGACTCCTGGTACCCTGCACACCCCCCTGGGGCAGGCAGGGGCTGGGTCTGCCCAATCACCCAAATTTGGGTGATTGAATTATNTCACCCCAGAGCTGCTCCTGCTGCCAGTGCAGGTCAAACACCATTTCCCACAGAACAATGTGCAGTTACACAGCTCTGCTGCTTTGTGTTACTGCCCAGGTAACAACTCCTGTGTTGCTGCTAAAGGATCACACAGATTGTAAATCTTCACTTCCCATTTGGTTTGTGCCTGATTCTCTCCTTTCCTACAAATTTCATTCATTTGAAATTTTCTTGTCTATTTTGATTTGCACAATCCTTTTTCCACAAGAAGCTAAGTCCTTTAAGATAGATTTCCTAATGAATTACTTGATAATTAAACCCATAATTTGTAACTCAGCAGCAAAACAAATGCATCCCAACACTAATAGGGGATTCATTCCCTTCCAGCAAGCTTGGCCTAAAATCAGTATTAGCAAGGTTATTTTTAATGTAGGCACATTAAAATCTCCAGAGTGCAACACCCACCTTTTGGCCCAGAGAAACCTGGATGTCCATCCTGACCAAAAGGCCCAGGTGGGCCTAAGAATCCTCTTTCCCCAGGAGATCCTGGAGCTCCATCCACACCTGGGAAGCCTTTCATGCCAGCAGGGCCCTGTGGTCCCACATCCCCAGGCACACCTTTGGCTCCAGGAGGCCCTGCATCAACACAAGGCAGAGCTCAGCAGAGGAGATGGCACAGAACAGTTTGTGGCAGCTTCCCCAGCTCCTCAAACACAGCCTGGGTTTGAATGACAGCTGGACCTCATGGCACATGCAGCCCACTAGGAAGGCAGGAAGCTCAGAACTGCAGAAGCATTAGTTCTCTAAAATAAACACCTACAAGGAGGGTTACTGCCTACATCACTACACAGGTGGCAGGAGTGAAACCCCTTATGGATGTGGCCATTGGTGACCACCAGGCACTGACCTGGAGAGCTCAGCCTTACCTTCACCTCCAAGGCAGCCAAAATGGGGAGCAGATTTAATGGCAGCTTCTGCTCCCCACCCCCTTGTCTGGGAGAACCAGAGATCAATCACAAAACTGATTTTCACAAGCTCTTTATTTCACCTTGGTAGTTGAGCTGTACTTCTCCAGAGCCAATTGCTCACGACAGGAACAAGCTGAGTGTGCTGTCACAAAACCACATTTTGCCTCTAAATGTTTCTAGCTGAAGCTTTGTAATGGTTTATAAATTTAACCAAAGGCTCAAACCATTGCAAACAGAATGCTCAGATCCAAAGGGATGAAGGGAAGGAAAACTCAGGTGGTACCTGAAAGATTCCATTTGCAGCAGTAGCAGCCAAGATTTGAGCTCTGTCATGCTCAGGGCTTTATGCAGCAACCCAACATTTTTTAAAGCAGATGAAAGAGCTGCCTTATTTAAGAAAATAAGACTTAAAATCTCTGCATATTAACAATTTCCTTATAGCCTTGAGGCTTTGTCACAGTCTGAGCATTCCCATGGCAATGGTTCCTTGCCTCCTGCTTTGATTAGCAATGAGAAGGGGTATCACCTAAGGTCAATGCAATTCCTGCAGCATTAAAAGCTGGGTTTGTTAGTCCATGAGCTTCTCTGCTACACTGCATTTTCTCACCTTGACAGCCTATGTGAAGAACCCACAACCAAACAGTGTGACATCAGAAATGGAGAGTTGATGATAAATGGAATAGAAACATGGTGAAGGAAAAAACAGACAAAATATGTGAACAGGAAGAATAAAGCTACAAAAGAAATTAATGATTCAGGGAGACAACAGCTGCAAAAAAACTTAATTATTTGGAGGTTATCATGCTAGCAATGGGAGGATTTTAAAAACAGCTGAAGAAAAGTCAAATATGGCATACAGACCATAAATGTAAAACAACAGAGAGGCAGAAGGAATGCTAATAATAACATTTTAAAAAATTAAAATCTCTCTAACTTTCATGTCAAGGGTTGTTGCTGCTTTCATTCATTGCCACTGTGTTCCAGCACTGTCATTCTGGGTGGCAGAAGAGCACTTTTATGCACTTTTATCTACCAACTCCCAGGTCTCCCTTTGCTTGGGTCTCAAGTCTTTCCAATGCTGTTATGAAACACTTCAGTCAGTGCAGCTTGACAGATGCTGCCACACTCAACTGCTGGGGTTTTCTTTGCCCTGAAGTGAAGGAAAATAAAGTTCTCTTCTGCCCCAGCAAAGAGAAAGACAGAGAAGACAAGTGCTTGTCCTGAGGAAGCCAATTATTCTTCAGTCTAAATCACATTTCAAGCAACCTCACACAATAGGAATTAATTGTCATGAAAGTGGGAAATGGAGATCAGCCAATGGTACAGCTGACATGTGAGAGCAAAGATGTTCAAAACAACACAAGATGCTTCCTTCTGTCTCTCTGCTGCATTTCCTGCAGTGCTGGGGTCCCATTTCCCAGCAGTCAGAGTGAGCAGGCTGCAGCTCTGCCCTCTCCCCCCTAAGCAGAGGCAGGAGCTCACTCCAAATGCCAAATTGCTCCCACCCTTCAAGGCCAGAGCTCAGCCCAGCTCCCTGCCTGCATTTCATACCTGGTGCTCCTGCAAGGCCAGCTGGGCCCAGGGGTCCTGCTTTGCCCTTGATGCCAAAGGGACCCCCAGGGCCAGGAGGTCCCCTCAGCCCAGGGACACCTGAGAATCCTGGATGTCCCTGTTCCCCTTTGACTCCCAGGAGGCCTGGTCTGCCATCCAGCCCTGGGGACAGAGAGGTGGGAGGTTACAGAACAAACAAAGCAAAATTCACACTTTTAATTAACAAGTGAGTTTCAGTAAAAGCCTCTGAGTTGCATTAGATTATAACAAAAAGCAGCAAATCAGCATCTGTGAACATCTCAGAGGAGTGGAATTATCTTAAAGTGAAGGAAAAACAGTTGGATATTCCCAGATATTGTATCAGTGCTCACCTTTGGGTCCTGGAAATCCAACATCACCTGTAGGCCCTTTATCTCCTGGCAGCCCAGCCCTGCCCTGCTCTCCCAGGGCTCCACTCTCAGCACCAAACACATCTCCAGGAGAGCCTTTGAGCCCAGCTAACCCTGCAGGACCCATCTTCCCAGGCAAACCATCTGTGCCATCCAGGCCTGGCAGCCCTTGGGAGCCTTGCTCTCCTCGAGGCCCAGGGAAGCCTGAAAGAGAAATCCCATTGGAGTCACTCAGCAGAAGGACAGAACACTGCTCCCAACAGCATCTCAAATAAAATACGTGTTTTTAAAATGGCCATGAAAGAAAAAGCTGCTTGAAAAGCTGCAAAGTATTTCAGTACTGAATTAGAAACAATAACTGATGATGGAAAGTGATGAAGCTGTTGAAAGGTTTAGGCTTTTGGGGTTTGTTTTTTTTTAAGGAAAGAATTCAGTAGAAGTGTGTAGAGCTGCAGCTACAGAAAGCATTCCAAGCTTGGTTTAGATGGCAGGTTCAGCAAAAGGACAAAACCCCTGACCCTCATCACTTGTGCTTTTTGCTCTTTTTTTACACAACCATCAGAAATCCCCGTGGCTACAATGAATCCAAACACTGAGGACAGTGTGCCTTCNGGAGCTCACTCCAAATGCCAAATTGCTCCCACCCTTCAAGCCCAGAGCTCAGCCCAGCTCCCTGCCTGCATTTCATACCTGGTGCTCCTGCAAGGCCAGCTGGGCCCAGGGGTCCTGCTTTGCCCTTGATGCCAAAGGGACCCCCAGGGCCAGGAGGTCCCCTCAGCCCAGGGACACCTGAGAATCCTGGATGTCCCTGTTCCCCTTTGACTCCCAGGAGGCCTGGTCTGCCATCCAGCCCTGGGGACAGAGAGGTGGGAGGTTACAGAACAAACAAAGCAAAATTCACACTTTTAATTAAAGTGAGTTTTAGTAAAAGCCTTTGAGCTGCATTAGATTCTAACAGAAAGCAGCAAATCAGCATCTGTGAACATCTCAGAGGAGTGGAATTATCTTAAAGTGAAGGAAAAACAGTTGGATATTCCCAGATATTGTATCAGTGCTCACCTTTGGGTCCTGGAAATCCAACATCACCTGTGGGCCCTTTATCCCCTGGCAGCCCAGCCCTGCCCTGCTCTCCCAGGGCTCCACTCTCAGCACCAAACACATCTCCAGGAGAGCCTTTGAGCCCAGCTAACCCTGCAGGACCCATCTTCCCAGGCAAACCATCTGTGCCATCCAGGCCTGGCAGCCCTTGGGAGCCTTGCTCTCCTCGAGGCCCAGGGAAGCCTGAAAGAGAAATCCCATTGGAGTCACTCAGCAGAAGGACAGAACACTGCTCCCAACAGCATCTCAAATAAAATACGTGTTTTTAAAATGGCCATGAAAGAAAAAACTGCTTGAAAAGTTGCAAAGTATTTCAGTACTGAATTAGAAACAATAACTGATGATGGAAAGTGATGAAAGTGTTGCAAGGTTTAGGCTTTTGGGGTTTGTTTTTTTTAAGGAAAGAATTCAGTAGAAGTGTGTAGAGCTGCAGCTACAGAAAGCATTCCAAGCTTGGTTTAGATGGCAGGTTCAGCAAAAGGACAAAACCCCTGACCCTCATCACTTGTGCTTTTTGCTCTTTCTTTACACAACCATCAGAAATCCCTGTGGCTACAATGAATCCAAAGTAATACTCTGAGGACAGTGTGCCTTCACCAGAGCAGCTTAAAATAAGTGTTACACTGAATTTGTGGTGAACCTGAACTGGAACGCTAATAATAACATCCAACTGCAGGCTGTGCTGAGGGGCACAGTGTTATGTGCAGGTGATAAACACCCTGAATATTCCCTTTGTTTCCTCCCAAGCTCCCAATCCTTGCATTTGTGAGGAGCACTCAGGGGAGAATTATGAATGTGTGAGGCAGAAGTGGCCAAGAAGGTCCCATAACTCTTCTGATGAAGTATTGAACACAATGATCAGACAATTAAAAGAACTCCAGCAGCTTCCTTCTTACCAGGTTCCCCTTGCAAGCCTATTGTTCCTGGAGAGCCTGGCTGTCCTTTAGAGCCATGGAACCCAGGCTGGCCTGGAATGCCAGAAAAGCCTTTGCTGCATTTGGGACCTAAGGGTAAAAATACATTCATTAATAAAATCAACAAAGGAATAGCAGAAGACAAAAACACAGCACAATGATCAAATCTTTTCTGCAAAGCTGGTGCTGGATTTAAGCTAAATGAATTAAAGCTAAATAAAGTCTCAAAGCTGTGGCTGTTCATGAGCTACAAACAGAAGCAGAGGGTTTGTGCTCAAGGCTACAGGAAGGCTAAGAAATGGTGCAGTCAGTATGATCCTCCATGGGATTTAGGCTCAGTCACTTTGGGAAACAGAAGGACATTGCTCTGGTAATTAACCCTCTGGAATAACATCACCTGGAGGAGGATGAATTAGCAGGAATTGTCTCCCTTAGGAAGAAGAGCAGCACCTCCCCTGCTGTCCTACCTGGCAGGCCTGGGAATCCAGGGCTCCCCGGGGGCCCATATGCTCCAGGAACGATGCAGGGCAAGGTGATTCCTGCAACAGAGAAACACTCAGGTAACACACAGCCCCTTCCAGAGGCAGGAGAGAGCACCCAGATGGTTTTTACAGGACCAGAAGTGGCTTTGAGTGAACTGATGGACACTGAGTGCCAGAGGCAGGAGACAGCACCCAGATTTTTACAGGACACACCAGAAGTGGCTTCGAGTCAACTGATGGTAACTGAGTGCTGCTGACACCTCAGATATGTGGTGAGATCAAAGGAGCCTGGGCATTGTCTGACCCCATCCCTCTGACCTGCTGCATGAGCAGGAAAATCTGCATCTCTGCTGTGGACTTCTGGCAGCCTGAGAGCCAGGATTCCAGCCAGCACCTTGTGCTCCCTAAGGCAGGGGCTCTGCCACTTCAGGTCCAGCCTCAGGGCTTCCCAAGGCAGTGGGAGCTGACAAATACTATTTTAATACTTAAATTTCTAAACTGTGTAAAGGCAGCATGCTGTAGTGTGAAATTCTAACAGAAATGTGCACCTGCAAAGGGAAATGTATCTGCAGAGAGAGAATACTGTAGGTGTTTAAAATAACCTTCCCCCAGGAGGTTGGGGCATGCATGGGGCTTTTTTTTCTTTCAGCTTTACTCTCAAACTGTTTCTTCTACAGTCTAAGAATTAACCACATGGCTTAAAGGTTTAATAGCAGCTAAGGAGACTCAGCAATTGCAGAGCTCTTTGACTGACTCCCATCCCTTTAAAAAAGGCTCTGTTTGCACAAGCAATCCCTGTCCATGGGATGAAATTCACGGGTCATTCTCAGAGTCAGCACATCACATTTGCCTGAGCAATCTGCTACACAAAAAAAAGATTTTGTTTCTGATTTTCTGCAATCATGGAGTAGGCCCATGTAACACTCAGTATTTCAGTCCTGCTTGAGTATTTATTGCTAACTTATCTGTGATGGAATTATCTGAACGTGAAAACTTGAGGAGGCTGTGACTGTGTGAGCCCACAAAGGGGTTTCCATTCATTTGAAGAGCAGCCTTTGGCCCAAAGCAACCTCCTGGCTTGGCCACAGGCACAGCAGTGAATTGAGCACATTTCACTTGCACCTTTACCCTGTTTAAGCAAGAGCAGAGGCAGCAATCCTCACCTGGAGGGCCTGGGAGACCTGCCTGTCCTGGAAAGCCATCCATGCCAGTGTCACCTGGTGGCCCACGAGCTCCAGTGGGGCCTGGGTACCCAATGCCAGGAGCACCAGCCTCTCCTCGATGGCCCTTGGGGCCAGGCAGTCCTGGCAGACCTTTCTCACCTGGGAAACCCAGGCCACCATCACCCTGTGCACAGCAAAGACAGTCACAGCTGAAAACCACAGTGATGCAGACAGAAAATCCAGCACTGTCATTGTAAAAAGTGTGTTAGAGTTTGGTTGGTTCTGTGCAAGGTTCAGGTGAGCCTGAAAAGACACACAGAAACTCTATAAATGATCCATCTTTATTTTTAAATGCAGCATTTGCATTCTTAAATGCAAATTAAAACTCAGTGACTATTACAAAGAATATTTTATGTTGCATTTGCCAAAATGCAACTATTACAGATTCTGAAAAGCATTTACTTTTGTTTTAATGGATAAGGTTCTGGTGTGATATTTTTATTTCAAGATTTCACCCATAATTATACCTACAATGTCTTTTGTCTTTTAGGACTCAGCACAGAACAGTGTTAGGGTGTGCTGAAGTTTATCCTTTGATAGAGGCATTAGAGATGCCAATTATTAACCCTCACCAGGACTGATCTGTGCTCAGGGACTCTGAGCTTTTGGTGTCTGTGCAGATTCACCACAGGGCTGATCAGGACTGATGTGCCACGTTTGTTCCAGCCCTGAAGCAGAGCTGCTGAGTCCATCTGAACTTACAGGAGGGCCAGGAGGGCCTGGCAGGCCTGGCAGTCCATCCCTGCCCGGGGTCCCCGGGGTGCCTGAGGGTCCCCTGGGTGCTGCAGCTCCGCGCTCCCCACGAGCCCCCTTGGCTGTGGCATAGGAGGGGTCCCCCTTCTCCCCCTTCAGGCCTGGCAGCCCCTGCTGACCAGCTGAGGCCTACAGAGCAACAGAGAACACAAAAACAACATGCAGAGAAAAGGCTTTGCTGCTTAAAAGGTGTCATATAAGGACAGGGCACAGTGACCAGATTAGGATCTCCAATGGGTTTCTATTTAATACATTAACAATGTAATAATTTTAATTGTTTGTTTGTTTTCAGCTGTTTCTGCTGTCACTACAGCCCCAGAGTGGCCAAGCCAAACTTTGGTAAGAGTGACAGCAATCCTGCATGGCTTCTAGGAACATTCCACCCCTCAGGAGATAATGAGACACAAGGGATGAATGTTCCTCCCCACTGCTTGGTGTGCTGCACTCACTGACACCAGTAAAGACACTCTGAAGACAAAAGATTGGGATCTTTATGGACTGTGGTTTTCACAAGTCAGTACTTGCAATGAGCAGTGCTCAGCACTTTGGGAAATGCTGTTTGTTCTGGTTGCTGTTGGATAAAGGAGCAGAGCCCAGCTCTCATGGATGTCAGGAAGCTGAGTCCCTCTGTGCTCACAGCTTTTATAGCTCTGAGCAATGATGTGGAAACATCTCCCTGCTGGATTTGTCAGATCTTATCTCCCTGCATATGCACAACTGCTTCCCCAGCCAGCCCTCACTTATGAAAGGTCTAATCCATGTGTGTGTACTTCCAAGAAGTGCTGGATGAGGAACTCTTACAGCTTTTCTCTTGACTGATCCATGTGCAGCTCTCAGGATTTAAGAACCATTTGTTCTCCCATTTTTACAGCTGATAGCATCTCTCCTTTCAGTTTCTTTACA
Source organism: Alaudala cheleensis (assembly GCA_013398995.1). Lineage (NCBI taxonomy): Eukaryota > Metazoa > Chordata > Aves > Passeriformes > Alaudidae > Alaudala > Alaudala cheleensis. The sequence continues at coordinate 14,424 of VWYE01025259.1, read as the reverse complement.
CAGATCACTTTCTAGGTTGCTTTTTTTTAAGAAGTCCAAACAAATAGAAGCAATTATGATTTTAAAAAGTGCAAAAATTCCCAACAACCACCAGAACCTCCTGCTGCCTTACCGGGGGGCCTCGCAGTCCTGGGGCTCCCACAGAGCCTGGCTCTCCTCCAAAGCCCTTGGCACCAGGGACCCCAGGGCTTCCTGCTGGCCCTGGGGGCCCTGAGATGCCTTTTGCACCAGCCCTTGTGACTCCTCCATCACAAGCACAATCCCCTGCCTCTCCTGCAAAACAGTCAACACTCCAAATTGAGTTTCATTGGGATAAAGCCCCTTTTCAATTTAATTTGATTCAATTAAGACAAATCATTCCCAGATGATTTGGTTTGATGCCTCCTCTGCCCAGTGATGTGAGTGCCAAGCAAGTGGAGCTCAGCTTTTCTTCAGTTTAATTTCCATGCAATGCCCATCACCAAATAACCACATGCAGCATGAACCTCAGCACTTCTAGACCTCTTCCCAAAGGTTTAAACTTTCCTAATCAGATGGGTTTAGGGGGGTCTTGTACATTTTTAAAAGATAGTTATCAGAGAAAACAAATCCATACTCCTCTCACAGTAGGTTACAATGACCCCCTGAATTGTTACTGGCCATGGACCCAAAGAGTCACCAAGCCCAGGGATATCTGTGCCATCACCAAGCCCAGGGATATCTGTGCCATCATGGCTTTTGCTGCTGGTTCTGTCACACATTAAGACCCAAATTCTCACCATTTTTATCACAGAGGAGAATAAAATTAAGTTTTTCTGTCATTTACAGCCTCTATTGCAAAAAGCAGTGAACAAGATTTTATTTCTAGGAACTCAGCTAATTTTCTGGGTCTGATATGTTTATCAGCTTATTTGCCTGAGCAGAGTAAGAAGAAACAGGATTTTACTGACAGTGCTGGGCACAGCTCTCTCTAAATTGCTGAGGCTCCTTCAGCCTCTCCTGTGATTTGTCATAAAGACCCTTACAACTCATCCCTTAGGATATTAACCATGTGAAAATATCTTTTAGGTATCTTTCAGCCCCCTGACTGCAGAAAAGCTCTCTCAAAACAGGAGTCACTCACCTTTGTAGCCCTTTGGACCCAAAGCTCCTGGCAGCCCCCTTTGCCCAGGCTCCCCTGGGGCCCCAGCCCTTCCATTTGGGATGATCACTGGGAAGAATGAAGGGCCTAAATGCAGAAAGGAGGGAGGAAAAGCCATGAGAAGGCTGATCTCAAGCTCACTGCTGACTGACAAAAGCTGTGGTGCAGCTGGCAGCAGACAAAGCTGCAGCTGTGGATGTAACACAGGGAGGGAGGTGGATCTTGGTTGGTATCACTCCCTGCCACATTTGCTCCTCACACAGGAAAGCAAAAGTTCTCCCAGTTTTGTTCCTCTACTCTGCCACTGCACCTTTTCACAGATTTGCCAGCTGACCAAAGAACTCACCAAACTGGACAGGTAAAGAAGGACAAATGACTTTGATTCAGTGCTTGCAGCTCAGGAAAGATAAGGAAGGACCAAAAGGGTTAAGGGGACTTCCCCTGTCCCTCACTTCAGACTGCAGGATTGTTGTCTACATCTCTATATGCTGAATAGAATGAAACACTAAGCTGATGGGAACAGCAGCAGGAAGCAATCAAACATAATCTAAAACTGAAAGCCCTTCCCCTGGGTGACAACAGTGAGAGGGAGTGCTGACCATGGAAACAAACTGCAGCCATCAGCTGAACACAGCTACAGCTGCACAGACTCTGCACAAAAGTGAGCCACATTTGATTAGCAAACAGTTATTGATAAGAGAACACTTGTTTCTCCTCCACAGAGAGCCATTCTATCAGACCATGCTCACTGGGGTGTCCCCTTCTGAAGGACTGGCTCTCAAAAAAACCCCAGCTTATGGCAGAATGGCAAAACAGAGTTTTGTAAACTCAGCCCTGATCCTGTAATACTCAGTTTCTGAGGAAAACAGTCTCTCAGGCTACTACACTTAACAATAATTACATATATTGTCTCACTTTATAGGAGTGTCTACTGATATATAGAAGTTTGTGAGCTACAATCACAATGAGGTGTCAGTCAAACATTTACAATTCACAGGTGAATAATCCCTGCTGGCAAAGAACTAAATACATAAATGCTTATTTATCCTATTTCACCCTGAATCCAGCACAAAAACAGATGTAGAAATTCTACCTACGTGGTGATCCAGGCAGTCCTGGTGCTCCTGGCAGACCTGGCAAACCCCCTCTGCCAGGAGGGCCTGGGGTTCCAATGGTTGCTCTTCCTGGTTCTCCCAGTTCACCTTTCAGTCCTGGAGCCCCTGGAGACCCTGCAGGGCCCATTCCATCTGCACAGCAAGGACACAGTGAGCAGCTCTCAGCACCAAACACACTAAGGTGTTTTAATGTTCAATTAATTACCACTGTACCCTGAACTGCAATCATAAAAGGACAGAACAATTCATCATTTTACACCAAGGAAAAGGTACTGATTGGGGGGATCAACTGGCTCCCATTTACACACTCCTTTGGTCATCCAGAAAACTTCACTGAAATCCCACTGATCAATCAAATTAACTGTGTAAGACTGAAGGGGGTTTATTTTCTGATTTTCCTGGTAGTTCCTCATCTCTGAATTGTTGCAGGCCAGAATTTCCCAGATGACATTCAAGTGAAACAAAAACTTTTGAGTGAGATCTTGGATGGGACCAAGAGGTTGCACCCCAGAGGGTTTATCAAGCCAATCTGTTAGCTCCTCATTGCAAATATAAAAAGTTGTTTAAAAATCTCAAAATCATTCATTATCATTTCAAAGGTAGGAAAAGTTCTTCCAATCAGCACACTCAGAATGGAAATCAAAGCACAGCCTACAAATATTCACACAGGAAGGTTTCCCTGGGCTGCAATAACTGTGGCACTAATTCTGCTCCCATCCAAATCCCAATTGCCTTCCCTGTGTGCCATCCCTGCCTCCTATTTCTCACCCAGCAGCCTGAAAATCATCCAGCTGAAGGAACAGGAGAGGCTTGCTCCAAAACCTGCACCTTTTCCACCCAGAAATTCCCCACAGACCCACAGCAGGCAGCTGCCAAGAGCCCTGGGGAGCTGCTTTACCTCTCTCCAGAGCTGGAAAGCCTGGAGCCCCTGGAAGGCCTGGCAAACCAATGACCCCTTCATCTCCTGGAGGGCCAGGTGTTCCTGGGCTCCCAGGGTCACCTGGGGCACCTGTTAGAGAGGGGAAAACAAGGAAGAAAAAATCTCATCAGAATTTCTGCTGTTCAGTCAGTTCCTGAGGTGGCCATTGATCTCACAGAGAGCCAAGGCTGCCAAGTTGTGAGCAGGAATTCTGTTAGTCACAGTTAATAATATTGGGAAAAATTCCTCCTGAGCTGTTAGAGAGGTTGTTTTAAATTACATGTGAACGAGAAAGGAGAGACCACACAATTTATTCCCTTACCTTCATGGCCTCAGAGACTGCTCCATGCAGGCCTCAGTCAGCTGTGGCATTGATTAAACTCATTTTTCTCAACAATATTCTTACCACATTGGACAACAAGTGTTCCTTGGTGCACTGAAGACAGAAGTGTGTCTACAGAGCAGACACAGCACCTGCCTGTGCTCACTTACAGGATGTCAACCAGGCAAGAACTCACATTCTGCCTTGAAACACATCATTCTGCAATGTGGGGATTAATGTCTTGCCTTGAAATCATCATTCTTTAAAGAGGGGATGAATGGCTTTCATTAAATTCTGAAGTTGTAAATCAAGAACTAAATCTATGTGTAGGCAAATAATACAGAAATAAAATAAAAATCACAAAGGATGGATTAGACCCAATAGAAAATGTGAGGAAATGGTAAAATACAGTAAGAAAGAAAGCTGGATCAGAAAAAGTGCTTTAGATGGGTTCCAAAACAAAATGGAAATGGGTACCTGAAATGACTACACCTTCCCTGTCAACAATGACAGGAGGGCCTGGGGGACCAATGTCACCTAATTCACCCTGTAAAGAAAACAGATTTGTGCCAGTTCAGCTGGTGCAGGAGGGAAGGCAGCTTGGCAGGAAGCAGACTGATTTATGGCCCAATGTCTGTGGCCATTCACTGAGTAACCACCACTCTTTGTCCTGCTGAGGAATTCACTTTGTTCTGCCATTCATAATCATCTGCTGCCCTGACTTATATCACTGCTGTCTGATTAAACTGATGGCTGCTTCAGATAAGAGATGGCTGCTCCTACCCAGCTGCCCTCTGAAGGTCTCCAGTTACCCCAGACATGCACACACAGTGTGTGCTGCCCACAGCCATGTCAGCACACTGACCAGCAGCAGGTAGATAAACATCTGTTCACTTTGTGGTAAAAAAACTGCCATCTCATTTTTAAAGCTTTCATCACTGCAGCTCTCTGCTGCCTTGGAATGCTGGGTTTCAGTAATAGGAGCTTACAGAAAGATGGAATCCTTCATGAAATCATCCAGGTAGGACAAGCAAGTTGTGACAAGCTGCAGTGTCATTCCTTCCTCCCACTGGCACTCCCAAAGAGCATCAGATCCTCTTTGAAATCACAAAATTTGACTGTCATCCAAACTGCCACCATATTTATCATATAAACACCATATGCACACTTTGCTGCTTCTTCTTGTACAGAAACATCCAATACCACTTCTTCCAGGTACTCTGCACAAAAAATCCCTTCAGTACTTGCATTTTAAAGTCTGCAGCCTTGGTGGCAGATCAGTTCTCACAGCAAACCACCAGGCAATCATTTTGCACTCAGTTTCCAGCTGTCTGAGTGCCCAAACTGTAAAATACCCAGGAAATGTCTGCTATGCATCACCTATATCTAGTATAAGAAATTGAACACATTTTTAGGTTTGATTGGAGCAATGAGAGTTCTTTGTTCATGCAAATAAATTAAAAATATCAATACTTTAGTGAGAAGTTACCTTCATGCCTTGAACTCCATCCAGTCCTGGATAGCCTGGAACACCTGGATGGCCCTGCAAAATCCCATAAAGGAATGATGAGGGGCTTCTGTAACTCTTAAGTGCAGTAAAAAAATAAAAGAAATTTCACCTTTCTCCCTGGAATTCCTTCAGATCCATCCAGTCCCAAAAGACCCTAGAACAGCAAAGACATCCACTTTTACAGGCTCCATCTCAGGCTTCAAATGTCTCAGCATCAAAGAATTAAAATTTTCAAAAGGAGGAACTACCACTGCTTTTCTCATCTCTCAATTATTAACAATCACAACATAAAGAATTTAACAAAATAACTGATAAAAGCAGGCTTATCTTATTTAACCATAATTAGTTTTCCTAATTAGCAGTTCAAGTTAAGGAAGTCTTGGGTGTCTGAACTGAGGTATTCATTGTAATCACAAAACTTATAAATCTTAGTGTGGTCAAGACTTTTCTATCAATTTATTCTGCACACACAGAACAGAATATCTTGGTTTTCCTGTTGAATTTATTCTGCACACACAGAACAGAATGTCTTGGTGCTCCTGTGGCGTAGGAGCACATCCCTGCAGGGAATGTGTCTGCTGACACCTCATGAGTTTGAGAACAGGCATTTAAAGACTGAGGTTACCTACCCTGGCACCAGGTAAGCCAGGCACACCTTTTTCTCCTTTTTCTCCAATGCCTCCAAAGCCCTGAGGAAAAATGTCAGCGTTAAATCTCTGTGTGTTTGGAACTGAACAGCACATCCCTAAGGAAAAGGAACACAAACCCATTTATTTATACAAACAGTACCACAGTGAGACAAAGGGAACTGTTTCTGCTGGGACTACTTGGTCTCAGAAAGAAAAGCTTCTATCAACTAGGCAGTAAGAGCAGTACAGTACCCAATTTATTCCTCAATTTCCATCCATTTAAATAAAGTGATATTATTACTTTATTTACTACTTTATTCCCCATTTAAACCATGGCATATTTCAGTAGCAACTGCAAGTGTCCCCATGTTACAGACAGCAAAAACCTGCCAATGCTACTCTGTATTTATTCCACACTGAGAAATTCTTTCAAGTCTCATTTCTCAACAGCAGCAGCTCAAGGGAATGCTCAGAGCAAGCTCTTCACTTCCAAAGGCCAGGAATGACACAAAATTAGCATTTTCACTCTCAACATTTGGAAATGTTTGGTGGTTTTCCCAGTCAGCAACAAGCACCAAACCCAGAGACAGAACACCAGGGTTTAATTTCAGCAAGAGTTCCAGTAGTGAAGCAATTTCAGGCTTCCATCTTAAAATCTCTTACAGTTGTGGTGAAGTTTGAACACATATGTTCAATATCACCAGCTTCCATGGATCTCTGGTGATGCACAAAGCTAAACATGCTCCTGATGGAACATGGCCAGAAAGGCCAATTACAAACTGTGCCTCGTGTGCAGCTTTTTCCTGCACGTATTTCTCCAGAGAACATCTGTACACTGAAGAAACCGGCAAACAATTTATCTCATTGGTCACAAGTTCTTAAAAATATTTATTCCTTCAACTTATTGAAACTAGCTCTGTTTACAAAAAAAGTTTTAAGCAGGGAAATGGCTCTCTGGAACTCAGGGGTAAATTGTTTTATTTAATTCATATAGAGATGCTGAGTTGATGAGCAGTGATATTAAACAACCCATTTTAACTGGGGATATATTTTATATGGATAGAGAGATCTGCATGTGCTTTACAGCTTTCAAGTGAAATAACAGAAGATATGTTTAGATATAATAAAAGGGAAAAAAATGAGATTTTAAAAATGCCTGTGGGACAAGGAACACTGCCATCAAGTGGCCATGGGCTCTGCAAAAAGCTGACTCTGAAATCTGGGCAGCTTTGTAAGTCTGTAGTAGGGCAGCATTAAATTCTTTCTATCCACAGGACTATAGTGATTTCAGGTTTTCCAATTTCTGTTTCCCAAATTATGTGTACAGGTTTGAGTGCCCACTAGAATGATTTGCTCTTTTTCTCCTGTAAGATAGGATTAGGAGAAAAAGCAAAGCAGGCTCAAACTTAAAGGGTTTAAAGAAAGGTTTGTTAACAAAACTACAAGAGAGAAAAAAAATTAATAAAAATCAGAATAAAACCTTCATAACACTTCTTCTCTTCCCCCCAGACTCCTTTCTTCCCTCTTCCCAGGCTGGGAGAAAAGGGAGCTTTTTCCTGGGATAACTCTGATTTTAACCTGTGTTAACCCCATATTTAACTGGTTCATCAGGCTGTCAATATTTAAAGCTCATCACTGCTTGGTTTTGCACAACTTTTCTCAGAAAAATCACTTCTGTGCAAAACCAGCAGAGAAATCGATCAGATGACACTCTTCAAAAAGCCTTGTGAACATTTAAATCAGATTTTCAAAGCTCTCTTGGTGCCCAGAAACTCCTGTAGAGGCTTGTGAGGTGCTCAGAGGTTGCTGAAGCATCTGTGAGGCACATGATAAGAACATTGCAGTGTCCTTACCGGGATGCCAGGCAGTCCTTGGTCCCCAGGGAATCCTCGAGGGCCTGGCTCCCCCTGCCAAGGGCAAAGAGACAAGTACAATAAATCCCTGTGCTTCTGGTGGCACCAGACCTCGTGTACCTCTTGTGGCTTTGCGTGGCTTTGTAACTCGCTGACTCTGAGAAAACATTGGGTTGTTATTTTTCCAGCATGGGATGAGCTTAATTGCTTGATTAATTAATTGAGTTTAATTGTGCTGAACTTTATCTTCAGTTTCATAAGAGCTGAATGCTCCCACCATGCTCCTGACACCTCAAGGACAGCTTTGTCATTTGTCTGTCAGTGAGAGCTCTGGGTTTGTGTCACCATGGGCTGCAGCAGGGGCTCTCAGCACAGTGCTGCATCCTCTGGCCACTTCCCACAGCTTCCAGTGGCACTGGAACTCTTCAAATGCCACTGGAACTGCCTCCAGTGCCACTGGAATTCTTCAAATTCCACTGGAACTGTGTCCAATCCCACTGGAACTGCCTCCAGTGCCACTGGAATTCTTCAAATTCCACTGGAACTGTGTCCAATGGCACTGGAACGGCCTCCAGTGGCACTGGAATTCTTCAAATGCCACTGGAATTCTTTAAATTCCACTGGAAATGCCGCTGGAACGGCGTTAAATTGGGCCGGCAAAAGCGAAAACCCGGACTGGATTTCTCCCGGAGTACGGATCTGGATTCCGTACCTAGAGGGTAAAACCCGGACTGGATTTCTGCCGGAGTACGGAATGGACTCGGTAAAACAGAAAACCCGGACTGGACTTCTCCCGGAGTCCGGAATGGAGTCAACCAAATTAACAATGAAAAGGTGAAAAAATCTGAATATTTCAGAGTAGTGTGCACTAAGGCAAAAGAGCTGGAACTTCGATTTATTTTTCTAAATTGACATTTTTACTTCTTTACTTTTACTTTTTATTTTACTTCAGCTGACACAATTTCAGGGGTCCAACAAAAACAAGCTACAGTTCACTTATTTTTAGGATTAATGACAAAAACCTTTTAATAGCTTCCAGATTTCTTCTTCTGAGAAGTGTGTATTCTCTAGTGGTCCACAATGCTCTGAGCTAGGAATGTTTTTATTCAATAACCATCTGACAGAATAAACTAGAACAGAAAATTATTTTGATTTGGAAATGTAACAGCTCTCACTGTTCAGTGATTTCCTTCATTCTTGAATGAATGGACATGGAGAGGGAGAGGGCTGAATGTAGATGTAAATGTAAACTGAATGTACACACCTTTTCTCCTTGCTTGCCCTTTGGAAATCCCATGAATTCCAGTATTCCAGTGGATGGTGGGGGACCTGGAGGCCCTGGCAGCCCTACATCACCCTGGGGACAAAAGGGGAATATATTAACACACCATGTTTGATTTTCTATGGAAATGGTCTGCAAATCAGAATAAAAACCACTTCAGTTATTTCTCAGGTACATAAATCTGTGTGCCTGGATGCTGGCTTGGGACTTTGGGCATGGGAATCAAAAATCAGATGGAAAATCAGGATAAACAAAATGCATCTGTTTCCAAAGCCTTGTGGATGTAAAACATGGCAAGGAAGAAAATAAATAATAGGCTCAGCTATTGAACTAACAAGAGAACATTTCAGAAAAACTTTGGGGGAAATACAAAAGAAGAGAAGGAAGAATTAGACTTGTGGAAGGTGGAGAACCATTTTTAACACCAGCAGAATCAGATTGAGAACCTGAAGAAGCTCCATTTTGCCTGAGTAAATTCTGCCACAGACTGCAAGAGACCCATTTAGGACAGGGAGAATATAAATGACACAGCAGCTGACCCAAAGAATGGCATGAAAGCCAGGAAGAATGAAGTGATTGGAATAACTCAATACAAGAGGTGATGGCCCAAAGAAACTGAAAAGTGGAAATTCAGATGTCTCAGGTCTTGATACCATGAAAATTCTGCACTGATTTGAGATTTCCCCTTCCTCCTCTTCACCCAGAAAAGGCTCCCATCCATTTTAGTGTGCCAGCAAATAAGGAAGCAGCAAGACTCTTTAGTATTTGAACTGCCAGAGAAGAAAAGGGAAAGGAAAAGAAGAAAATGCCAGAATCCAGCCACTTTCCAGAAGATCTTTTTACATTATTTCATGCTCTTTCCATAATAAAACAACTTTCACTGACCTTTTCTCCTTTCTCTCCTTGAAAACCTAATCCCATGTTACCCTGGGAGAGAAAAAAAAAAGGATGAATAAATAATAAAACAACAGCAGCAACACCACCCCTGTGATCTAAGCCCCAAAAATCAGGTGTAAAGAGAAAACAGGAAAGGTGGCTACTTACTTTTGGACCTGGTGGCCCAGGGGGACCCACTGGACCCTAAATGTAAACAAGATGAAGATTTTATTCCTTTGGACTTAATTAGGATGCAAGCAATGGCAGCAATGCTGGGATCTGCAGTGATGGCTTGAACATTTTTGCCTCCAAAGCAAAGGCAAGACACTTGCTCTCAAATCTTCACATCTCCAATAGCACAGCTCTTTGGCAATGTCATTAATTAAGGGAAAATTTCAACTTAAAGCCAACAAAAATGGAGTTTGGCTTTACCTTTGTAAATAATATAAATAGATTTCTATTATACTGCTCTTACCTGCAAGCCTGGTAACCCTATAGGACCTGCAGGACCTAAAGGGCCTGGAAAACCTTTTGGGCCCTATAAAAAGGACAGAGGACAAATAGAGAATGTGTAGCATTTACCCCATCAAACCCCACCCAAAGGAAACATTAAGTAATATTAAATACTATTAAGTAATGTCCCCCAGTTAAGTAAGTAGATTTAAATATTAAAGCAATTTATTTCATGTGATTAAAGTACTTTGAAAATCAAAGATACAGAGTTCAATGGTAGAAGGGAGTTTGATTTGAAAAAGGAACCATGAAATAGGTAATAGGAAAAAGCAGACTTCCTCTACCCACTCATACCCCTGGTCATACCCTCAGGGGATCCCATCTAGAACTGCTTACACTACTGGTATCACACCTGTAAATACACTTCCCACTGATTTAAAATCACTATGTCCCATATGAAATAACTTACAGGAACTCCATCCAATCCAGGAAGACCATTTTCACCCTAAAAATCATAAATCCACATGTAAAAATTACACATTATTGCAACAAACTACATCAAGCTTTGTAGAAATAGAAACATTTGCTGTTAGTTAATATTAGCTCAAGTGTAAATGGGAGAATATCTTGAAATCTCTGCTTCCATATTTGAATTGGGTAATAAAGACCTCTAGAGAAATTAGAACCATTTTATTTATGTGTAACAAGAGAAAATAAAGTGGCATTAAAAATATTAATTACAAAACCACTGAAAATACACTATAAAAGCTCTTACTGCATGACTGCTATAAAATATGCAAAAGCACATCATCATCATATGAAATTATCCTTATTTCCCATAAATACAGAAGTAAAAGAATAAAGACCTATTTAACTTTTATGAACTTGTGAGTGTATATACTGTGGACAGAATTTTAGAAGAGTTCCAAATATTGACCTCAGTGTGAGAGGCCTTACATCAGAGTGTGAATTTTTAATATTTTCAGTATTTAATGAAGCATGTGTGCAAACTGAGAATGTGCCTGATTAATTTCTGGTACCTCCCAGTGCAAGAGACACTGAGACAACTGGAATTTATCAGCAGAAGCCACAACATTCACTGAGCAATGAGCAATGTCCCAGCATGTGTGGGATGAACAAAACCTCTTCCAAAACCAAGCACTTCCAGGTGCTGAGAATATTCTGTGCTGTCATTAATGAAGTTATTACAAGGCTTTTTCCACAGCTCTGCACTCAGACACCCAGGACTGAGCAATCAAACCTGCAGTACCAGCCCTGTGGGACATCAGGGATGTTCTCCTGTGTGAGGACAAGCCTTACCTTCATTCCTTTCAGACTGCCTTGAGCAAAAACAGGTTCTCCTTTAAGGCCTTTTGGGCCAGGACGACCCTGATTTAAAAAAAAATATAGTAAAAATTAAATTTATTGAAAAAAATGCTGCTTTAGTTTTAAAATAATCCCTAATTAGCCTAATGAACAGGGCAAACTGCTGGCTGCAGTTAACTGTAGAAGTACCACAGCTGCTTTGGTAGAGAAGCTGTGCTGTTAGAACTAAAGGCTTCCTGCAGCTTTATTAAAACAAGATTCTGCAAACATTTTCTCTGCTATTTTCCTGTTTATATCAGGTTGCCCTTTCATTTTAGGTCTTTGACAACCTCAGATCCTGTCTGAGCCTGTGTGACATGGTGTAACTCCCCTGTTCATACATCAGTGCCATTTACAGGGACCTTGGCAGGTTTGAGGGATGGACCCATGTAAACCCTGCAGCCGAGTTGGGGCAATCCCAACCAGGGATTCAGGCTGGGCATTTCTTGTCCTTTAGGAAAACATAAACTGCCCAAGTAGGGCTGAGAATTTGAGGGCTTCTCCTACAGCCTGACATGAAAGTCTTGCAATACAAAATGTCTGGATTGAAAGCAGCCCTGGAGAAGGGCTTGGGGGTCCTTGTGGATGAAAAGCTGCCAGTGTGAGTTAGCAGCCATATCCTGGGCTGCAGCCAAGGCAGGGATGGCAGCAGGTGAGGAAGGGGATTTCATCCATAGGATCTTCATTTTACCCTCAGAGTGGATGGGAAAACTGAGCTCTAATCATTCTAATAAACTTGGGGTTATTTGGGCTCTTCCTAAGTGCTTGGCAGTTACTCCTCCAGCAATGCCACAAGTAAATCCTGGTGGGTGAGCACAGAAGCCATTTCTCCTGGGACATACAGGCAGGCCAGGCAGGCCAGGAAAGCCATCAGGTCCAGCAAGGCCACGACTGCCAGTGGTGCCATTGCAGCCATCCAGGCCAGGCAGGCCTCTGGGTCCAGGCTGCCCAGGGTGACCCTGTGGGAAGGGAAAGGGAGACAATGACCAACAGGACCCATTGGTTTGTTAGCAATACATTGTCCTCTGGAAACTGAGATCCTCCTTCCAGATGGCAGCACAAACCAAAAGAACTGGACAGCTCCCAGCCAAGTTCAGAGTATGGCAGAGTGCAGCAGCAGGAGCTCCTTCAGCCAGCTTTGTTTATCCTCCCCAGAGCTTAAATCCTGGAACACTGGCTCCATTCATCCCATTACCTTTTCCTCCAAGGGATGGGTTTCTGGAGTGCATAACTTGTGCATGAATAGGTCCCACAAGGGCAGAAGTCATCCCACAGCAGTGAGAACCATGTGGATGTAACAGTGTCCAACAGCAAGGGTGCACCTGACTGACTGCAGGAATGGGAGCTGCTCGTGTGAGAGCAAGGGCAGAGACACTCAACAATACTGAGCATTTACAATTACAATCTGCTTGGAGTTCCAGTGACTTCTCTTCCTCTCCAGAGTGGATTCTTTCTTTTAATAGACCAACAGATGTGAAAGCTCCAGTATCAGGCCATTCAAGCAGAACAGCTTTATTTGTAATATTAAACATAAGACCTTAGGCAAAGCAACTGGGAGAAGGATCCAATTAAATAAACAATATTTAAAAAAAAAGTATTTGCAAGGGCCAATTATTAATCAGGCAGAGCAAAATACAATCATACCTAATTCTGATTTCACATGTGTTTTGCCCTGGTGTAGCTCGAGTCATCTCCTGGAGTTTATTCAGCATGGTACTGGTGCAAAGGACATCAAAGTTTGGGACTTCAGGTGGTTTTTCTTCAGTGCCATGTGAGGGCAGAAAGGCAGAACTGACAGTCCCAATGCCCAGGTGTCAGGCAGCTCCTTATTTTATACTGCTTTACCTATAAATGAATCCTGTGGCACTCAGCAACATTGTTTTAAGGCAAGAAGAAAAACTAAACTTGTGGAGATAGTATCAGTAACTTGACAGTTCTCTCCCCCTTCTGTACAGGGTGATCTTGACTCATCCCAAAAGTTCTTTTGTTTGAGCCCAAAGATTTGTCCTTAAGATATGGCACTGAGCAAGCTATGACTCACATTAGGAAAGTAAAAAAACAACAAAACAAACATGGATAAAATGGAGATAAAGCAGAACATTAACAATCCTTCATGCCTGACACTTAAAATAAAACACATTTGTAACACTCAAGGTCTTCCCAGTCCAAGCCAACAGCATATATTGTGATGAGAACTTTGCAGTAATGTAAAGCCTTTTATCTAAGGATCTTTAAATACCTTGAAAAAAAATGTGGGAATGCTATAATCCTAATTTTATAGATGGGAAGATCGGGGCACACAGTAGCAGAGTGATTTTCTCAAGGATACAGAGCAAATCAGGCCATAATTATGTAAATACCCGAGCTGATCACTGCTCTCAGCTGCTGCCAGGATGGCTGTTCCACACTGCTGCTCACTCTCCCTGTGCTGGCAGGGGAGGCAGCAAACACAGCAGAGAAATAACTGCTCTGTTCCTTAATGGGGTTAATTTTCAGCCAGATGCAGCCCTTGGTCCAGCTCATTTGGCAACTGTATTGAGATTTGTGCTAACAGAATGGAGAGAGACCTGATCTGCTCCCTGTCAGCCAACAAGGTACAAACTGAATTAATGCCAAGTGTGTCTCAACTCCACAATTAGGGCAGCTCACCCAGACAAATATAAATTTGAATCATCCTAAGGCATTACCACCAGAGAACACTGCACTAACAGCACCAAGCTGCCCTGATGATCAGGAATTATTTAATGAATTGGATCCCTGCAGGATGTCACAGCCAAGAGCACCCAGTCCCTGACAGGACAGCAGTGAGTGCAGAGCAGGGCTGGCAGTGTCTCCCAGCTCTGTCACTTTGCTTACAGCACCAACACAACCAGGAGCTGTGTGGGACAAGGGCACAAGGATGTGGTTACAGCACGAGGGGGTGACCAGCTGCAGGGTTTAGTGAAACTGAGAGGGCCAACATCTGCCCCTCAGAGTGAGA
>VWYE01025256.1:105738-124820 GCA_013398995.1 Alaudala cheleensis | reverse complement strand
GAAGCAAAGTGTCGCTTTCACTTTTTTTTTGAAAAAAAGGCTAACTTTGCCCTTTTTTTTTTTTTTAATGAAATTTTAGTAAGGCAGAGTTCGTTCATGGTCCTGCAGGAAAGGTGCAAAGGTGCAAGTTCAGTGTGTGAGCCAGTGGGTATCAGCCCTGATTTTACCAGACTTGGACCACCTCAGATGGGAAGGCAGTCAGAGCAAATGGAGGAGCACCTGGGGAGGTACTGCAAGGCTTAGAAAATCCCAGGGCTTGTCCCCTGGTGTCCCCAGGCTCCTCAGCATGGCTGGATGTCATGGGCAATGATCTGAGGCCTCAAGGCCTTGTTCCCATGGGGGCCAAACCACTCTAGCAACACCAGAGGAAGATGTCTCAGAGACAAGTAGGAAATCACCGGCCAGCACTTCCCATTTCTATCCCTGAAAGGCAGTTCCTAACATGTTACTTGAATTTTGGATGTTAATATCTTTAAAACACATGAATGCTAGCTATTGTGAGCCTGAATAGTCTCCTTACCAGGCAGAAATCCTGACTGCTCAACCTTCCCAGTGCCTTGCAGCAGAGTTCCATGGTTTAATTATCTCCTGTGTGAAAAGAGTTTTATTTGATCAGCCTGGAAATTGCTGCATCTCAATTCACTTGAACTTTTTTTCAGCCAGTGCTGTTACACTAGAGGACATTTGCTATGTCTTTATCATACTCTTCTTCATTTGTTTCTTTTTATAATGTGAACAGACCCAGCATTACCTTTCTCATAAGAAACATTTTCCCAATTAGTGCCCCAAATAATTTTCTTTGCCCCTCTATGAATATCTTGTAGTTTTCTTTAAGATAGAGCAGCTATTACTGTACATACATTTGAGGCAAGGCTTCGTATTATTTTTCTTACCATTCTATTTCTATTCCTCATTCATTATGTAACATTTTATTTGTTTTTCTGGGCTTTGGTGTCATACTGAGCATGAAAAAAAAAAAAATTTGGACAAAATCTTTTAGCAATTCTCAGGTGAACTTTGCCATTCTGGGTATTTTTTTTCCATAGCCAATCACTGTTGAGGTTTGTAAAACCTTTCCAGGTGTGGAACAGGGTGAAGGGAAGTCATATGGGAGAAAGTTATTTATTGCAAGAGATGCCTTATGAAGGGATGGTGGTTTCCCATCACAGCTAAGTTTAGGCATTGGTGGTGTGCTCAGGTACATCTGCAGGCACTCAGGTCAGTAAGCACAGCTGCCCCACTGAACAGCCACAATACAAATTAAAGTAAATTCCCACAAGATACTTAGAAAGCTAAAGAATTTACTATATTTACTGTCCCTGTCCCCTCTGTTGATCCCATGGTGCTGTGTTTGCCCCAGCTCTGGTTTACTCTCTATAAAGAGAGCCAAGGGACAAAGAGCTGCTCATGAAAGCCAGAAACTGAATTTAGTGTCCTGCCCATGGCCAGAGAAATTGAGTCTGGAGCCCACAGCTTTGTACTCTGGGGACTAACCCCTTCCAGGTGGCACTGATGTATTTACATGAAGACTTGAATGAAACAAAGTTGTGATCTGAACTAAAAGGAAAAATTTAGGTTGGATAATTTTGCACAAGTCCGAACAGTATCCATCATGGAGGAGTAGTAAGAGACTTTCCTAGGAAAGCATCTCCTCCAGAATTAGTTAGACTCTCAGCTAGCTGATCTATGAGAACAAAGTTATTTATGGCTCAGTCATAAGTGAGGTTGAAATCCATATCTGCTACCAACTTCTTGCTTAAGATGAGTGCTCACAGTGTCACTGCATTCCAAAAGCTTTTGTGCTTTTGCTTTAAATTACCTCCATTCCTGGAGCCACAATCATCAACAACAGTACTTTAAGTGACACATTCCTTCAAGCCAGGAGAAAGGAGCATGCAGAAATGCAAGGGAGAGTTTGGGGGAGTATCAGCAATGTGGGCAGCTTGGAGGAGGGACCCCAGAGAGGTGCTGGCAGTGGAGAAAAGGAGCAGGCACAGGTCCTGATATCAGTCCTGATGTCAGTCTCCTGACTGTGCAGCCATGGCACACAGGAAAGGGGCTGTTGGTCTGTCAGATGTCTTGCTGGCCACTCTTTGGCAGGATTCCCTGTTCCCCCCCCATTCCCTCTTATTCTTTCCTCACACAGCTTGTGTCTGCAAATAGTAATCCCTTGACCGCTGATAATGGGCTGGGCTGGAGCTTTCTGATGATGACAAGATAGAGAGAGGTGTGACAGGAAGATCTTTGTATTTCTAGTGCTGTAAAAGGGTGCTCTGCACTCACACAAAGCCATGTTCCACATCCCCAGACATAAGACACTGACCAGAAAAAAGCCTTGCTCTGCTGGGGAGACTCAGAGTTCAGTAAGTCACTTGGGAGTGAAAATAGGCCAACAATTGTCACCAAAGGGACTAACTGCACCATATTTTCCATCCCTCTGTCAGCACTGAAGGGTGAAGGGGAATCCATTGTATCCTCCTTTGGATGCCCTCATAGAGGAGATGCAGTGGCCCCAACATCCCAGTGCTGAGCCATGTGCAATCCCTGCCTGGCTGTGCAGGCTCTGAAAGGGACAAGTCCTGGAAAACTGATCTCTCTCCCTCCCTGCTGCTAATGCTGGGCTTCAGCCAGTAGCCTGAGGAGAGGAGTGGATGGGATTTTTGAGGTGTTTCTATTCCTGCACCCCTTCAGACTATTTTTGCCATGTCCAGGTTGTCTCTCAGGGACAAAACTGGAACTGGCACCCACCACCAGCAGGTATCAGTGTACATGCACTTCCTTTGGAAGGGACGATGCAGGACACCAGAGGCTGTGGTCACTTTTGGCTTTCCCTTGCAGGCCCTGGCTGAGTTCAGACACCACAAGCCCCACTCACTCTTGCAGCATGAGATACCATGAGGGCCCACAGGTGTCCTCACTTTTCTGGTGCTGCCCCAGGGTTTGTCTGTGCCTCAGTAAGGAATCCTCTGAGATGTTATTTTGCCCCAGAGTTTAGGAACAATATTACAGACTACACAATAGTCCTGTGCACATTGCACTGGGAAGGTGGCATTTCCTACTCTTCCTCACTGAAGCTACAGCCTTTCTGAAGAATTTGCTGTGCAGAGGAAAGAGATTGGGGTGTAGGGACCACGGACTTGACATCTGAATATTTGTGTCATGTAACCTGAGGAGGACCACGTCCTGTGTGGAATTTCCCCCCACCCCCTTCTCCATCTCATCATTCCCCATGTAGGGTCCTTTCAGGAGGGATGCCAGAGCATTTTAACTACCATGAATCAGTCAAGGGCATTTGAAAAGGGGTGCAAGACACCTGGTCACCATTTCTCCATGTCTGGTATGAAGTTCTGAGCCTACCTGTGCCATGGAAAAAGTGCACCCTTGTGGGATCTCCTAAATGCAGCTCAGAATTATGTTCTCCATTCTTCCTCTGCTTCACTATTCAGGTATATCAGCCAAAGAATCTCAACAGCAGCTGTTGGTGTTCTGCCTGCAGGGAAACTGGGTGTGCAACCCTAAACCCATCCTGCAGGTCACTTCTGCACCTCCTGTGTAGATGGACTGCCAGTGTTACAGGGCCAGATGAATCCAACACCAAAGTATTCCCATTTCCAGGAGCATAAACTTACAGCAAAAGCTGAAGAAAAATTTCAGAGCCTGGAACAGCAGTTTAATTTTCCAGCCCATTCCTGCTCACTGCCTGGGCAGAATTCAGGATCCTCCCCCATCACCTGTTTATACTTCCCTGCTGTGCAAGGTTTTTACTCCACTTGCTGTGGCAGTGCTCACTGTGTTGTTGCAGCCTGTTTGGGAAGGTATCCACAAAGCTGCATCCCTCTGGCTGCCAGATGCCCATCTGCACAATGCTCAGCCCCAAAATAGTTTCCTGCTGCCTTCTTTAGCTCACAAGTTGTTCTCTGTTATGATCCATGACTGAATCATAGAATCATTTAGGTTGGAAAAGACCCTTAAGATTTGGATGCAACAAAGATGGGTACTGTTGCTTGTTTAAATAGTCTGACATGGGGCTTGGTTTCTTCCCAGCCCTTCACAGCTTTGGTCATTTACCTCAGCACACACCCACATTTTATTAGCCAAGTTGAAGTACTTAGGTCAGCCATAAAGTGCCACCTACCTGATGGTCTTCAGTGCAGAATTGTCCCTGGGAGCACATCCTGTTGGCCTTTCATGCTGTAAAACAATTGTGTGCAATGATATGGGGCCACAAAGAGCCATGATGGGTAACTGGTTGTTAGTCTGAGTTTTCCCAGCTAATTTAGCTCCTTCAGAAACATGAAGAAAAATGCTTTGAAGAAATGGACTCTAAACAGACAGTGTCCCCTGTTGGCTTTCTTTAGCACTGGTGAGGCATTTTTCTCCCTTTCCCAGAACAAAATATGGTGTTAAATATAAAATCAGTGGTTCAAATGGTCATAAAATGTATTGGGGCATACTATGGATTTAATTGATTTCAAAGCTTAGATTTAGGAAAAATTTATAGCTGGGGACTTTATTTTTTCAAAAGCTTGGCTTAGTTATTTAATATTGATTTTAGGATTATGATAGAATACATTTGTATTGATTTCTGTGAGGAAAAATTAATCACTGCAAGAATGTCTGTTTCTATCTACTGGGTGGATGAAGATGTGCACAGATCTTTCTGGCTCAGGTCTTTGCTCACTGCAGTTGGGTTGAGGGGGTGAAGCAGAATCACAGGCTTCATGTCTCAAGAAAAAGCAAAATAACCCCTGGAAAAAAAAAGAAGAGACCAATCTGGTGTGCTGTGGATCTTGTTAATAAAATATGGTTAATTGGCCTCCCTTGTAGCGAAACAGAGCTATATTTGCATGTCTTTGCTTCAGTCAACTTGCCAATCTTTTTAGCAAATCTACCTTAAAATATATTCTGGTACAAAGTTAAAAATAGTTTTATACAAGAGGTGTCACTTAATTACATTCCTCTTGGGCTAGACTGTAACTCTTTGAATTGTTTCTTAATAAAAATTGGGACAGTGTCTTCATTTCCATTTTTAATAATACATTTCACAGAATGTCAATTTGGTCTTGATTCATAGTAGGTAACACCTGGTTATGGCAACAATTCTGATTTAATCAACAGACTGGCAAATGCCACTCAACATGAGTGAAAAAAAATTTTTCTTTCTGGACAAAAATACATGTAAAGTGAGTTAAACAGGGAATAAAATTCAGCAGTGGCAGGCTAAGCTAAGTCAGGAAGATATTCTGACTTTCAAAGCAAAATATATTGATGCAAAGTCAAGATGACTTAAAAAAGCTGAAATATTCAAAGGATGGAAATACCCAGATTATGCATTCTAGCAGCTTCAACCCTACTCTGTGCTATATTAAATGGGCATACAGGAAAAAAAAACTATTAAGTCATGCAGGTCTTAAGCATATTGTGATAGAACATTCCATCTAGTAGGAAGTTTTTTGTCCATTGGCCCATTTCATCCATTATCCTTAAGGAAAATATTCTACTAGAACTCACTATAAACCATTCCAAACTAGCTGATTTATGCGAGTCCAGAGCTGCTTTTCTTCACCAGGGGACAAAATCAGTAGCAACACCCATATTTCTGCTTCTAGATGTCTTTACAGAAAGACTGGGTGGTCACTGCTCACATTAAATTCACCTGTTGCCTTTGAGGACTGCAGCCACAGCATTATTTTCTACAGTATTTGTAAGCTGGGAAATAAAATCAAGGTATCACCTTTGTGAATGCTGGCTTGGGTATATGTTTACCACAGCTTTTTTTCTGCATGTAATATATTAAGCTTGCTCACATAAAACACCATTCCCTGTGGTAGGGGAGTTAATGAAGCTGTTTCATTAACTCATGAAGTCAGAGTTTTGTGGATTTTGTTTCCCTGTCTTACAGGGGCTGTTAGGCAGCAAAAGTGAGTGTTAGTGCAGTACAAGAGCATTGGCACTGGCAGGTCCTCCAAAGCTTTATGTTTAAAATCACCTCCTGTGCAGTGCTTTGAAGCAAATCTCACTGTTTCTTATATTGATTTCAAATGTCATAGAAACCTAGTCTATGACTCCTTAAGATCTGAAGGTTAAACTTTATGCCAATGTCTAGAAATCTTGATGGCAGCAGCAGGAGCGTGAGCAGAATGAGTTAAGGCCATCAGGGACTCCTGAGTAAATCATGAGGAAGGGAGGCACCAAGGGCACTCAGCACTTGGACAAGAAAAGGCTGAGAGGAGCAGCATTCTGCCACAGCCCTCTTTCACCTAAAAGGCTTATTGGTGATCAAAAAGCAACACTACCTACAGAACTGAGGAAATTGTAAAACCTTCGTAGTTTCTATCAGACTAGCTTCATCCCAAGCCTTGTTGTCGCTGTTGTTCAGGAAGGAGCCCCAAAAACCTTCACAAGCTCTGGCTGACGCTGCAAATGACTTAAGGACTCGACAGCATTTACTGCTGGGAGAAAACATCACTCTGTTACAGCCTGTCCTGGCAAACCCAGAAAACACCAACCAATTTACAAGTAGCTAATATCAGCATATCCTCCAAAATCCAATTAGTGGCCGTAACCTTGAGTTTTATCCTTGTCCAAAAATACATCTTGTTTCTTTTCAGAGTGGGCTTGCACTCTGCCCCCTCCCCAGCTCACATGCTTCAGTGGCTGACTTTTCCCATCCATGCCAAATTGAAGGCTCTTTTCTGTGAGGTAATTTTGTCTGAATTGCCTGTGCACCCACCCATCCCATCCCAATTTTAGTCCAAGGCATCTTGTTTTCAAATTAGTTGCTATCTTAAACAGCTTACTGACTTCAATCTGCTCATTTCAGGATTTCGTTTACCTCCCTGACAATCTCCCATTTTACCTCATTTCTTCCTCAGGCTGCAGAGGCCAGCACAGGCTAATCCCTCCTCATAAACCAAAGTCCAAACCTCCAGAGTATTTAAGATTTTCTTCCATAACACCTTTTCAATTTCAAACCTCTAAGCAATTTTACAAGTGCCCAGAATAGCATGTAATATTTATATTTTTCAGGTTTCAGTACAGAAAAATAACCTTTACTTACTTATGGTGTATAATACTCCTTTCATGGAAGTTTGGGGTGATTCCTCCACATCTGTGGCTCTGTGTCTCCTGTAAAAGCATACACAGGTACCATTTTGTCACTTGTTGTTTCAGTAGACCTTCTCCTTGCATTGGGGAAAAAAATCCAATTCTCTGAATACTCCTTCCCCCAAACTCTTTTTCCTCGTGTATTTCACTTTTTATATACAAATGTCTACAGCTCCTTCCAGGATACCAATCTCTGCTTTGTCCTTTACAAGCCCCAGAGACAATAAGTGCTGATTGCAAGTAAGATATCTACATGAAATGAATCATGTGGTCTACTCATTTAGTCCTTTTCTCTTCTTAGGTGTTAAATCAAAGTCCTCTCACATACAATTCACAATGGATGAAATTCACTGCTGAGCAGGCCTACCCAAAGGCTGTGCAATGCAGAATTGCCTTTAAAGCAGTGTTTTGAAGGTTTCTGAGAGCTTAGGGAAGTGAAATGTCACCGTGCCAGCCCTTCTGCTCAGGGATGAAATTTCACCCTTTGTGAATTTCAAAGTTTGATTTTTATTCATGTGCTGATTGTTTGAAAGATTTTGACACATGGGTCATACCTATGCATTCCATGGGTTTGTTGCCTTATCAGTAGCAAAAATATGCAGAGATACCATTATGCAGGGCTTGTTTCCTCAAAGGACTCAATTATTGATTTACTCAAAGATGATTAGCAGAGATAGTGGTTTAAGTTGTAAATGCTGCACTTTTCTGTGGGAGCAGTAGACACAGGTCACTCTCTTATTCCCCTTTCCTGATGGGATGAATCCCAAATCTACTGAGACCTTTAAAGCTGAATCCTTCTAGAAAGACATGCACTGCAGAAAGGTTCTTGACATTATTTTCATTCCAAAAGTTTTTCAGGCAATTCACTTTTGTGGAATTCTGAGAAGTGGCTTTAAAAGGGCGTTGACTGAAACCCAGAGCTTTAATTCACATAAATGTGTGTGGATGGATTTTCACCAGCTTTTAGCTCAATCACATATTTTGCATGAACAAATAGAAGGTCCTCTGCACAGATGTAGTTGCAGGGATGTTAATGCTCTGCACATTGTTCTTCCCATCCATTCCATGAATGTTTTATTGTTAAGGTTACAACTGCATGAACCTTTCAGGAATCATGGCCAAGCTCCCAGATTTCTCTTTCAGATGACTAAATTCATGTTTTAGGAACAGATCTGAAGGGAAAAGATCCTAACAGTGTAAGTCAAGGTTGGGACTGAGCACACGGGACAGCAGTGACAGCAGACAGCCCTGACTGTCACAGGCCCCAGGGAGAAAGAGGGAGGTCAAGGGAGGTTCAGCAGCCTAAGGATTTCCTTATTCTCTCCATGTAAATGAGTGGGGAACAGGCATTGTTCCTCAGGATAACACAGTGGGATAAAACCTAAATGGGAGCAACTTCAGAGCTTTCCTGCTCCCAACTCCCTTATCAATGTTTCCTAACACCTCACATCCATAAAACTGAGCTGTAAGGAGCACTGCACAATTTACATCATTATGATCTGTAAAGACAGCTTTCATAAATCAAAATGGGCTTTAAAATTGCCCACATCCTTTTAAAAGTTTGCAAGGCATTCCACAGAGAGCAACCGTAAATATTTTTTTCTCCAGCATACCCAAAGAAGGATTTTTTGCATTTTTCAGGTCAAGAGCTGCTCCCAGATTGCAAGGAGCTCTCCTTTTCCCTGAGCCTGAGATGGTTTATTGGCATGGAGCAGGTCTGCCCCTGCCTGTGAGACTCAGCTGTCCTCACAGGCTTTGTGGCTGATCCCCCTGGCACACGCAGGGCTCTGGATTCTGCCCCCCCTGAGGCTCTAAGGCAGAGTTGTCCCAGCTCTGCTCATGTAATGAATGCTTGGCCACATTTCTTGGGCAGGGCAAACGCTGGAGTCTGAGATAATCTTTGTTTTTACTGCCCCACACTTCTCAAGCCCAATGTGAATTGACAAACTCATACAGTGAGTCTTTCAAACAGATTTCATTTGACTTTCTGGCACCAGCAAATATGTCTTTATTGAATAAGGTGCTCCTTTGGCTTTAGCACAAGCTGTGAAGCAAAGTTATCCCTCCTCTTAGCCTTGTGACAGATGAGTTGGTAACTCCTCCACCCATTGCTCCAGCAGCCAGGTAGGAGCTCTGTCCTGGAGTTAAAACTGCCCCTGGTCATTCACTTCAGTGCCTTCTCCCTTTTGCCACTGGCTGTCTTAAACCTTCCTGCAGCAGGAGAGTACCAAGCACCATCCAATCCAATGGAAGTCGTTTATAAATGCTACATCCCTTAATCCTTTGTATCAAACTCATTGATTCCTTCAGGAAAAAAATTGCAATATACCAGTGTTGCAATGGAAGGCATTTGGCAGAGTTCAGCTAATTGCACTCTGCAATAATGTGGGTTATTAGTGCCTGGGTGACACAGTTTGGGAATTTGTTTCCAATTAAAACCTCTCACTGCTTTGATCAAAGCTTGTTCTTCAGGTCCCATCAGGAACTGCCAACCAGCAGACTCCTGGGCCATACTGTGGGATCATTCCCTGGGATGCATCAGGTCCTGGTCAGTAGCTGCAGGTAAAACTTTTGAGTAATATCACTCATATAAAGCTAGGACTCAATCAAAACTTCTTGTAAAATCAAGAAAGATTGATTTTAGACTTCAGTTGGTGTTGGGTCAATTTATCACTATTCTTAGTGTTCACTTCATAGCAATCTTGTATTTTTAAAGCAGCTGATGTGCTTTTCCAAGGTTAAATATGTATTATTTTTTGCAACATTGCAACATTTTGGAGGGTTTGATACACACTACTTTTAGACACTGTTGGGAATGGCCAGAAGAATACTGAAAATATTTGTTTGTTTGCTGTATTGATTTCAGCAATAAACAAGTCAGTAAAAGCTGATGAAGGAATTCATATATGTTATGTATGAGTTATAGACACTTCCAACATTTTTCTTTCTAACTCACACCTCAATAACATTACAGAAAATGTATTGTGTCAGGTTCATTAGTCTTTGCCTTCTCCCTCCAGAAATATGACGGAGGTATTGATTTTACCAAACCCAAATATAATCCAAATCTTTGGCTCTATGAATTTATCTTCTTTTTTTTTTTTTTTTAGAGTGCACTGGTTTTCTAACTACCATCAATTTTGTCCCCTGACCTACACTTCAAACACAAGTATATAAAAATGATCTATTGGTTTCTCATCTAAGTGGCTGTTTAGAGACATGTTATTGTCTCTGGAGTCTGTAGTTGGGCTAACTCTGATTAGGCAGGCTGGGCCTCAGCTCCATGAGTCTGATGCCTGCTGCTAAAAGGGAGCTGTTCATTTTCTTGCAGTAAATAATTAAATGAAACAAATACAATCTGTAATAGAATCAAATGTGAGCACAATGAGTCCACAATTCAATTTGGATTTAATATAGCTGCTTAATCCTGTTAAGGGGTGCCCTCCTGAGAAAGATGGTTTAGCAGCCCAGAGCAGGACTCAGAATGTGAGGGGAGGCTCTTAAAAATGAGTTTGTGGTGCAGGAGGGAATGGGGGGGTCAATAAAGGGTGGAAGGGGTCAATCAGCTTTTGCACACAGACCCAAGTGTGATGGACAGAGTGGAGGTTGCTGAAGTGAGTTCATGGAGAATATGGGAAATGTAGCAATTCCCAGTGTAGGAGAAAGCTTTATGTTTCCTCTCAATTCTGAGAGTTATCTGAGAGATCCAAGGTGCCAGGAGAGGTATTGCACTCATCTGGAAACAATTCACATGCTTTGTGTTGTTGCTGTGATGAAGGTGTCTCACAAGAAGCCAGACTCATCATTACAAGAAGAAAAGGAAGTTTCACCTGTGGTAGAAACAAGAAGAGAGAAACACTAGAAATGTATTGCCTCTATACAGAAGTAGAAGCAGTCATTAATTTTTGTGAAGCCATTGTTTCATCTGGGAATAATTAAGTCTTGCAAGAGGCAGCAAGAAACCTGTGCACTTATATAATAAATTCTATTTTTCAAGATACAGTCCTTAAACTCACATTTTTCCTGCAGGAAATGCACATTTTTTTTTTTCTTCAGGCATAGAACATCTTCCACCGGAATTTGCTGTGGGGAACAGGTGGTGTCTCATCACTCCAGGAAGATAAGGACACACTGTGCCCATAAAACAGACTATGGAGGAAATTATCTGGGTTATTAGCATCAGGATGTGGAAAAACACACATCTCTACTTCAGAGGCTGGCTCTGCAGAAAAAAACTAGGTCACTAAAACCAGTCCCCTTGCTGTATCCTACCTCAGTTATCCCACAAAGCCACTCTTTCTTCCTGTCCCTTTTCAGATTAACTCCTCATACAAGAGACATCAGCCAAGAAATATTTGCCACCAAGTCCTGGAAATGCAGGTTTCTTTGTGCTCTTCAACACTTGATGTATTCCTCACTTCCCCTGTTTTGAAACAACCTCTCCTGAATCATCCAGCTAGCCACATTCTTGATCATTTTACTAAACTTTATTTGCAGTAAAAGCACTGGCAGAACAGTCCCTGCCCAGTTTATTTGTATCCAATTTGCTGGGACAGTGGTTTCCAATGCTTAATATTTCTTTTACTGCACCTTAAAGCATTCTTCAGACATGTCCAGGTTCCTCCATAGTGTTCATAAATCCATCAACAATGGATTTATGAAAGTGTTTTACTTTTTTTCTGCATTCTTCTCAGAAGTAGTCTTTATGTGTACAGGGTTTCTGTGGATCACACACTGGAAACAACTGAACTCTACTGGTTTCTAAATCTGGCTTCCTTGATGGGACAGTGCTCAAATGGTGGGCTTTTAAGGGGAAGCTGTGAGGTAAAAGTTCATTCCCTGCTCCTTAGTGTCCAAAATGGGGAAAGCTGTCTCCTCTCCACGTGAGTATCCCTGAGCAGAGCATGGTTAATGCATAAGTTTGGCCCAGGAAAAGGCTGTAGCCCTGTGCACACACCCTCTGAACTGACTCAGCTGGCTTGTGCTTGGTGTTCTGAGTGCTCCAAACACAATTCCTGAACATGGTGCAACAGCAATCATGATAAGTGATCTTTTTGCTCAGTGGTGCTGCTGTTTTGAGCAGATTTCCTGGCTGTGGATGGAGTTGGGTTCCTGCCTTGGATGCTGTCACTGGGGATTTCCAAAGGCCCTTGACCTCTTAGACACTCAAATTAGATGCCTGTGGGAATATTCTTCTAAACTTCCACTGCACATCAGGCAAACTCTCCACCTAAGGCCATCTTTGCATTTGCACCACCCTTAGTTTTTCCCAAAATAAAAAATCTTTATTTTGATTTCAGTGGGTGATGGTGACATATATCTAGAGTGGAAGATGACAAAACACATCCTCAGAATCAGGGATAAGTTACCAGGAGAGTCACAGAGTTACAACAGTTTTTTTCTCAGTTATGCATGGAGCAATCTGAAGGGGAAGCCATGGAGGGAGCATTGGCATCATATCTCAATAAGCCACTACTGCAAACCCATTTTTCAGAGCAAATTCACTTGTCAATGCCTCCCCATTTTCAACTCCGTGTTGGTGAGGAGGTGTAGATGGAAGGAACTGCATCCTTCAGCCTGGAGAGGTCATGGTAGAGCTGCATTTTGGGACCTCATGTACTTGGGTGGCCTGATCCTCAACCAAGTGAAGAGCTTAGCAGAATTACAACTTGACACTATCACTGCATTGAGGCATTTAGATGGCACCATAAATATACCTGCTGCTCCAGAGAATACAGATGGACATATTCTCTGCCCTAAAGACCTCAGAATCTGAATAATGAAGTAAAATTACAGCCAGCACTTAATCTATTGGATATCTCCCATGGCACAGCAGACCCTCAGCTACTTTAATAACAGGGCTGTATCACCTAATTTCGTGCACAGAATATATAGTGCTGAATTAAAGAATTGTAGGAATTGAGTGTTAATACTATTTCCTATCCATATCACATATATACTGAAATAATTTGTGCATGGATTGCTGGATTAAGAAACATATTTACTGTCAGACATCCAAGTTCAGCTTTCATGTTTGTTATTGTGAATGAAGCACAAATATTGGGAAATACACTCAAACCATTGGTGCACTAACCAAAAGAAGATGTTTGTGGTTTTAATGATGCCAGAAGACAGGAAACAGCTTCTTCCTGACTCTTCTGCCTTGCTATCCAGGGGAACAAAACACAGTTCATCTCTTCTAGGCAGCAGGTCAGGGATTCTGTCCCAGCCCCTGATGTCATGTCCCCTACAGAGAACACCAAACCCCCACAAAGAGTATTTTCCTCTGGGGTGCAAAATTCAGTTCTGATACCAGCTCAGATATTGCCTTTAGGAAAGAAAACACTGATGTTTCTGAATGATTCCAGATTGCTGGAATTACTGTGTTCCTGTGTGCATCCATTAAAAGTACAATTATATATTTCAAAGAAGGAAATAGAGTGGAAATGAAAGTGTTACACTCAGCCTACCTAAAGAGAGAATGTCAGACCTTAAGAGGGCGTTCTTAATTGTTGTCATTAATGTAACAATAAACAAAAGCTGTTGTCCCAGTCTGCACTTGTCAGAGGATGCAGCCAGCAGTTCTTCTGCTGGTGAGTTTTATCTGTTGAATGGAATGTCTTCTTAAAACAAGATACCAAGAGATTCCAGTTTCCTCAATAGTCCTTGATAGTCAAGCGTGAAAATTCAGATATCCTCATGCTCCCAAAACATATCTTGAAGGACTGGTCTTTTTCACTGCTGTCAAAGACTGTTTTGTGGAGATATGCTAATTTGTGATTGTAGTGTGTGATAAATTTGGTGCTTCTCAGGGGCCCAAACAATAGGAAAGCTTAATGGTAAATAAAAGAAAAAAAATTCAGCTGGAACTGATGTCAAACTTCTAAAGTGAAGGTTGGGGGAAATAGGTAAAGTAACAGGAGAAATGGATAAGAAATGTGATCCCTATAACTGAAAACTGGGAGTCCTTTTTGCTGATTGGTATCTGTGACTGAGGAACCTTGTTAGAGTTCAGAGATCAAGGGTGGTTGAAGTTTTGCAGAAATACTCTCTCCCTTTTCTCTGAGGTTTGCTAGGATGCATCTCTATGGCACTTTTCCAGCTGTTTATGGCAGTAAGGAGTTACTCTTCCCTAGCCAGCCATGTGGTATATGAACTATGTAAATGCCTTTCTACACGGTAGCCAGCTTTTTGTGGTACCCACATCTAAGATATTCATTTAAATAGACCTTATTCATTCCTATTCAGCCTATTAACATTGACTGTAGCCCATTTGAAAGTGCTTCTTATTAAATATTATACAATATTATATATTGTATATAGATTATCTTTGCATTCTTTTGGGTTCATGGCTGCTGGCAAGCACAGGGACTCTTTGGGATCACATATTGTACAAATTAACAAAGTGATCACTTAAAGCTGCTTCTGGTGATCCAGATCTCCACTGGCATTTGGGAGAAGGCAGGACACCGAGGTATCCTGTTGCTTGCTCAAGCTCCCCAGTCACACCAGACCATCCTGCATTTGGCAGGCACTTGTCTATTTCTGATTTTAAAATGTCAGAACTTATTGTTCCTTCAGACAGAAGCAGAAATATAGGTCAAGGCTTCCTTTTATTTCACAGAAGAGAATTATTCCTTTCTGAGCAGCCCTATTCCTGACTTAGGCTTGAATTCACCTCAGTTCACTGGATGACATTTCTCTGATTCACACAGGGGACCTGGGGACACACTGAGCTGGAGGGAGACACCTCTGTCAGATGCACAAAGTTAAGAAGGAGAGGGGAAATCCAAGCTTCTCTGTTTGCCAAGAACAAGCACTGTGTAATCCAAATTCCTACACAGCCAGGATCCAGCTCCTCCCGGGTCTCTGTGGCAGTAGTACAGAAATATCAGTGATGAACCTGTTGTCTCCACCTCTGCAGCTTCTACCATGAAAGACACATGGATTCCTAAAAAGGAATTCCTTTATGATTCCAGCTCCAACTGGCATGGCCAGAACAACCAGTCTCTGTTTAAATGGAAGTGGAGGTGAGAGGAGGAATAAAGCAGAACAAATGCTTATTCATGTGCTTAAACATGGATTAAACATTACAGGAGTGTGTAAGGGAGCATCTGTGGGCAGCTTCACTGCTCCATCCCCCTCCAGTCTGAAAGGCAGGGAAGCTTGCTGCAAGTGTCACAGAACTGGCCAAATATTTGCAATCCCACCCAGTAAAAAGCACGAGAGTACAGCTTTTTGCCAATGCTGGAAGCTTGACAAGCTCTGTGGTATTTAAGCAGTCATGACTTTGTCTTCATCTGCACAGATTAAATATGGATGTGTGTATTAATTATGTAAATGTGAAACTGCAGATCTCAATCAAGCAGAGCCAAGGATACACTATCCTTTGCAAGTGCTGATTGAGGCCATGCTCACAAAAAAGCCAGAAACCATTCAGCTCATTGCTAAGTGTATTCTGGAGAGGGGAGGGAAGGAAGATGGGAAATTTGGAAGTAAACAGTGTTTTGTAATGAGAGTGAAACCATAGATGTCATAGCTTTCTGTAACACCTAATAGTCTCTACTCAGCAAAGCAGAATGCTTACTTAGCAGAAGACAGCTTTAGAAGATGGCGAAAACACATATTTAAAGTGAAATTAAGTTTATCAGCTTTAGTAAAGACACTCAACAGTTTGAGTCAAGGATTGAGGCTGGGTTTTGGTATAACATGGTAGAAGCAACTGATTTTTGTGTAACTTCATGTAAATAATGAACAAGCGTATGGGAATC
The DNA here is from genome assembly GCA_013398995.1 of Alaudala cheleensis. Taxonomy (NCBI): domain Eukaryota; kingdom Metazoa; phylum Chordata; class Aves; order Passeriformes; family Alaudidae; genus Alaudala; species Alaudala cheleensis. Next base: position 108,942 of record VWYE01025256.1, on the reverse strand, counting down.
AGTGGTGCTGTGTCAGTGGAAGCTTGTTGTTGTGGGACAGAGGATGGATAAACTTTCCAGGTTTGCCTTTGTGATGGGCAGCAGCACAGATTTTGACCTGTTTGTTTGTCTGGTTATTTCTACGCAAAAATGTATGATGCAGGCTTTCAAGGAAGGTGAATTGGATTGTGCATGGGAAATTTCCATATTCCTGTCAATGCATACAAAAAATGGTGTGTTGTCAGAGAAACCTCACCCTGCAGCCAAAAGCTTGCACCCATCTCCACTCAGAAGAGCTAAAAACAGCACTTCCATGTTTCCTGGATATTCTTCTCTCCCCTGATCTAATTGCAGCATTGTACCTGAAGGGAACCTACCAGAAAGTTGGAGAAAGTCTGTTTATGAAGGCATGGAGTGATAGGAAAGCAGGAATGGTTTTAAACTCAGAGTAGGTTTAGACTAAATATTAGGAAAAAGTTTTTCCTGTGAGGGTGGTGAGGCATTGGCACAGGTTGCCCAGAGAAGTTGTGGATGCCCCATCCCAAGAAGAGTGCAAGGACAAGTTGGATGGGGTTTTCTGGTGGTATGAGCGCAAGGGGGCTTTTAAAGTGAGATTATTGTAATGCATATTCTGAATAGATGAGTTAGGCAGGACAGTCACCTGCAGGTTTGGGATCAGCATCCAGCCCTCTGCTGCTTCTTTCCCTCCAATGGATCCAGGACTGGAATTCAGGGCTGATCTGTGGCTGTGGGAGCTGGAAGGGGATGCTCTGGCACACCACACATGGCTGTACATTGCTCTGTGTGCCATGGAGGTGTCAGAAATCCCTGGAATACCTGAGTAGACTGTTAGCACATAAATGCCTCTTTGATTATCACAGATCTTGGACATGCAGAAGGCTGTCTTTTTACACACATCTCCTTTTCCATGTCTATCTTAGCTGGATTTGAAACTGCTTCTCTGCACACTTCCCCTTTTTCACTTCTATCTTAGCTGGCTTTACATGCCAGAGCTGAAAATCTATGGATAGGACAGGTTTTCCTATTGAACTGGCTTGGGGGTTGAAAGCCAGCACACACATTTAAAGGTCTTCTCTCCTGAAAACCTGTGAGCTTTCTCAGTTTCAACTTTCAAAAACTTTTCTGGGCCATATGTGAGAGTAGAGCTGGAGAGAGACAGCACTGCCTAGAGAGAGGGAGCACATGGCAGAGGGCTGGATGTGGATTATTTTAAGGTCCCTTCCAACCCAAACCATTCCCTTATTCTAGGATACTTAAGGCTCCCTTAAAATACATTGTCCACTTGTCTGAAAAACTCTACACTGTGATATTTGGTATTCCTGCTCTTTAAAAGAACTTCCTGTTGATTTAAATCTATCCCATTGGCATCCTATTTGGCAGCTCCCACATATATTTGTTTCTAGGAGAATTTGGGTGTTCAAGCTGCATGTTTTCAGGAATCTTTGNAAAAAATGGTGTGTTGTCAGAGAAACCTCACCCTGCAGCCAAAAGCTTGCACCCATCTCCACTCAGAAGAGCTAAACAGCACTTCCATGTTTCCTGGATATTCTTCTCTCCCCTGATCTAATTGCAGCATTGTACCTGAAGGGAACCTACCAGAAAGTTGGAGAAAGTCTGTTTACGAAGGCATGGTGTGATAGGAAAGCAGGAATGGTTTTAAACTCAGAGTAGGTTTAGACTAAATATTAGGAAAAAGTTTTTCCTGTGAGGGTGGTGAGGCATTGGCACAGGTTGCCCAGAGAAGTTGTGGATGCCCCATCCCAAGAAGAGTGCAAGGACAAGTTGGATGGGGTTTTCTGGTGGTATGAGTGCAAGGGGGCTTTTAAAGTGAGATTATTGTAATGCATATTCTGAATAAATGAGTTAGGCAGGACAGTCACCTGCAGGTTTGGGATCAGCATCCAGCCCTCTCTCTGCTGTTCCTTTCCCTGCAATGGATCCAGGACTGGAATTCAGGGCTGATCTGTGGCTGTGGGAGCTGGAAGGGGATGCTCTGGCACACCACACATGGCTGTACATTGCTCTGTGTGCCATGGAGGTGTCAGAAATCCCTGGAATACCTGAGTAGACTGTTAGCACATAAATGCCTCTTTGATTATCACAGATCTTGGACATGCAGAAGGCTGTCTTTTTACACACATCTCCTTTTCCATGTCTATCTTAGCTGGATTTGAAACTGCTTCTCTGCACACTTCCCCTTTTTCACTTCTATCTTAGCTGGCTTTACATGCCAGAGCTGAAAATCTATGGATAGGACAGGTTTTCCTATTGAACTGGCTTGGGGGTTGAAAGCCAGCACACACATTTAAAGGTCTTCTCTCCTGAAAACCTGTGAGCTTTCTCAGTTTCAACTTTCAAAAACTTTTCTGGGCCATATGTGAGAGTAGAGCTGGAGAGAGACAGCACTGCCTAGAGAGAGGGAGCACATGGCAGAGGGCTGGATGTGGATTATTTTAAGGTCCCTTCCAACCCAAACCATTCCCTTATTCTAGGATACTTAAGGCTCCCTTAAAATACATTGTCCACTTGTCTGAAAAACTCTACACTGTGATATTTGGTATTCCTGCTCTTTAAAAGAACTTCCTGTTGATTTAAATCTATCCCATTGGCATCCTATTTGGCAGCTCCCACATATATTTGTTTCTAGGAGAATTTGGGTGTTCAAGCTGCATGTTTTCAGGAATCTTTGCCAGGTGTTATACTTCTGCCTTCATTCTGGTAGGTTCTGTATTTGTGCTCTCAGCAATTCATTCCCTTTCACATCACCTATTCACTCACATTTTTATAACTGAAAATTGGTCTTTCGTTGGGCTAAAATGAAAATCAAATCCTGAGAAGCAGATAAAACAAAGTGGCATGAATTACTATNGACTGTTAGCACATAAATGCCTCTTTGATTATCACAGATCTTGGACATGCAGAAGGCTGTCTTTCTACACACATCTCCTTTTTCATGTCTATCTTAGCTGGCTTTGAAACTGCTTCTCTGCACACTTCCCCTTTTTCACTTCTATCTTAGCTGGCTTAATATCCCGAAGCTGAACATCTATGGATAGGCACAAGCCATTCCAGGAAACAGGTTTTCCTATTGAACTGCCTTGGGGGTTGAAAGCCAGCACACACTTTTAAAGGTCTTCTCTCCTGAAAACCTGTGAGCTTTCTCAGTTTCAACTTTCAAAAACTTTTCTGGGCCATATGTGAGAG
>VWYE01025256.1:1461-105715 GCA_013398995.1 Alaudala cheleensis | reverse complement strand
TGGAGAGAGACAGCACTGCCTAGAGAGGGAGCACATGGCAGAGGGCTGGATCTGGATTATTTTAAGGTCCCTTCCAAACCATTCCCTTATTCTATGATTCTTAAGGCTCCCTAGAAATACATTGTCCACTTAACTGAAAAACTCTACACTGTGAAACCTGTTCTTTAAATGAACTTCCTGTTGATTGAAATCTATCCCATTGACATCCTATGTGGCAGCTCTCACATATATTTGTTTCTAGAAGGAGAATTTGGGTGTTCAAGCCTTGAGCTGCATGTTTCAGGAATCTTTGCCAGGTGTTATACTTCTGCCTTCATTCTGGTAGGTTCTGTATTTGTGCTCTCAGCAATTCATTCCCTTTCACATCACCCATTCACTCACATTTTTATAACTGAAAATTGGCTGGTCTTTCATTGGGCTAAAATGAAAATCAAATCCTGAGAAGCAGATAAAACAAAGTGGCATGAATTACTATTTAACACCTAAAGCTTTAGTGTAAGCATTTAAAAGTGTTTCTAAATTATTTTTTAAATAATCTAAACTTGGAAATGAAGTTTAAATCATAGCCTTTCTGGATTTGTTAGACGTAGACAACAAATTACATATAAATATATATTCACACACTTTTTAAATTCACCTCCTACTCACATGGAACACAAGCTTTAGCCTAACTTTTACTCCTCAAGTAAAACTTTATTCAAAGGTCAACTTTAAAAATCATTAGGAAACCTGATCAAGTGATAACATTGTAACAATTTGAACAGTAAATCTCTTTGACCTCTCCCCACGCTTCTGCCAAACCTTAAAACACCATGTCAGGTTTGAGATGCAAATGGAGTGGAATGACAGTGATGGAAAGGTGTGTGGCAGGACTCCTTTACCTGTGGGCTGCATTGCAGATGAGGGGTTCAGCACTCAGGTTTCCTAAGGAAAGGACAAGTTTATTTAGTGTGTTAACCACAAGCACATGTTTGAGCCTCAGTTCTTCTATAAAGTGTCATAACTTGTTCCCCAGTCATATTTCAGTCACCATTCTCTGGACTAAGTGCACTGCCCACCTCTGCCATGTGTTTTACACAATTAAATTCTGTCCTCTCAATCCCCTTTTTTACTCATGTAGATGTGACATTGTCTGGAAAGGACAGGGAAAACATGGCAGCAAAAACAATTAGATTGGATGTAACCTTTAATTATTTTCTGATACCAGACTCCACCAAGAGGGTTTTGTTCTTCAAAATTTAAAATCTAAAATTTAAAATTAATTTCTGCTGCCAGCCTGCAGAATCCATGTTAGGTCAGTATCCACCTACCCTGTTCCCATATTCTGCTATTTGCCCTCTGGTTTGAATCTGTCTCCTATTCCCAAATGGACAGAATCTCATTCATAAAAATCAAGGAAAAATCCCAGCAATCTGTCAGATTAGAGAGACTGAGGAGCTTTTTCTCAGAGCTGACCAAGAAGCCAGAAGAAAAGCAGAGAAAGTGAAACTTTCCTCTTCCTGGTTTTTTTCATTCCAGGTCAAACTGTCTTATGGGAAAAATCCTGGGGAGAAGTTGTGTATCCTGATACCTCAGGTCTCCTTCAGAGGAAACAAAACATTTCAGTCTTCTGTGCTTTCAGTGCACAAAACAGCTGAAGATTTTTGTCCTTGAAAATTCTTGCTGAAGCTGGAATGACCTTGAGATCCTTTATCTTTTCTCTGTGTACTTACACATATTACATGTTTGTGTGTAATACAATTTGAAGCTGTTGTATTTAATATTAAGGCATTAAGGAGTCAAGAGTTGGGTTAGGAGCAAACCCACCCCCACCTCACAATGAGCTGAAATCCACGCCACAAAAAGAGCTGAAAACATTTACCTGGGAATCCTGGAGCATAAATGAGACATTGTGGTTTTGTCACCATGGAGATGCAGTTGCCTCTGAAGCTCTTTGCCTTCACTTAGCCATCTATATAATAAGTGTGGGAAAGGTCACAGAGACACAGAGGAAGGGAGGGAAAAGCCTACGAGGAGTGTGAGGAGTGCTAAATGGTCTGAGAAGAAATAATGTGGATCAAAAATGTTTCCTTTTCCTGTAATAAACAGTAAAAAGAGGTAAATGGAGAGACCCACTCCTTTTGTCCCCAAAAATACTTGATTTTTTTTCCTTAGAGAACTTTAAATAATTAAAAATTTTCTGCTACCAAACCATGGAAGAGAACAGTAATTGAGTGTGCAAGATATAAAAAAAGGACAATATTTTTAATAGATAGATAGATGAATAAGTGACTAAATTATAGACATAAAGGGCAAATCTTGACAAGTCCTGGCAAGTCTCATAGGAAAGTGAGTGTTAAATCAAGGTTACCACTGCATGTGATTATTCAGTTTCACCAGGTATGTCTACAGCTTCACACTTTCACTTGTGCTTGTATTTCTAGTGTGCATCCTGGGAAGCTTAAAAGTTCCTCTCCACTGCATTTTTAAAAATCTTTATAGATAATTAAATTAAAGTGTGTTGGGGAGAATCAAGGAGTTAATCAGAGATAAAATCCAGTCAAGATTTTGCTTGGAAAGTATTTCAAGAATTGCCCAGTTACATTTGGAATTTTTTTTTTTTTATCAGTGGCTTTTTTATTACCAAACAGGCTCCACAATACATCCACACAACAAGGGTTCTTAAACAATGTGATTGCATTTCTTCATTTGTAATAACATAAATGAAAATAGTAAAATGGGAATAGTAGGAGCATCACCTCTAAGTAATAAAACGTCTTTCCTCTATTGTGTTCAAAATCCCATTTATTTCATTTGCTTAAGGTCACATACTGAAAATGAAAAATTGGCAGAAACCTTTGCAAATTTGAAACTCAGCCCAAAATCTGTTAAATACAATTGCTGCTGTTTACATTAACTTGTTGTTCCAGAAAATTTCACTTTCAAAACACGATAAAGCCTTGATCACTTGTCTGTGGCTGTTTTCTGCTATTTCCACATAGATGAAGTGCTTTCAGCCCTACCAGAGAAGGGTCCCCTAACCTGACAGGCAAATAGTTCTTATAATAGATATTTATGTACTACAGTTCTCCACACAAATTTTAACAGCAGATTTTAACCTTATGCTCAAGGATTTGGTAGAACCAGTTGTTTTGTGATGTTTATTAGGCTTATTTCTTGGGTCATGTTAAGGCTTATTGTTTGGATTATCTTAACAGTTTGAAGCCTTATTAGTGCTCTTCCAAATTAACACAGCAAGTACAGGACAGGCAGATATGTTTGTTTATACATGAATATGTGAACTTCCAGTGAAGTTGATTCAGAAAAATCTGTCAGATGCTAACAAGTTTTACCAAACTGGCCAAACTTCAGGCCTTTGTATCAGGGCTTTGCATTTTCTCCCCTTTCCCGACTTAAACAGGTTTTGTGTGGCTGGATTATCTTGCTCCACCATTCCCTAACTCTGTGAAACTATCTGTCTACAATCTGAAATCCTGTACAAGACATCTGAGCTCAGTGGGGCTGATAAATTCACATCTCTTGTCAGGTGAAATGTGCTTGAAGTCCAGGCATACTGTTAAAAGCAGAGCAACTTCAGTCACACTCTCATTTCTGAGAGTATGAAGACACAGAAACTGTCTAAGATATTTCTGATGCACTATTAGGTGACTGAATCCTCCACATCTATCTGTGTGCATGCTGATTAGATTAATTGGTTCATTGAAAAGCAAAGGCATTACCTGTCTTGTCTCTCTGTTATTTTTTAATCTGGTCTGAGAATAGTTTTATTAGGAAGCTCCACATAAACTGAGGTCTCTTATATTGTATCTCCTGACCTCTTGTCACACCCTCTTGGGCCCTAAATCATTGTCCTTCACAATGAGGCTTTTCTGTCTGATGTTAAAGTATGCTCTGTGCAAAGGTGAGAAAACTCACCCCAATTAATATAACATTTTATTTTACTACCCTTAATGACCAGAGTTTTGGACTCAGTTGTACTTAAAATTTCCTGTCTCCTGAGCAGTTACAGATCTAAAACTTCTTAGTAGAGAAGCACCTGAAGAGAAGGGTTTGCAATCACTGTGTTGTATTTACATGTGTGTAAAGAAAGTCATGAAAGTTTTGGATGAGAGGTTTGCAGCAAACAAGAACAATATATGTTATTAATGTTAACAGTACTAAAATAGGAGCAATATTCTGTAGGGGAAGTGTGGGGAAGAGCAATTTGATGTGTGTGCAGTTAATTCACCCGTGCCAAAACTCTGTTGTCCTGCACTCACCAAGTGCAGATGTGCTCTGCATTCAATCTGTGCTTCAAGGTATTCCCAGAGAGAATTGTCACTCTGGAGTTTTCCAGCTATATGTGGGCTCATGCAAGATCAATCTGGTTAAAAGCAGTCATTTCTGAATTCTGCACCATTTTCATGTGATACGTGAAATATAAACACAAAATTTAATCACTGGAAGAATATCAAACTGTGTATCAAACTACCAAAAATCTGAAATAAATAATTGCAAATCAATCCCTTTTTCTACTTTAGATAGACAATAGATCCATTAAAAAGCTGACAGCTCATTCAATGTTGAGGGGAAATAATTTTAATGATGTTTGAAAGCTGCCAAGTGTTGATGTGGGAAAGGCTTACTAAGCATATTCCACGATCATTTCTGAATTATTCAAGTAACATTTCTTGTTTGCTTGTGTAGGAGATCTGATCTTGCTGCAGTCTGCTGAAGAGTGCCATGGCCTGGTGTGCCTGACACTCAGGCAATTTATACCACTCCTTTCTGGAGCTGTTTCTTCCACGGAGCAGGAATGTGCTTGGCAGGAGGAAATGCTCATTTCTGGGGCAGCAGAGACAGGGTTCTTCCTGTGTGCTTTCACACTACAGCAAGCAGAATCCCTGGGGTAAAATTCATCACAAATTCTATCACAGTGGAGAGGAAACCCTCCAAAAGCTGCAGGGCAAGCTCTGCTCTTGCTGTTTGAGGAGCAGCCCTGCACAGAGTGGGGCTGCTGCTGGGGCAAGCTGCTCACAAGTTCCCAAGTGGCTGAGGTGCCTGATCCCAAACTACTGTTTCTGAAGAAGGAATTAAATTCCTTTCTCCTGAATTTCTTCCTCCCAACTCCAGTGGGGAGTGTGGAGAACAGAATCAATGCCCCTCTCTCAGACACAACTCAGAGTCCATGCAGGAGTCAGGGGCACTGGACCCAGAAACCAACCACTCTTACAAAACCAGAGAAGCATGTTCCTTTGGCCTTTAATTGACTCCCCAGTGTCTGAGTGATGAGAAAATTGTGTGTCTTTTATTTAAAGAGAAAGAAGGAAAGGAGAAAAAAAAAACAACCCAAAGCTATATACAATCAGAGAAGAAAAGATACCCAGGGTATTGACATTAACGAGGAAAATCATCATATTTACACCATCCAGCTCTATTTTCCTTTGCAATATATACATTTTGATGATGGTTATGATGATCATTGCTGTCATTATTATTAGAGTTTCCCAGGGAACTCTTTCAGCTACTGATATTCTGTGCCAGATTGAATATGTTTTTCATTGTTTTAGTAGGGGGGTGTTTAGTAATTATGACATCTATATTCAGTGTTACCTACACTCTCTGGAATAGATTTCGTGTTGTTTTGTAGAGTCAGACCTTCCTGCAGTGTGTTTCTGCCTTTCCATTAAATAAGAGCATCAGCTCCACCACTGCCTCTTCAGCTTAATTTCCACAGAAATCCTGTGTGGTGTAGGAAACAGGAACAGTCTGTGTTCTCTCTTCCTCTGTAAAAGTTGGTTTGTGCTTTCTCCTCCTTGGTGTCTGTTAAGGTTTTATTGACAAAATGGAATCTCATTATTCTTTTTCTCAGTCAGTTTCCTGTTGACTGGAAGGCCTTAAATATTTTTCAATTTTTCTTTCTTTCTTTCCTCTTCCTTTATTTCTTTCTCTCTCTCTCTCCTTTCATTCCTATTCTAATAGATAAAACTTTCTTACAAATGAAGCAAAATAATACAGACTTTCATTTAGAAATACAAGAAAGTTAGACTTTTGAGGAATATTTCAGTGTCAGCAACAAATTCTTTTCATCTGGGGTGAAGATAATTCAGGGAAGGGAAGAAGGAAGATAAAGAAAAAGATATGGAATGAAGACATTTACACAGCACAATTCAGGGACACACTCTGGGATTTTGAAGGATCTTGGGACTTACTTTCTAACACTGATGTCTCTTTTTTGTTTTAGAGGGAAGTAACAACTGCACCAGGGATTTTATCAAAGCTGATCAGAACTGATCTGCTTGAATGTTCAGGCAGAAAACTACATCCTAGTAATTTTGCTCTAGTTTTGATTTTGCATCACAGAATTTCAGTCTTCTTTATGTACCTCCCACTACAAAAACTGAGACCAATATATTGCTATTTCCACAGTATAAAATGCAAAATAACACACTGATGTAATAATGTCAATCCAATTTACTGACATTTTTAAAATAGTTTGCATGGAAATTATTGATACACAGTGATTGCAAAGGCTTTGTAGATCCTTTACAGAAACCCTCAGTTCCTGCCCACTTGCCTCAGTCATTTTTCTTGAGTCACGCAGCATGCAGGACTGTGTGCTCAATTTATTTATTATACTAAAATAATTTTTCTTATTTTCCTCTCCCCTGGACAGCTGAATTCCTAGGAAAGACACAGCAGAGGCACATCAGTTATTTCTTTCAGCTGTCAGATAAATACATCTTCACTTTAATGTGAACATTCCAGAAGATGCATTATTTATACAAACATGTTACAAACTGTGTCATGACACAGGGAGGAAAGGAGCTGCCTGTTTGCCTGAGGTTCCCCCAGCCACAGTTGTTTACTTCCTCCCAGCTCTGGCTCTTGCAGGGAGAGAGCCTTTAATCTACATCCAAAACATCCCTTGTTCTGGATGTCCTCATTCCCTGGCAGAGGAGGACTCTGCACCTCCTCTCCCTGCTCTGAACAGCACAGAGCAACAAAGCTCTGTGGAATTCATCTGCATGAATTTATGAGGCCATTTAACAAGAAATGCTTATTTAGACACGCTGCACTTTGTTTAACTTTGTTGGACAAGAGCAGCAAAAGAACAGCCTGGAACAACTGGAGGGCACTTGCTGCTCAACTCAAATGACCATACAGAGATTTCTGGAGAGCTGCTCTGACAGAGAGCAACTCAACACCTGAACATCCCTGAGCCTGGGAAATGGATTGAATGAGGATGCAACACAGTAGTTAATTGTAAACCTAAAAAAACAATGCTGTTATGATAAACCAGTCATCATGACCTGTGTTTTCTTCATGTGTGTCAATGAATGTGACACTTCTACCTTGTCTATCTGAAACTTGAAAAACACCATTTCCTCAAGTTTAAGTCAAACAAACTGAGAATGTACATTCAACATTAAAAACATCAATGAATATCAAGAATACTTTGTTAACAGTCAAGTCAATATCCTGCCAAGAAGCTGCCATAGCACAGACACAAAGAAAGACTGGTTTGACCTAAAATTCATCCCAGCTACAAGGATACAGGAAAACAACAATGATTCATCTGACCAAAAGTGAGAAATAGGAGGAAAAATGGAAGGAAATGGTCAATAAAAAGTTCTGTGATTTTAAGAATGTAGAACTTGGGTCATTTAGTCTGGGGTAAAGGAGCCTCAGGGGAGCCCTTGTTGCTCCCCAGACCTGAAGGAGATTGTAGCCAGGTGGGGGTCGGTCTCTTTTCCAAAGTAACAAGCAAGGATTAGGATATGGCCTCAAGTTGTGCCAGGGAAGGTTTAATTTGGATATTGGGGAAAAAATTCTTCACCAAAATGGTTTTCAGGGACAGGAACAGGCTGCCCAGGGAAGTGGTGGGATCACCATCCCTGGAGATATTAAAAGACACTTAAATGGGGCACCTGGGGACATGGTTTAGAGGTGAACATGGCAGTGCTGGGTTAATGGTTGGACTGGGTGATCTTAAAGGTCTTTTGCTTTAATTCTATGAAATGCAGACATCATCTCTTTTGGAAAACAGCATTATAGTTTTGGTTGATAAAGATGACTGTGTTGATATGATAGGTTTGGATTTCTTAAAGGCATTTGACTTAGCAACAGATGACATTTTGGTTAAGAAGTTCATATTATATGGAATTAAGAGAACACACATAAGATGGTTTAAGAGTTAGTCCTGTCACGTCCCAAAAGGTGGTTGTTAAGGCTGAGGTATCACAAGAGATTGTTTCCTGCACTGTCCTAGGAAAACAATTTTTTAATGCTGCTTAATATTGTCATCAGCAACTTAGCTGATCTTTTCTTATTTTAATTTTTTCAGACCATGAACACACCACTGCACCACCCCCCTCCCACAGCAAACTAAAGCTGACTGGAATTAGGGCTGCTTTCCTCAGTTCATATCTGTTTGTCCCCTGGGAAGGAGTCCACAGATTGACAAGTTTAAGACCTTTGACTGGAACAACACTAAATCTTTCCTTGTAACACTTGTGAGCAGTGCCAGAATGGTGTAATATTTAATAATGGAAGCAGACTATTGGCACAGTCTGGTCCAATTTCTTTGGTTAAATACAGGAACCACCAGAGAATATTGAATGTTAATGCAGTTGCACGCAAGGAACAGCAACTGAGAACCTGAAATGATTTCTTCAGGGAGAAGGCAGTCCTGGAAAGGTTCATTAGCAGTGCTCTGTTGAAAGAGCTGACCTGGTATTTGGTTTCATAAAGGGGTTTAGGGAGCAGCAGAAGGAGGGAGAATTCTTGTTTGACAGGACTAAATGAATTTCTGAATGGAATGGCTGACATTCCTGAATGCAGAAAACACTGCAATGTGTCTGGATGATGCATTTGCTGTTGAGTTCAGGATCATACTTACTCTCACATTTTAGAAGAACAAAAAGCTTGAGTTAAACCTGCTTTCTCATATTCTTCATGGTTCATATTGTTAAATAAGCCAACATCTGCTTGCTGTGCTGGCTCCCAGCCACAGCTGTTCCAAGGATGATTTGCAAGTGCAAATCCCAGTTGCAGGATAACTTTTTTATAGCGAGTCTCAAAGACTTGGGAAAATGGCAACACCTTTTACAGGGGGAGTGATTTATGCAGAACCTGCTTCCTGCCACAAAGAACTCTTGTACAGACCTCACTGAGGTAAAAAAGATGGGTAAGCCCAGCAGCAGGACACAGGTTATGGCAGGAGCCTCCAGCAGAAACCCCAAAGCACTGTTCCATTCTCTGCCATCACCCAGGCTGCACTTGCAAGACCTTGTTGCTGCAGATTTGCCAGGTTGTCCTTGAAAGCTCCTCAGATGGCCCTTCCAGAGCCTGTTACAGTCCCTCCTCTCCCCTCATGCTTCCTAGGCCAGTTCTGGGTCACCTGCTGCTCCCTCCCCAAACTGTGCAAGAAAGTGAAAGCTGGCACAGTGCACTGAAGAACTGGCTCCCTTGTAAAAATCCACTAAAATACAATCTAATGTACAGCTCAGGGAGACATGGGCACCCTGATGTACATTGGGATACATCCTTGAAAGAGCCACCAATGTCCTTCCCACCCCTAGGAACCCTTTCATCCATCTCAAAATTCTTTCATCTGGCTGCTCGTATTTAAAGCACTTCCTTTGATCTCTGAGAAAATTTCTCCACCTCTGCCCACCCAAGTAATTTCTGGAGAAAATTTGCTCAGAAAATTTGCTCAGAAACCGGCATTATTCTCATGTCATACAAAAGGCACAGACTACTCACCCAGGCTGCTGGGCTGCTCACTGCTCACTGATTTCCCCCACTGTGTGTATTTCTGTTTGGGAAATAGATCTTGTGCACTGTAATTCCCTTTTAACAATCCTTTGTATATTAATGAGGTTAGAGTTAATCTATCATTTGCAAATGGCCTGCTGCGAATCAATAAAGTTTTCATAGGAAATAACAATCCAGCTGGGATATTATTAGAGAAAAATTCAGAGGCATTTTCAGGCAGAATGGTATGATAATGCTGCTTCTATTGTTGCTGTTCTGGTGATAGAGAGCTGGGGGGAAAGGTCCCAGCAACCATGTCCCAAAGAGCAGGGTTCCTGTAAGGTTATCACTGAAGAGCTGTGTAGTCCTACAAGTCCACTTGGCTTTGATCTGAGGTATTGAAGAAGTTTTGAAAAGGTATTTCTTTTGAAAACCAAAATACCATTTAATCTTCTGCCTGCCTTTAATTTTCCTGGCCATTTTTCCCATTTTAACAGCAACATGGCCTCCAAAGGTAGGATCCCTCTTTAGTTTCACTCAGTGCTGCAGCTGATTGAAAGGTGCAGTTCAACAGAGGAGGGGACAACATGGGCAAGCTGTGACTAAAACAGGCATCTCCAAATGCTTGATCCTGGTGAGGAATTCTGAGCTCACCACATTTGGCTTTAATTTCCTGTCATTTCCTCTCCTGCCCCAGCTATTAATAATTGGAATTAGCTGGCTGCCTCTTGTAGTGAATATTGGAGACAAAAGACTGGTTTGAAGAAGGTGCTGGCCTTTTACCCTTGCTGCAAGGTAACCCAGCACCAAAGAAAGGCAGAGAGGGTAAGAGAAGCAGGCAGGGTTGGAACAACTTCACACAGACACAGAGGCCTGAGTTACAATTCAGCCAGACAGACACTGGCTTCACCCAGATTTGAAGGCACCGTTGGGAGTTCATCCTGTGGAACTGAAACCATCTGTTCTCTTTAGCAAGGATGCAGTCAAGAATTGAGTAGCTGGAGTCAGAGAGAGTGCCACGCATTTTAAAAAGGAAAGTACTGCTTGAGTATTACCAGAATTGAAAATAGTCCTGCTCAAGATTATGTGCCAAACAAGGCACATGTAAATTCTGTCTCCTCTATTGATGCTGATCTGAATTCTGAATTCAGACTTGCTTCCACACGCAGTAATTAAGGTTGAACGACTTGGAAGCTTAATAGTGTATACAAATAGGCAGGTCTAGACTCACTTTTTCTCTATACTCTGACCAACAAAGCAAAGTAAAAATCCAAAAGTTGGAAGTGTCAGGCTTCAAGATGTCTGTGAGAGCTTCCTCTATCCCTAGGAGAGTGTGTATGAGCATCTACTCTCTAATTACAGGGACATTTGCTATTTTCCTTGAGCACCTTTTCCTTATTCAGCAGCTGAGATCAATGTTGATTATTTCACAAACAGCAATTCAGTATTTTACTCCTTTGCCATTCTATACCTACTGACAGACTGTACAACATAAACACTTTCCAACCCTGTCTGGAAGTTAAAAACCTTAATTTTCTCATGAGGATTTCTATTGTGCTGTAGATTACATCATAGTGCTCTAGAAACTTCCTCACACTATGCCCCATTTATAAACCAGGAACTGAGGCAAAAATGGTTGAAAGTAAAAACTCTGCCTTTGGCTGCCCTGTGTAAAAAATGGGGTGTGGATGTTCCACACTGAAGCCTGTCTCAGGGTTTCATCCCAATCAGGCAACACCCTGGAGATCACAGAAGATCCCACCAGATTTCTTTCCTGAGGAAACATCTTGCCTGAGGAGATACATCAAAGTCCTGCTCTCAGGGAGACCCAGGGCACTGCCAGGATGCACAGCACACCTGGAGTACAGTGTTAACCATGGTGGAGTGTATTTTTTACTTTTTGAATGACTGGGCTTAAAACCAGCTCCAGACATCCCCAGGAAGGTTCCACCAATTTGTGTTGGAGCTAACAGTCCAAACCTGCTAAACAGACACCAGGACACCATCTTGGCAAACAGCTGGGAAAACAGGAGCTCACTGTTGATGATAATCTGTTAAAAAAAAACAACTTCACAGAGGTATTTGGGCAACCAGTCTGCAGTGGAACACTGAGCCTGATTTCCAAAATCCACTTGGCAATCACTGTTAGCAGCAATTTCCTCTTTGGGACCCCTAAGTGCTCAGAAATCTGATCCTAAGGGGTTTGCCAGCATTTTACAGGAATTCTGCAGCAGAAGAAAAATTGTGTTCCTTGAAAAGGCCTTGAACTATCCCAGCAATCACAGACCACATAAAAGATGAGATGTGTCATGACTAATTCTTGAGCCATCTAATAGGTGTTCTGTATATTCCATATAGTACAAACTTTTCAACCAATATATCATGCATTGCCAAGTCAAATGCCTTGAAGAAATCCAAATTAGGCCTTAATGGTCCTTGGTTCCCACCCAGTTCATTCCCTTGCCTCCAGGCTCTTATTCCTCAGGGAAGGATCAACTATTCCTGAATTATCTCTGGTAGCTATTTTTGTGACCATTTATTAGCACAGAATGATTGTAAAGTTGAGTCATTACAAAGAACAATAAAGTTAAATAAAGGTTTAAGAGAAGAAGTAAAGAATATTTCAGGCCCAGTCTTCCAAACAGCTTGACTGGGAACCACCTGAAGTTTTTTTCTTTCAATCTAATGAATACATGAAGAGTAATCCATGCAGTATTCTGTCCTTTGAATCTGGTTCTGTAATCCATGGTGTTACTCTAGACTTTGAGGCTGATTCCCAATGGCTGAATATATTTAATATTTCATCCATATCATCATAGGTGAGGCTTAAAGGTTGCACAGCATTTAAGAAACAGACTTCAGAAACAGCTCAAATCCCATGACTGGAAATTATGTTTGTTTAGTTTGAAGTTCTTGGACCATGAAGTTTATTTTCACAACTGAAACAACGAGCAAACAGCCTTTAAAAGAAAATCTGGATATCTGTACAGCAGGGACTGATTGGGTTGGGAGGAAAAGAGCCAGATGAGTCCCTCCTTTAGCAATGTCCAATGTGGTGTGTGAGGAGGGTCAGATAATAGGATATTAATAAGACTGCTGAACAGATTTTTTTTTCCCCACCACCCCATGCAAAGCACCTGCCTCTGCCTGTGCTGCAGTTTGACTTGCAGTGGCTTGGCCAACTGAATTCAGGGATGCAGGCAGGGCACCTACCTACAGGGTAGTTCCATAAACCTGGGGATAAAAAACTGCTAGTGCAAAAGTGCCAAAAACTGGCTAAGTGTTAGGATACAATGACAAGCACTGAAGAGTTCAGAGATACAGTAAAGAAAGTCATCTACATCTATACAGATGTATGGATACACATACACACACCAATACATATTGATTCTGTCTTACTGTCTGCAGAAGATAAATAGTGAACAACATTTCTTCCTGCATTTTCATTCTACAAAGTGCTTTTTTCTGTTCCTATAGCAACTTCTGCTGTTTGTAACTTGTGGTTTATGCTAAAAATAACCTTATTTAAAGGGGAGAAGATTCTAAAAAGTTAGAATAATTGGAAAAGATGGCAATTTTAAAATGAAATAAAGTCATAGACTATGCTTAATAAGTAGCCTGTTCACCATAAGAAGCACTGAATGTGACATCCATTATGTGACTTATAAAATAGAAATGGGGCTTTTATTAGTGTGGCTCAGGTTCTTTGTTACAACCTGAGTTACTGCCTTTTGAATGACTATGTAATGTTCTCCATCAGAAATTCAGCCACTTGGTAATGAGCAGCAAAGAGTTCCACCTCTAGACATACTTGTCTCTCTGGCATGGCCCTCCCTCACAGAGACTGCAGCACAATAAATGTCATTAGCACACTCCATTCTCACCTGCAGGGGTTGCAGTAGGTGTCCCACATCACACAAAAACCACATTTTGTGCAGAGGAGCTTTAGCAACGAGCTGCAGGATAAACTCTGATGGATACTACTCATTTTGTCTTCCTTTAAATGAACAGAAAGGTTTTTTTTTTTATGGGTCATCCTTCAGCTCCAGGTGATAAAGGTCTGGAGCAGCTCCTCCCCTTGCCATTAACACTTTATGAATAAACATGGGTTTTGAAGGGCAATTAGCCTTCTTCTGCATGCTGTGTTGCTGTAGTTGGGGCAGGTTAGAATATTTTATAATATTTTGTATTCACAGAGAGTCCCACATTCAGTACAAAAACCAGAGCCATGAACTTTATGGCTGCAGGATTGCACTGCAAGGAGCAGAGCAGGAGGAATGTCCTCACCCAGGGCTCGTGGCCTTCTCTGCTCTCTTCTCCACAGCATGGCCCAGCAGTGGCCTCACCTCTATGAGAGAGAAAGGGCCCAGTGTGGGACGTGGACACAGCAGCTCCCTTCTAAACTCGGGTCTGTGCCTAAGGACTTCCCTCTGGATAGGAAGAGGAGGAAGGAATTGCAAGCAAAATGGGCAAACAAGGAGGTCAAATTTGTTGATAGGCAACTTCCTCCTTTTGTGTCATAGCCAATAAAAAACAGTGAATTCAAGAGCGAGGCACAGATGACCCTTGCTTTAAAATACACTGAAGGAAATCTGAAAGACCTTAATTAACTTTTTTTTTCCCTAGCTAAACTGACTACTTGTGAGGACAGGCACTGCACTATATTTGTTCTGAACAGACTACATTGTCAGCAGCCAATAAATTAAATTGTAATAAATGGAGTCATTCTGCTGTGGCTCAGCTGTGCACAGACTTTCCTGCTGGGACAGTTGCATAGTGGTGAAAGCTTCTCCTTGAACCTACTTTGTTATCCACATCTTTCTCCAGGCTGATGATTTTCAATTATTTCCTTGTTGATCTCTGTATTTAGCCAGGGGAGGTGTAGAAGGCTTCTGTGCTCCCCTCCATTCCTCATTACATTCTGCAGATCACTTTTCTTTATCCTCCCCTCTGCTGCCCCTTTTGCCTTCTAAAATTTGTTGGACCTTTCTAAGTTATTCATATCCCATTTCAGCATGAACAGATTTTTCTTGCAAGGACATGTAGTTATGACAAGAGATACACAATAGTAGGAATAGTTATCAAAATGTTACAATTTTAAGGCTTTTGGTACCCAGGAAAAAGTTTCCCTGCCTGTCCTCTGGATTTTCCAAATAAATAAGTTGTGTGAGTTAACTGTGGCAAACTACAGATTAACTGTCCCACTTGTCTTTGCCCTTTCCACACTTCTCAGATCTCTCCATCTTTGCTGCTGTTCTTTACACCACCAGTCTTACAAGAGACACTGGGATCTCAATGGTCTCATCAGACCAAGCTCTTGTCAGCTTTAGACAGGAGCACAGTAGGTACCACACTGCAAATTTACCTTTCTGACTGCAAACCATTCTGTTCTTTCTGCATTTCATTTCTTTCAGTCTGCAATGCCAGAAGCAGCTGGCTCATGTTAGTTCAAATTATCCCAATAATTATTATCCAAAGAACTAAAATCCCAAGAGGTACCCAAAAAGTCAAGGTACAACATTTTCCTTTCACCAGCTTTTGACCAATCCCCATGCCAGATGTTCCACCACTGATGCCAGCATGTTAAGTCACTTGTATCTTAAATTCTTAACTGAGACATGAGAGCTAACAGCATTTTTGTTTGCTCACAGACATTCTCAGCTGTTTGCAAATGATGCAAATGAAAACAGTTCCTAAAAAGCTTAGGTGCCCTGCATAAAGTGGTCAATTAGCCACCACATACAAGAGTCTCCGACTCCTCATGCTGGAAGATTA
Source organism: Alaudala cheleensis (assembly GCA_013398995.1). Lineage (NCBI taxonomy): Eukaryota > Metazoa > Chordata > Aves > Passeriformes > Alaudidae > Alaudala > Alaudala cheleensis. Next base: position 90,202 of record VWYE01025256.1, on the reverse strand, counting down.
CTGAAAAATTCAAATTTTAATTGAGATGTGGATGCCCTTGGTAATGCATGGAGAAGAAAGCCAGATTATTATTACTGTCTACTTGCTCCCAATGTCATCAGATCTTTCATGGTGACAAATATTTTTAATAAAATGTATTCATATTAAAGACATCTACTGTTTCAGGAAGGTGCTGTGTTGCCTTTAAAATGCTGCTATTTTAATGTTTACTAAGGATGTAAGTATTTAATTCAGAATATGACCAGCATTAATAGCAGTGCAGCCATTTTTCTGCTCAGGGGCATGTTTGGTGTGTTGTGCAGAGCATGCTGTACTTTTCTAGAGATGCTAATAATTATTCAGAAAGGTTCTTCTACCACCAAATTCAGTGCAGCTACTGAGGTCTGAGGCTTTGGTAGAAATATGTGGTGATTTTTTGCTGTGTTTCTTGATTTCTGACCCACTTATATTCAAAGTTACCTTATAAAAAATGAGGAAGAGTGGTCTCTGAGTCCTCTCATTCTCTACCCTAGGAAAAGCAAAGGTTCTTAGAACTTCCTCCTTGACAGACAGGAGGAATTGTCCCTGAATCTATGGAAAGACAAGAGGATGTCCCAGCTTGATGCCCAGCCTCAGGAAGGAGGGCTCAACTCTCAAATAACTCAGCCCTGGCTTACAGTGAGCCCAGCACAAGCTGAGCAAGTCTTCAGGATCTTCAGCATCATGGAAAGTCAGGCAGTGTTCAAATAAGATTTTAGGGACCAGCACCAGTGTTTAACTTTTGAGAGTGCTCAGCCACAATCACCTGCAGGGACAGGGAAACCCCCAACAGCCTTGTTAGGAAATAACTTTCACTGACTCCAAAAGGGTTCATCATGATACAGGGCTTGGAGACTTGCCCATGGAAAGGCAACTCAATAATCTAGGAATCCTTGCTTGGAAAACCAAGAGCTGCTTTTGTGTCTCCAGGACAAATTCAACCTTCAAGAAAGCTGTTGGTGTGCTGTGTGACACCTCTGCCTGCTCCTGCCCCAGGTGACATTCAGATTTCTGCACAAGGAAGCTGCACAAGCTCAGGTTATTCAGCCATGCTGGAAAAGCTCAAGGTTTTATCAGGGATGCTAGGTGCACACAAGCCAGACCTCAATGCAAACCTGAGCTGGTTGTATGCTGTCATGCAGGTGTTTATGCCTTAGTGCTGCCAGGGATCACTTGCTTGTAAAAAGCAGCTGGTTCCAGGCAGAAATAAGAGTTTGTACTTGGCCACCTTCTCTGCTGCATCCTTCCCATGAGAATAAGAAATAAAGAAAAAATTCATAATGGGAACTACTCTCTTTTCTTGATTGCCAGTAATGTGCACACACTCATTAGTGGAGTGTTTGTTGGGGAAGATTGAACTCCCTCCTTTCCCTTTACTTCAGCAAATCTTCACTCTTTTCAGTCTCTAGCAAAGAACTGCTTTTAAAGTGCAGGCTGTAACCCACTTAATTTCAGCCCTAATCAAGTCCACATCTGGGAGATATTAGGATGCTCTACAGTTTTTGAAGTGTGGGTGTTAGGACTCACTTGTTATTTTTAGAAGTGATGTGCGTGTTTTGTTCTAGACCACTCTCGGTGCTTTGTACTTGAATATGTATTTTAATTTGTGTTCCATTATGTTGTCTTTTTCTTTTGGGAATGGTTTTCTGATGGCCTGTGATCTGCTTCATAATTCAAGTGGAAAGTTTCTGAAAATTTAAGAGGCTTTAATGCAAGACAAAAAAGTGGTTGTATTTTTAAAAAATAAAAAGCATCTGTATCTTTTACTGGAGTGCAGTGATTTATAAGCTTCTTATGGGATGAGGAGGCCTGGATATTTTAAGAGGTAGGATAGGTCTTAGAAACTGTCCTTTGGTCTTCTAATACACTCATGAACATGTATCTAGGGGATTTGAAGGTCCTAGTTCACATTTACTTGCAGGCGAAAAATATCTGAGGGCAACTTCTGACAGATCACTTTGCCAAGGAGATGTGACTTCCACATGCATCTGGCCCCTGGATTGCCTGCTCTGAGAATGACTGCTTCCTGAGTCAGTGGGGTCAACCAGCCCTCATTCCTCCCCCAAGGCCCTGTACTCCTAAGGATACAGGAACTACACCACCCAAATGAGACCTGATGTGTACTTTGGACAAATCCCTGATCTGGATAATTGAGGGGCCAAGACTGCAGGGAGTGCACAAAGCACATCTACTCCTCAGCCTACAGGTGGTCTTAGCCCTTTCAGCTTCACTAGAAATTTGAGCACATAATGGGAACCTAATAAATCTGATTTCCACCCTACTTTAAAGGAAAATAATGCAGAGAAGGGGTACAACTGAGAGTACAGAAGGCACCAAGGTAGGAACATAAGAAAAGGTCAGTGTGAACACTCAGAGGTTATCTCCAGGACAGGAGTGTCCTCTGCTTTGAATCTGGGCCATGCCAATCCCTCACTACTGAATAGGTTTATAAAGCAAAGTTACTTAAATCCAGAAGCTTGCCTGGCCAGCTTCTAACCATTTCTAACCAGATCAGTTATTATCATTGCCATGGCTGAGGGCTGTGAACTAGGATCCTTTTAAAGTCAGAAAACAGATGGGAAAAGAGTTTCAGAAATCATGTCCTCCCAGGATGAGTGAGAGTGCTGTGTTTTTAAATTGTTGAATGCAGGGTGAACTTAAAAGGAGAGACCATTTCCATTCTTCCCGAGGCAAGAATCACTGTTGGTTTCCTTTGAGCATAGTCCCTTTGCACAGAGCGTGCAAAGCAGCTGAAAGTGTCTCTGCATGACCTCAGTCAGCCTCCAAACAGATTAAGCAAGATGTGCAAGAAGCAGCAGCCACTGGTGAGTCTTGCCTATGAGAAATTCAGAAGGTTGAATTGGCTGGCAACTGCCTTTGAGCCCACTGTAAGGAATTACCATATCTTGTCTGGCAGGCCCCTCATGGTGAGGGAATTAACTCCCTTCCCAAAGCACATTGACAAGATCCACAACCCAATTCTCTCTACATCCAGTGGCAAAACTCCTGTTGAACTGTGGATGCTAACATCCTCCAGGCCAGGCTGAGAGGGAAGGGGGAGCCCCCTCCAGCTGGAACTGCAGCCTGGTAGAACAGAAAGTGCAGGTTGGAGAGACATTTTCACTATAAGAAACCAACTATTTCCATATTTTCTGTTTTCTTTTAAGCTGAGCAATTTACAGAGTTGCCTTCCTTTCCTTAAAGCCTCTCCTCTCAAACAAATCCTTTCATTATCCAACGTGCACACAAGCGATGGAACACTTAGACCATAATAAGTTGGAAACTCATCTCTACAATTTAAACACCAGCACTCCTAATCCTCTGAAATGCATGGAGTGTTGTGAATTCAGCCTCTTCTATTTTATTTCAGCTTCTTCTATTTTGCATTTGTATCTGGTAGCTTTTTTTTCTTTTTCATTCACACAGGTCTCTGTTGGCCTCACTTCCTCATTATTGATAGACTTTACACATTTTTCTTTCTGTCCAGCTGCACAGCCTTGTTTACCTGTAACACAGGGTCTGAGGCAGAAAGCCAAACAAAAGCTGTGTGTCCCCCTTGAAGGCAGGATGTCCTTAGTTCTGGCATGAGGACACGGTGAGTGAAGAGCTGAGCTTTGCTGCGTGTCAATACAGTCTGTGCAAGTCAGCCAATTTTCTCTATTATCCTACAAGAACATAATTTCTTTCTGGGGTGTTTTGAATGCTTCCTCTCATATGGATGGTTTTAATGGATCATTTCTCCAGGAACAGTGCACAGTACTGCAGGGCACTTGACATTTATATCAAGGATGTAGGGCAAAATTCCATTGTACTTTATAAATAGCTGTGACTATGCTACCAGAAATCAAGGGACAGATTACACCAGCTGCCAGAGCATTTTGTCCCATGGTGGTACAACAGAGTGTGATTCCTGGGAATAAAAGTGACATCTTTAATGTTTATAAAATCTGAGATGTGTTAATCTCCATCATAACACCATATCTGGTTTGTTGGACAGTAAACAACAATCTACAAGTATCAGCCATGAAAACACCTTCCCTTCAAAGTTCCAACAAAGATCAAAATAGCTTTGGGGCCTAGGCCACTGGATTTTCTTAAGATTTTTTCCATTTTACCCTTCCTATGTTTAACAGCTTATAAATTGGATTTGGTGTGATTGTCCTGGATACCAGATTCTCTTCTATTTAGGTTCTTATCTTGCCATCCCTGTCTCCTAGAAAAGCCTAAAGCAATACAATTAATAGTCTANTCCATTCTACTTTATAAATAGCTGTGACTATGCTACCAGAAATCAAGGGACAGATAACATCAGCTGCCAGGGCATTTTGTCCCATGGTGGTACAACAGAGTGTGATTCCTGGGAATAAAAGTGACATCTTTATAAAATCTGAGGTGTGTTAACCATCATAACACCATATCTGATTTGTTGGACTGTAAACAACAATCTACAAGTATCAGCCATGAAAACACCTTCCCTTCAAAGTTCCAACAAAGATCAAACTAGCTTTGGGGCCTAGGCCACTGGATTTTTCCTAATATTTTTTCTGGCTTACCCTTCCTATGCTTAACAGCTTATAAATTTGATTTGGTGTGATTGTCCTGGATACCCGATTCTCTTCTACTTAGGTTCTTATCTTGCCATCCCTGTCTCCTAGAAAAGCCTAAAGCAATACAATTAATAGTCTATTCCCTAAACCACTGATCTAAACATCTGATTAATCTAGAAAGACTAAGATAAAAATGTTTTTGAATTTGCAGTCCTGTCCTTGAAAGAGTGGAAAAACAATACTGGAACAAGAAGCATTCAATTTTAAAAAGTGTTTGAATATTCATGTGTTCTCTGAAATGCCTCCTCTTACCAAAGGTGTGAGAATGATATATTCAATTTATGTGGAAGACATGCTCTTTAAAGTAAATCTTCACCACATACTAATAAAGTTAATCACAGTAAAGGCTAATCACAGTTAACAATGAATTGTGTGGAGGAAACAAAGTAGAAATAAACTGCCAGGCAGTAAATTCCTCACACAGCCAGAGCCCTCTTGAAGAGCTGATGCAAACATCCCTAGACTCCTAATTTATCTGACTTCTCCTATTTTATTCACTTTCATGCTTCTTATAAATATCTGTCACATATCTGCTTAGCTGCATTAAACCACTGTAGAAGGAAGACTTTGAAACAGAGAATTTAAAATGTTGAACAGGCCAGTGATCACAGGACTACGTAATTAGCCAAAACAAGTAATTCTCTTCTATGGCATTACATATAAAATAACTCCCCAATGGCATTAAAAAAAACCAACCCAGAGTAGCAGCAAATGGAAACAAGGCTTGAAAATCTCCATAATCTGTCAGTTTTCATTTCTCTGTGCTCTCTTGTTCAGAACAGGCATCAGAAACGAAATCTCACCAGAGAAGTTTCCTTTGACAGTAGGACTTGCAAACAATAGAAATGTCATTAAACATGCAAGTCTCTGGCTGCATATGAAAGTCTCCACATTTCTCAGTGTGGAACATCAGTTACAGAAGATTTGGAGTCCTTAGATCATGCCTATTACCATCATGGTTGGACTTGACATCTTTTAAGGTCTTTTCCAGCCTAAATTATTCTGTACCACCACTGCATTGAACTGAGATGTGAAATGGAAACTCATATTATCTCAGGCAGTGTTTCTCCCCAGCATCACACTCACATGAATTTCTTTGTCTTTATTTCCAGTTCCCATCAAGTTTCAGGTGAATAGGGCTGGCTCACAGGCTCAGTGCAGGAATCTCTTGGTAGACTTGCTGGTTATTCTTGAGCTACTTATTTGCTGCTGTTCTGTGGTCTAAAATCCTCTGATCCTCTGCACAGGCCCTGTTTCCTCATGCCCATACTGCAGAGAACCAGCCCAGATGTTTCAGCTCTCCTCTCACTTGGTGTCTCTGAGGACAGAGAGCTTTAGTGATCTAGGCAGTGAACTATAATTTGGAAAAGGGACATAATGTCAAGATTTCTGATTTCTCTTCTGTCTTCTGAAAAGACATGTTAGGCTTAAGTCAGATGTTTAACAGTCCTTGCCTGGGGGGTTTGAATGCTCGTACCTACCTCTGTGAGAACAGGTTTCAGCAAAGCCAGAGTATTCATCATCTGCCATCTCTGTATTGACACAGTACCTTCATTTTCCCCCTGGATCACCAACCAGGACAAGTGAAAATTTACCTTCCTGTCTGATGCTTGGAGCCTCTGCTCCCACTCTCAGCCTAGCCCCTTTTTTAGCTCTCTCTTCCTGACAACAAAATCACTGAGAACCAAGGCTAGTTAAGCCACAGGGGTGACTCAGTGACCCAAACATCTTGGTTAAGGTGGTACTGGAGAGTGACACTCTCTCTGGGGCTGATCTCACAGGCCTTAAATAATGATGGTAACTTCAAAGTTTTTGTCTTCTCCTCATCTCAAGCCAGAGAACAGAGTCCTTCCCAACCCAGATGGAGAGGAAAGTACAAATCACTCCTCCTATCTTATTTTCTTGAAGAGGAATTTCTCATGGAGAGAGATTCAGGCAAGGGGCTGGAGCTTCAGATACAGTTTTCAAGTGAAAATTCAGCTGCAGCTTTTAAGTGAAAACTTATGTTATGGGCTTTTCATTTATTTGAGAGAGGTTGTTTTGTTCTCCCAAACTCTTTAAAAAGATATTTTTCAAGGAGCTTTTTAAATCTTATGTAGATCTGGTTTAATGACACTCTTGAAGCTGATATGATGCAGAAGAAGAAAAGGAGACCACTGACATTGCATATCAAAATATACAATATCCCATCATTGTGTTGGTCTTCAAATGCCCACAGAATCAACAGGAAATGATGTTTGACAGATGTGGTGACCTCTGCCACATTTTTTACCTCAGCAATCCCCCCAGTTGGTCGGAGCTGTTACTGTGTAGTGCTGGCACATTATTCAGTTCTATTGAGTAATGTGTCTTTTGGACCAATGCTATTACTGAATTTATTGCTGTGAGCCTTCAAAGATCAGGAATTCTCCCATCCAAGACAGAGATTTTGAAGTAACTAGAGTAGAGAGTTGAGGACTATTCAGACACATTAAAATGTCAAGATGTTTCCTACCTTTCATTTTCAAAGCATTTTACAAATCCCAAACAATGAACCCCAACATAAAGCTTATAAAGAATAGTAAATTTTCACACAAGAGGAGGGAATTCATCCTGGCCACAGGGAAAAAAAAATATCCAGTGTCAGAGCTAGAGCCTACAAGTAGCAGTTTTGAACCTGAGAGCAGCCCATTAGATTTTGCCTAATTGCCAGGCTAAATTGGGCACTAATGACTTCCCCAACTCCCATTTGCTTACTGCAGCAGGATGAAAATCACAATGTGAGAGGCAAGAAAACGCCTGTGCTGGGACTCAAAAAATCTGAAAAAGAAGTTATTCTCAAAAACAGTTTTTCTTCTTAGATGTGATGGTGACAGCTGCCCTCAGAAAAAGACAGTGAGCTGGGTGAGAACACAACATGCATCTACATAGCCTTATGTCAGGTCTCCCACAGCAAAAGAGGAGAAAGAGAAGAGAAGAATGTAATTAAATGCATTTCTCAAAGATCTTCCTCTTGAGGAATGTGGAAGGAACTACTGGAGGGGTCTCTACACCTCTCTGCTCATTTGCTGTTAGAGGAAGGTTCCAGCCACAGCAGCCTCCTCTAAAGCATCCATTGGGGAATTCCTGGGGACACAGGGAAATGGTGCCACGAGCCATAGCCAGGACACTGCCCCAGCACTCCCTGCCCTGCCCTCAGCTGCAGAAGTCACACAGGGCTGTGGCCTCATGGAAGCCAGGAGGCTGGGGCTGGAAGCATCGACCTTCCCACAGAGGCAAAGCAGAATCCAGTCAGTTTTCTTCTCAACAGAGAGGATATCCAGGCCTCCTGCTGACTCTCTTAAAGCCTAATTAGACTGGAAATGCTTGGCAGGCCTTTGCAGGAATTGTGCTGCTGGGACTGTTCAGTCATTTCAGAGCTTCTAATAAGGGGACTTGACACACAGTACCTGCAGAATGCTTTATGCATCTCCCTGGATCCCTTTCCTTCCTCCCTGCCTGCATGTCAGCATCCCTGTTCCATGCAACATTTATTCTGGTTTTCAGACTTCTGCTGCACCTGAGCACAAAGAAGGCAGGTCTGCTCCCACACATCTGCTGCTTTGCATCCATGCCATGGGCAAGTTCAGAATGTTACATTAAGGAGCACAGTTTAGACCCTCTGTGCTTGCAGATGGGCCAGCAAACATAATGTGAGCTGAAACAAAATATATCAGCTCATTGTGCCAGGCAAGAGTTGCTGCAGCAGATTTTTAGGGTGACTGTTTGTATTCATGTGCAGGCTCCCAAAGCATTTGCTGAAGTGACAGCCTGTTTTCTTTAAGAACTGCTGCTACAGAATGTTCCAATACAGTGATACCAGGAAATTGCTGCAACTCCCTGCATGTTTGATTTCTTGAAGTATCAGTAGAAATGCTCCATCTGTGTCTTCCCATCTGTACTGCACGTTTTGGCAAGACAACATGCCAAAAGTTCTTTCCTCCATCTCCTCCTCCCCCTAGGGCCCTATCCCTCCTCCCCCTCTAGCTCTCTTTCTTCAGAATCAAGTCCAATGCAGGTTTGCATCTTCTCTCTCTTGTTTTACTTCTGATTATCCTGGAGGCAGAGGATAAACCTTGTCATCTCCCCACTCTGCCCTGCAAGGGCTACACGCTCACAAAATCCAAAGGGTCTGGCACTCGGTAAAAACTGGGGTGGAGACAGGATGACTTCCAAAGAGGAAGATTATGTTGTGTTGTAGCTGCAGGGATTCCCAGGGAAACAAGCCAAAGTTACTGTAGGAGGAGACATGGGGCGTGAGGCCAAAGGGAGAGGAGCTGGGATGGAGCAGAGCCCAGGGAGCAGCCAATGCCCTGCAGGGTCAGGCTCCTGCTGCCAGGGGAGAGACGGGGCCAGCGCTGCTGCCCTGTGCCTGCCCCAGCGCTGCTGCTCTCCCCGGGCACCCCCTGCCCTCTCCGCAGCAGCAGCAGCCTCAATTTGCATGTCTGTGCCACAGGCAGAGAAAACCCGTGGATGCTCCCAAAATCTGCTGCTGGGGGCAGCTGTTTACTTTGTCTGAGCTGTTGGCTGTCCTAATGAATTGTCCTAGTCTGAATATTTAAGGATTCCCTTTTTGTTTTATTCTCGTACAGTCTTCTGACTGCTGCGTGCTAGTAGGTGTATCTGCTGATTCTAAAACCATCACTTATTTTATCACGAGAGGGGTTATTTTTGTCTGCATTATTTTGGCCTGACAGGAAGAGGAGAGGATTAGACTGAGTTTTCTAAAAATTTCTGAATGTTTTTGAAAAATACTCGAAACATGCTGTGTTTGTATTTTTTCATTTTTTACGCTACTCAGCCACCTGGCAGAGAGCACTGGAAAAAAAAAAGAAAAAAAAAAGAAAGTGTGTTTGCTTGCCACAGACATCAAATAAATAATAAACAATCAAAGCAAAGCGATTACAAGCAACCCAGAGGCAGAAAACAATTCAGTAGAGCAGCTCAGATGAACTGACACAAGCAAGGAGAGCAGTCACAGACACAGCACCAAACCCACAAAAATGGCCCAGTGGCACACATCAGGTAATCCTGAAGGGAATCTGACCTGCAAGAGCTTTTAGAGCTCCTTCCTCTCCTAGAATGACATCTAATAAATCTCTTGAGAATACTGGTGTTTGTGAATGGAAGCAGCTGTAATGGAAATTCTCATATGCCTGCAGTTAGCATGTGAAAAATTACTTCATCAGACCCACCACAGAAATGTGAGCACGACTTGGTGTCTTACACAAGGTAGCTGCAAGCAGTAAAATGAGCAGGAGGCATGCACAGATTCTCTTCCCTGGCATTCCTGAAGCATGTATTTCTCATTCCTACTTCTCCCTCTCTCCCTCCCTCTTCCCCTGCCAGCATGAAAAATTCACACACGCGCACACACAGAGAATCTCAGAGTATCCTGATCTGACCCTGCTACTAGAAGCAATATGGGACAGCATTTAGCTATGAAAAAAGCCTACAAAGCCATGTGAAAACAACTGCAACAGGCTTTTTGTGAAGAACTGACAGAGCTTCCTCTCAGAAGGGGAGGTAACTGTGTTTAACACAGCTGTGGCAGTGGCTTCTCTGATGATGCACCTCTGGTCCATGTCCTCTCAGGAGCACCTGGATCCCAGGCCAGGGGTGGGAGCAGCCACCTCCTCCTCATGCTGGATATTGCTCCCACAGGGAGGTTCTTGGGTTTTTCTCCACCACTTGGTTGCCCCTGGGGTTATTCCTCAGCAGCAGCCTGTGGAACATAAGGTGTCGTTTTCATGCATGAGTAAGTAACAAGTCACTAGTCAGTCTTGCTGCACCAGTGCTTTACAGCCTGCTGCTGCCATAAATAAGTTCCCCTCTCCCAGTTGCTCCCTGGCATGTTCACACCCTGTTAAAGACACTAGTGTCCAACAGTGTTGCCTGGCTCAGCTTAAGATCTCTGAACCCAGCAATTTTTGAGGCTGGCACTTCAGACCTTTCATCATCCTAAATCAGGAAAATATTATAAATGATGGTGTTTGCTTAGGGCTTGGCTGTGCTTGTCCTTAGTGTACTGTTTTGGACACGATCCTCTTGTAGATGCCTGGCACATATTCCTACCATTTCACAGCTGCATTTTCATCACACAAACTCCCCCTTGCATGAAGCACTCACCGGGCTTTTAAGGCAGTGCCCTTTGCTTCTAATAGTTATTGATTCCCTGAATGCCAAGGAATATGGATTCAATTAGCTGGTCATAGCACTGTAGTTCAGGGCTACTCAGCAGTTCCAGTGTGTAAGCTTCTGTTTTCAAGCTTTATATAATATAATCATAAAAATTCAGTTTGCATTAAAGTTCTCATTCAAGGCCTTTTTGCAGGTGATTAGTTCATTACATGCACTAATTACTTTTATTATTTTATTATTAACGCAAACATACACTGAGTTTCCAATGCAAGTTGCTTAAAGATGAGCACTTCCACTCAAGGCAGTGCTGGGCAGCCATACTCAGAAAGGTTTATTTTTCTGATTGGATAAAAAACTGCTCACAAATATTTCTGCCATGCCAAAGCACTAAACTTCCCCATTGCACAGAATGGAAATAATCTGATAGCCTCCAAAATCAATGTCCCTTAATCAATGCTCCTTTAATATGGATCATGGCTTATCCAAATATTTTCTGATCCAGCTACTTACTGCTGTGTCTTTTCTCCAGAAATATCAGCATTTCCAGTTTTCCTCTTTATTTCCTAACAGCAGCTGGACTAGTAGCTGGACTAGCAAAATCTTTAGGCTGTTCTTACCTGTATCTTTAGCTAAGCTTCAAGGATAGGAACATCTCCCCATCTGAGGACAGAACTCCCCTCTCCACACCACCAGGTATGACTGCACTGCAGCCTGTGCTGATCCCACTGATCCCTGCAGTGCCCCTGCCACCTGTCCCCGGCTCTGTGCTCCTGCCCCCTTTGCACCAGCAGCACTTGCAGCCAGGTCCAGAGAAGAGTCAGGCCCAGGGCCACTGACAACTGCACTGGCTAAAGCAGTGACCTCCTCCATGGCAATAAAACACACTGTCCAAAAATCCAGCTTGTCCAGCAGACTCCCACATTTGCAAGGCAACTTGGAACCCAGCGGTATCTTTCCAGTAAAAACAAGGACTTCCTAGATGGAAGTTCTTCCTGAATTAGGGCTCGGCAGAAACAGCGTGATTGGTGATGCTGGTGCTCAGTATCTTGTTTGGAATTCACTGGGATCTGTGATTCAAAACCCTTTGGCTCTTAGAGAAGCAGAACAGAGCCAAGCAGTATGGCAGCACTGTGAGAGCCAGTCTGCCCTTGCTTTCTTACTCCAGCTAGCTGAGAGCTCAGCAGAGCCTCTGCTCCTTGTCATGGCAGGATATTCTCCTGCAGGAGATGCTGTACACTGATCCTGCTGCTGTGGTCCCAGGTCAGGGCAGCCAGAATCCCCCACATCCTGCTGTGGTGGGCATTTGTCCATGTGAGAAGCAGCTGCTCTTGACTCTCAGCTCCTTTGGAGCTCAGCAGCAACCTGGTCAGTCTGAAACTGCAATCCCTGCCTTTTCTTTCTGTCTTTTGAGGATTTAATATTCACCAATAGATTCAGGCTTACTATCTTCTAGAAGTTGCCTAATCCTCTTCATTGGAGGAGTTTCAGCTCTAAACCTCTCTCATCGACCCCCACCTTCTCGTGACTACACCAGAGCAATGCTTCCACACATTTTCCTGTCTTTTAGAGGCATTCCCTCACCCTGTTCCTCCCCCTGCTCTCTGACAGACAGCTGAAGCAAACTCAGTATTTCAGTGCTTGGCATTCTCAGTGCACCCCATTGAGATGCCTGGAGTGGAAGGTGCAAGTTTAACATTCAGGACAGTTCAGCCTGAGACCATTTCCCATCAGTCAGCCTGCTCAGCCTGGATGAATCCTCTCACCACACCCTGACAGCCAGCCAGGCTGAGATGTGGGTGTGAGGTGTGGACATCAGTCCCTTTATCCGTGCTATGCCCTGTTTGGCTTCCACTGGAAGAAATCCCACTGAATGGGCAGGCAAATTCCAGCTGGTGCTGTGAGCTGGGCAGCATGGGGACAAGGCAGATGTTACCTCAGAGGATGGGCCTTTAAGGACAGCTGTAGCCTGAATACCTCTTTTTAATACATTTCAAATTTTTTCAACTTTTCCCTGTCTGTAACCTAATATTGTTTTTTTAGCTGCAATATGTCTCTTACTACAAGTATTCTAAAACAGCTAAAATAGCACAGATGCTTATAATATATTTGCTATAAGCATGGCATATTAAAATGTATTTACATCTCAAAGATTTTAACCTGAAGCAGACTTGATATCATCTAAATAATTTGTTTAGGCCGATGTAAAATAATTTCCTTCTCTTCCAGGGTAGATATAATATTTACAGAATCATATCTTCACAAGCAGAATTTGTATTTTAAGCTTGCAAATTACAATTTGCATGTTAAGAGGAGTCAAGCTGAAAAGGAATTAGGAGCATGTGAACAGCAAAGGAAGAAAAAAAATTGCTGAAATGTATCACTATTACTAAGATAATATACGGCAATCTTATGACAGGTAAACGTATAAGGACTTATTTGCCAACGCAGAACACTCTCTATGGAACATTGATTTAAATATAGCCATGTCTTCCTCTCTTCAGTGTGTCATAATGTAGTAGTAGCAGCAGTGTGTCCTCTGATGTCCTCTGTTTTCACAGCTGATACAGGGACCCAGCCAGAAAGATGAGAGAAAATGGGTGGGAAGCAGAGTAGCAGACTGCAGCCATTGCCTTGATGCATGCAGTGGTGTAGAACCAGTGCATTTCTGGCAGGAATTGTTATTAACACCAGGCTAGGGATGCACACCCCAGAGGTCACTCAGCTATGGATTAAGGTGACATCCACTGCAGCAGCACAAATAGACCAGTATCATTAAGGCTGAGATGCCATTTCCATGCCATGAATGGTGGCCTGTCTACTCCTCCTCTTGTGTCTGTACAGGCAGTGGCACAATGACAACTCTGCATTCAGATTGTCACAGTGTGAGCAGCAGTAATGGCTGTAAAGGACCCCTAATGCTGTGTGAATTAAACCATATGCATTTTAAATGTGCCGAAGTCTGAAGCCACATAATAGGTTGCAATCACTCAGAAGAGCTTTTAATAGCATATTACTTAAATCAATCCATGTCAGCTGTCCTCTGCCCACTGCAGGGTGAAGGTCTTTTTTTGCAGTCTTCCTGGCTGGATGTGCACTGTACTTGGTTACTGCAGATTGGCAAGAACAGGATCACTTCCTTCTCCAGGGCTTTCCCCCAGTGCTCTTTCCCAATTGAAATGGGAGCTCGCTCCCTCCTAACAACACCGTGACCTTCACTGGTAGTCATTATTGTCAAACAATTTTTTAAAAAGATGTCTAAGTAAATATAGAGGGGATTTTAATGCTGCCATAGCTGCAATAAATTTCCTGTAGGTTGGATAGCATTTTTATATATTGGAAGCTGTGTCCTTTTAAGTAATCTCCCACTGGTCCACCTCTTCTGCTTACCCCAGCCCTGCAGGATCAGGTCAGAGTTTCCATCCTAAAAGCTTGTCTTTGCCTCCACATGTCTGGACAGATGGGCTGCAGTCTTCTGTCCAAGATCTCTGAGCCAGAACAGGTTCCTGGAAATAGCTCAAGGCTTTTGTCTGCAGTGACACCTAAAGATTTGTCTGAGGCTTTGCCTGTGAGTGCCACAGAAATCATTGGTGCTGTTGCTGTGGCCGGATCCAGAATGGCAGTGCCACAGCCAGGAGGTCTCCTTGGCCTCACCCAGGGTCCATCCTTGCCTGAGGGACTCTGGTGCTGATCTCAGGCTCCACCACCCTTGCCCCAGTGGATTTTGTAAAAGTTGTGTGAAACAGGCCTGTGAAACCATCGATGTTTCACCCATTTCAGAGCGGGCCATGTGCACAGCTCGGCACCCTCCAGGCCTTGAGGACACACTGCTCAGAGCAGCAGCTTCTCTGGCAGCAGAAGAGGCTCTGAGGGACTTTTTTGTTCATTTTTTCCCTGTAGCATTTTATTGAGATGATGACAGTGAGGCTTCAGACTTTTCCAAATGCTCATAAAGAGCTCTTTTCTGGATCCACTGTCTAGTCAGCCTGTCACTGCTACAGAGAGGGTGAGAAGAGGCAGCAGCAGCTGTCACATGGAGTTGATGGTGTTTTATGGGGTCAGTGGTTTCCAGCTCCTGCAGAAGAACCTAAAACAACTGAATTTGGGCTCCTTCTCTTGTAGGACAAAGGCAGCAGCTCCATAAATGCTTTTGCCATGCCAGGCTCACTGCTCTTCTCACAACTCCCAAAGAGCAGGTCTGTCTCACACTGCAGATATTGATCACAGCAGGGAGAGAACTGTGTTTTGGAGCATAAGGAGGCAGACCAAGCTTGATTTTTCCTTCAAGAGTTACCTTGCTGTGGTCTGTCTTCTCTCCAGTATGTGCTCCACAGTTAACCTGAGAAACTCCAGGGGAGGTTTGGTGTTGATCAGAACTGAGCTATAAAACACTGGAAAGGGGCTGAAGGTAAACTGTGCTTCCAATCAGACTTCATGAAGCCACAGAAAGACACAACAGCCATTTTTAGTCAAGTGCTTGTGTTGCAGTGGATTGCATCCAAAACACTGAGGGCTGGAAATTATGTGGGCATCTCAAGTGCAGCCCAACCTCTGGGTTCAATATTTTCAGAATGTTGTAAAATCGCTTCAGGGTGAAGAGTAACTGCTAGAGCCATAAAATGCACATTTGGTTGGGTCAAAAATGGATAGTGCAAGTTTTGGACTTTTTAGATTTGAAAGTATGGGTCCAGTTCTCATTGCCCCTGGCATTGCATCTCTCCAAGACTGGGAATTCTAAAATACTGTACCTGATTTTGGGGATTACAGAGAATAAGGAAGAGCACCAGATGAAGGTGAGTCACTGACCACTGCCATTCCCTTCATCTAACTCATGGGAATATTTTCTTAACCTTCACTCATCCTGCCTTTCTCTCTACATTTATTTTTATTTTCTACTTCTCTGGTTTGTTTCCACGCTATGCTTTACTCCATCTTTAGCTGTTTACTACCTTCCACATTCCCTTTCCAAAGATTTCCCAGCATTCTTTAAATCTGTTGTCGTGAAGTTTCATCTGGCAAATCCCACCTTCCATTTCACTTCCCCAGAGGCACATTTAAATGCTAAATGGGCTCTGTTCTTCTGCAGAAAATGAGAGTCAAGGCACAGAGGGATGTGAGAGGCATCAGCACATGGCTCAGCTCCACACTCTCTCCCCCAGTGCCCATGCAGAGTGAAGGAGTCATCGCAGGAGTGGGATGCCGAGGGAGAGGCGCTGCTGTGAGGCACGTCCTCACCTTCCTCTGGTCCCAGCAGCATCTGGAGGAAGACAACCCACTCAGCTGATGTACTCAGCCTCCTGCTAGCACCCCGAGCAAGGACTGGCACCCCAAGCAAGGCCAGCAGGATTTTCCTTCAGTGAGATGCCACCTAGATACTGTAGCATGGCAACAGAGTGCCTGGTAGCTGTGCTCGAGATGGAGCACAAACCATTTCTCTGTGTTGCTGTCTCCAAGGAGCAGTTCAGTATAAGTCAGTCCTGTAGCATCAGTTTGACACCAGCCTATGTCTTTGCCACATTAATTCAATTTATTACCCAGTTTGATCCACGCTTTGCATTCTATTTAGGATGTCAGGGGACCTGTTCATCCCTAATGACTGAAGAAGCATTTGTGTTTTATAAGCTATTTGGGACACACCATAAGGAACTAAAAGTGTCTGCTTTATTTTCATTGTTAAATTTACCAGTACCCAACTCAGATGCTGTTGAAATTGATAGCAAATTTGCCAGAGACCACTGCAGCTGAAATGCTTTCTGGAATTTAAGGACCCCTGTTAAAAATGTTACAGATGTTCTCCCCCAAAAAAGACCTACTGGTTATAAATAATACATGGCAAATATTGTTGAGAGTGGGGAGGAAATTACAAAATGATATTTTGTTTGTCTGTCTTTTATCTCTGGCTAAACTTTGATCTCTATAAAGTGTTTCTACCATCATTTGTAAGACTTTCCTTAGTCTTTGCTTGGTAGCACATTAAAATTCAGCTGACTAATTTCACTGGTTTTCTTTGATCTTTTTCCTTCAATGTGAATTACTCTAGCTGAAGAGTTTGCATTTGCCAGAACAAAATTCATCTTCCTTTTTCTGCACATTCAGACAAGCAGGAGTTTCCCTGTGCTGTATTTTCCCAACCTATCCTTGTTTATTCCAGTGTATTTCTCCTTTCTTTGCCTACACTCTTTTCTCCAAGTAGTGCTTTGCTGTCAAATATTCAGTTTCTGCATGTGATGGGTCTCTGGAGCACTTCCCAGTCCCTCACCCCAGCTGCCCCTATGGATTACAGAGCCATACAGGACAGCTTCCCTGTTGAGTTAACCATCAGAACACTGCCCATCAGTGCTGCTGAAGTGCATGCTCCTTTTTAAAATGATGCATTTGTTGAGGAAAGAATGTTGTGGAGTTTGGAGTGTGGGATTGGGGATCAGTAGTAAGGGCACAATGGTAAGACAATTTTAGTGAAAACCAAGAAAGATTATATCAGGTCACTGTCTCCTTGCACACTTCTGAGTCATAATTCTTGGTCTGTATTGTTGCAGTGCTTGTGATAGAGGTGCCTGGACCATTCCCTTTTCCCAGCCCCAGCCCAGTAAAAGTGGACAAGCCATGTCTGGAGGTGCAGCAGGGGCAGTTTGGAAGTGCAGCACAGCACACACAGGCTGGGGCACCGAAGCAGCAGCAGCAGCACTCTCAGCAACTCCCTGAGCCACCAGCACAGGGATGATCAGAGACAGATGCACTCCCCATGTCTCCCACCCACTCACTGCTCACTTGCTCCTCAAGGGAGCAAAGCAAACATATTTTCCTTGTCCCTTATAAATAGACCCCACTGCTGTCAAAACCCCAACCTATGAGCACCATGTGCATATGCTTGTGTACACACACTCAGGCTCCACCTGCTTCTCTCTACACATGATCCATGTTAACCCTCTGCAGAATGAAAAAACATTTTAAGAACTCCTCAGAGATGTAAAAAGGATTGGTTAGAATGCTGTTTATTCATTCCACAACTGTGAAATCAAACTACAGGTTATGGCCCAGTCTTCTTTTCACACTGGGGAGTAGTGCCTGTCCTCAGGACAGGAAGATGTTTTTCTACAGGGCAATGCAGAACTTGGGCCACAGTGATTTATCTAGGTGTGCCCTCACCATATGGTAGTTTCACCTGGCACACATGCCAGATGATGCTTGATTCTTAGTTACAATTATCTTTTAGGAGTTGGCCATTATACTTTTACAGACAAGCAGTTGTTCGCATTATATTCTAGTAATGTGGTGATTTGACATAAATCAGTGCAAATTAAAAGAGGAATGAATCTGCAGGGCTCTGTGTTGGCAGGGTGATGTGCTGGAGAAGGAAAAATAGCAGCCTTTCCTTTGTGAACAAACCTTGACACTTTGGGACAAATCCTTTAAGTGATATTCTGCTACCCAAATTACTCTCATTCAATCAGTTTTTCCCATTTCCATCAAACCCTTGACAACATGTGGAGCTTGAACTGTAAAAAGGTTGCCCAGTTAACCCAACTGCTTTTTTTGTGATGCATATATCCAAGGTGTCTGGGCAGATGAGAAGAGGGTCTCTCCTCTAACTGCACCCACCTTGCCTTGTGCTAAAGAAGAGCCATTTGGGATGCAAAGGGAATTGTGTATTGTTCATTTGATGTGCCCATTCACCACCTCTGGCTACCTGTGAGCCAGGCAGTGCCCATGACAGCAGTCAGGACTACCTGATGCTGGCCCTGAAAGCTGTGATGCTCTGCCCTGCAATGCTGTGGACTGGCTTCACCTACCATGACAGTTTTTCTGTTTAACTCTACACATCATGACCCCCTTTGATCCTCCTTCTTTCCTTTTCCAGCCCAGGGCATCTCTGACCACGCTGGATTCCAATCCGAGTGAGAAGGGTTTTCTCTTTCAAAATATTGTCCAGAGAAACAACTTCCAGACAAATGCTGTGTGTGAGAGCACAACAGCTCTCACCCACAGGGTTATTCTGAGCTCAGCAAATCAATGCTGTCTCTGCTGAGAAGCAAGAAGAAAGTCTCCACTAGCAGAGGAGGGGTGAGGCACTCACCAACTTGTCAGATCACATCATCTCATGAATGCATCATGCAAGGCAGCACCTCAGAAAAAGCAGTTTGACTCTCTGTGCTTCACCATCATGTTGATGATGAATTGGTAATTCTGCATATCAGTACCTAACTTCTTTCCCTGTCCAAGCTATGGGTCCTTTAGGCCGGATGTACCTGGCTGTGGGCTGGTGTCATTGCCTGATTTACCACATACCTGACAGCCATTTAACACTTCTGCTTTTTACTGTGCCTTTTCTCTTGTTAGAATTCGCAATGAAACTGCAGCACTATTGTTTTTTCCACTAGCAGGCAGACACAACAATCCAGGTCACAGACTGCTCTAGGACAAATGAGGGGAGAAATGATAATTATTTGTGCCTTAACTCTCTGCATGCATGGTGGGAACCACAAGTAGAAAACGTCAGCCCTCTGCTTCAAATTTACCTCTCATTTCCACAGATCTCCTCCTGGTTCTCACATGTTCTCACATCCCCCTTCCAGCTTTGCATCTGGAGATTAAAAAATCTCTGAAGATTAGTACTTTTTCACAGCTCTATAAGTATTGACAGATGATTTCTCCTATTGAATGTAAAGAGTGTGTGCATCCAAAATCTTGTATTTACCCTGAAGCTTCTCATTCACTTTCATAACACTGGCACCATAAATCCACTGAGAACATCCAGAAAAGTGGAAACTTGCTGGCTTCAAATTTCCTGAGTTGCTCCCAGGGCATAGAAAGCATTCTTCTTGATATTTAATGGATGTCATTAATATCTAGGGATGAAATACAAAAATAAACCAAAAATAAGCCCAAGGGGTTGCAGCCTCCTTTGGGTGCATCCACCTGCTCTGTCATGGGATGCAGGCAGATTTCTGCTCCACCATGAGCTCCCATGGGCTGCAGGGGAATCTCAGCTTTGGCACCCCCTCCCCACTCCTGTTTCCCTGACCTTGGTGCCTGCAGGGCTGTTGCTCTCACAGCTCCTCTCTCCTCTCTCTTGCTGCCATTGCACATTGTGCATTATCTCAGAGGTGCTCCCACCACCCCTGGGGGGTTCAGCCCTGGCCAGCAGTGGGTCTGTTTTGCAGCCAGCTGGGACTCTGTGGGACATGAGGGAACCTTCTGGCAGCTCCTCACAGAAGACACCTCTCTAACCCCCCTCACCACCAAAACTTTGCCATGCAACCCTAGTACAATTATTTACATAAATGTTGCCATGATGTGTGGAGGAATAAGAAACACTGAGGACCAGGATCTCACCAACACTCACAGATAAAGAAAAGAGAGAAAAATTTTTGGGCTGCAGCCATGTAAAATCTTTCACAAATCAGAAGATAGAGGCATTTCCAGCGAGTGATTTACTTCTTCTATATCCAGAATAACCTTTTGGGCATACTTTTTCTTTCCATTGGTTTTAAAGGACTGTTAAACCTCATGTAGGTGCCTAACAGTAGATGGGATACAGATATATTACAAATTGATGAGAAGGTTAAAAATAAGATTAATGTAGGAGACATGAACAAGGGCATTAATGCATAAGACAAAGGCAACATCCTCAGCAATTCCTCCTTGTAAAAAAAGTCCCTCCATAAGCAGCAAATACAACTGAGCCTGCTTTCAGGTACATCATTCAGCTAATTCATTGTCCCCAGCTTCACTCAGAAAGTCTATATTATTTCTTATTAAAACACCCTCACAGCAGGCCATGTCACATTTTTCATCTAACTTTGCCAAGGGCCAGAGGCAGCCAGCGTTGGCACACACAGCCACAGTGCTGCATCCATCAGCAGATGCTGCCTGGCTGAGGGGCTGCCACTCTCACTGCTACCACACCCCACTGCCAGACCATCACTGCAATTGCCCAGTTTCTCTCCTGGGCAGTGATTTCACAGGAAATCAGGCCTGGGTCCGAAGAAATTATCACGAAGATAAGGATGGAGGTTGGATGGCAGTAAATGTGCATTTTGTCCTGTGTTTGTCAATTTTAGTTTTGTTCAAATTCGGTAATTCATGTTTCAGGGNGCCACAGTGCTGCATCCATCAGCAGATGCTGCCTGGCTGAGGGGCTGCCACTCTCACTGCTACCACACCCCACTGCCAGACCATCACTGCAATTGCCCAGTTTCTCTCCTGGGCAGTGATTTCACAGGAAATCAGACCTGGGTCCAAAGAAGGTATCATGATAAGGATGGAGGATGGATGACAGTAAATGTGCATTTTGTCCTGTGTATGTCAATTTTAATTTTGTCCAAACTATGTAATTCATGTTCCAGGGTTTGGTTTTGCTTCTTTTATTTTTTTTTTTCTTTCTTGAGAAGTGGAAGAAGATTGCTTCATGCAAGGCAGTATCAAAGCTGCTCCCTCTGAAGGGCTTTTGCACTTCTGCTCTATTAGAAAAGTATTTAGAAACTCTTCCTCCACCTGCTTCATGTAGTGTTACGAATTTTAACAGGATGGAAAAACAGGTTGCTTTGCAAAAGCTGCAAATAAAGAGACCCTGTATGCTCCATTAACTCAAGAGACAACACCAAATAAGACCTGGGGAGCATCTGACTCAAAATTTTCAGGGTAAATCACCAGAGTCACAAGTTAATTCCTGCCTTAACACGTGTCTCAGGCACTAATCCAATGTCAGAGAGGTATCCAAGTGCTATCCTGATAACACTGTGTAAGCAGTTCAGAGTGGAACTTTATTGTTTCACACGTAAACCAGGCTTTGGACATCTTGACTCTTCCAATCTGTTTGAATTCATGGCAGAAATGGCCAATAGCCAGAGCAGCTTGACTGTGACCCCAGTGGCTCTCAGAGGTCAGGCAGGTGAGGTGCAGGGGGAACAGAGGGATTCAGGAGCAAAGGAAGAGACTCAGACACATAAAAATGGTGTTATCAGTTTTCTACGTGGTCTGACTGCTTTGGACCCTACAACTCAGCAACCCAGCTCTGTTCTTGAGGAAAGGCAATTCTCATGAAAAATTCAAAACTTCCTTAAGCACAGCCTTCAGTTTCTGATACCCAGACTGTTTGAAAAAGCAGGATCCTGCAGCTAAATTGCCACAAAGGCTTTAATACTGGTGGAGCCTCCAGAACTGTGCAGAAAGCAAGATTTCCACCTCTGATGTGCCATGAATCCTGACTTTCTAGAGAATGTGTGCCATTTTTTTTCCCCACAAAGGCATCTGCAATTGATTTGCAAGTGATCATTTAGCAGAATGGAGGCCTGGTCTACAACACAAATAAAGGATAATAAATGGCAGGCTTCCAAACTCTTCCTAAACCAGGCACTTAAAATCCAATCTTCTAAAAATTTGGACCAGATTTTCAACTGGAACACTCCACACTGTCTGTAACCAGTCCTTTAAATGCACATTTAAGAAGGAAAGAAAGATAATCCTGTGATTAATCCCAAGAAATTGGTTCAAGGGGGATCTCAGGCCAGTGTCAGAGTTGGAGATTGGCTTTCTGAGTCAGTTAATATGGCTTAACTTGTCAATGTCTCCACTATACAAAAGGGCAAACAAGAATTCACACCTCTTTGGTACTGTCTTAAAGGTGTCAGGTTTTTGAAGGGCTTTAGGACTGCCAGATGGAGATTGTGCATTGCACTTTATGGTGGTTTGCTCAAAGTTTAAGCAGTTCCTTTGGTGAACACACACCTGCAGAAGTGCCACCTGTCAAAGACAGAAAACAATGGTTATTCCAGGAATGTGAGGAGACAACACAGAGCAAATGTTCCTCAAAGTGAAATGTTAGAGCTATACAGAATCAAAACTTTTATTTTCTGTGGATGAATACCCAGTAGTTCTGTGCTCATTTGAAAATAGCAAACTTTTATTCTTCCACTCATTTAGCCTGAATGTTTTTTCCACTGTTACTAGACAAAGACAGTGAAGCTTACATTTTTCAAAAGCCTTCAAGGAAAATGGCTTTGGGCAACTCCCAGTAACATCAAGGAGAATTTCAAAGCAGAAACCTGAACACTGGAAAGTCCTGAAAATCTAGCTTAGTTTTAGGCCATAAAACAAGGACTCTAATGAAAACCTTTTTAAATGCAGTAGCACGAACATAGACCTAAAAATATGAGCTATAGAGAAACTACAGGGAGATGGTGTCTATCATTTTGTAGGCTTGACTACAAGGTTAACCTGTTTTCATAGTTAAACCTGTTTGTGCATGCTGGATGATAAATGCCTCCTGCTTTCAAGGAGTCCTTAAAAAGAAGAAAATACTTTTTAAGAGATGCCTACCAACTCTGTTGCCATGGCAGCTGCAAGCATCAGTGACAACCCAGAATTTCTAGGTTATAATGTGCATGCAACCCCATTAACAAGTTCCACAGCATAGTGATAGATAAGGTCATCTGGTGGCTCAGTGTCACAGCTTGGAGCTCAATCAGAGAAGATCTAGATCCAAGCAAGGCCTGTTTCTGATGCACCCTGTTCCCATACGTTAATGATACACAGTGTGGAAGATGATTTTACCTTCTAGACAAACATTTTACCTGAAGTTTGCAGGCTGCCTGTGCTGCTGCAGTCTGCACTTGGAAGGTGGGAGATGGAAGCATGGAGAAATCAGAAAGCTGGGCACAGAGAACTTGAGATCACATGCAAGGAATCAAGAATAAATGCTGTTCTTTTGCTGTCTCTCAGCTGGGTGAGCGTTGTTTTCATTACTCAAGCGTCAGCTTTTCTAAAAAAAAGGCCATTGCCAGATTCTTGTTTCCTTTCACTTCAAATCTGGGACATGCCCATCTTTTTTAAGGCCTCTTTGGAATCAGAGGAGACAAGGACAAAGCACAGAAGGGCAAAAGTTAGGATTTTTTCCTACTGCTTAGTCTCAGGTTCACCACTGTGAGGGAATTTTCTACCAGTCATTGGTGTCCCGTGCCCTGTGTCATTGCAGGAAAAGGTGCAGTGGCTCTCTGCTTGCTGAGGTTTGTCTCTTACCAGAGCCCTGAGGAGCATCTCCAGGTTGGATGGCAGTTCTGGAGAACAGCCTCCATCCTGCCCCAGGACACTCAGAGCACTCCAGTCCCCTGTTACCTCGTCTCTGCATCACCCTTTCCTGTTTGGAAAATCGAGATGATGTTTCCTTTTCCCCCTTGCTGTGTGTTCCCTGTCCTTGCTGCCTCAGGCAGGAGCTGCCTGCAGTGGCAGGGATGGACCTGCTCAATAAATAATTGCAGGAAACTGCTTCCTCCCAGTTCCATGAGTTTGGTCCTTCTTCTCCCTTGCACACCTGAGTAAGACAGAGAAGGAAATGAGCTCTGGTTCTGGCTCTGGAGTGCACCAAATGTGCAACTTCCCCTTCTGTTTTTCTTTTTTCTGCTTTGCTTTTCTGTTGTTCTCCAGGTCCATGGCTTCCATACATTTTTTTCAGATCCAAAGAAATAATTTATTGTTATGACACGTAGTGCTTGAAGTAAATGAAATTATTAATATGCCTCATTTATTTAAAGCATCTGGAAATAAATGTTCAGTTTGCTTGAGTGAGGAAGGAGAATTCCTACTTACTGACAACTTCACCTAAATCTCAGACGTCTTGAAATGCGTACCATGAAAATATTTTGAAACATTCAGTGTATCTAAATACAATTTTCCCCTCTTGTAATGAAGATTTCCAGAAATGAACTGATCATTATACTAGACTAGACTGGAGAAACACATTTATGTCACATATTTTATTGTTCCATTATTTTATTTTGGAATTTTGTAGGGGAAAATCAGATTCTATTGCAAATAATTAATCCAATTCAGATTTTATCCAACCTAAACCAGTCAGTTTTGCTTGTCATGAATCTTTCTACAAGGAACACTAAATAATTGCTGTTCATATTTATTTAAGAAGTCTCTAATTGATATTGAGGTCTGATTCATTACAATAATTATAAAGCAGCACTCACGTATTTTCTGGAGCCATGGTGGCAAACTCCCACTATCATTAATACTGGATCTTTGCACTTCTGAATTTTCCAGGATTAAAATTGGGATCCAGATCCAATATACAGTTAAATCTCTGCCACATTAACTATAGTGCAAGGAGCTGATGCAAGTGTGCTCCTTTTATACTAGCTGTAAGAATATGGATTATATCTAGTTTGTTATAAAAACTGACTCTGGAACATTAACCCATAAAACCCATGAGGAAATGTGAACCAGGAGGGAGAGTTTTATCTGGACAAATGCTTTGTACTATATGCCTGCATCACTTTTTATTTTCATCAGCACCCTAGAGCTGGAATTATTGAATTGTCCAACCTCAGTCCAAATGACTTCCTAAATTAACTCACAGTCTTGGTAGTGTGTATCTTTCCCTCCATGATCTTTCTTAGGATAGCAAACAGACCTATTATAAAAACCCCTCATATGTGCAGAAATGTGAAGGCATGCCAGTACTTCTTGGAAATAGATCCAAAATTCCATTTTGGTTAAGATGAGAGAAAAAAAATGTCAGTCACTTGGTATTGCCTTAAGGCAGCATTTAAGAATAAAAAAAAAAAAAAGGTAAAAAAGATGCTGTGTGATTGCTGAAATGCATGGGCGGGCAATGATGATTTCAGTTCCTCAAATAGCTGCACTGTAGAACAGGGCAGGATAAAGATAGAGTGCTCTGAGATCCCCTGGTAAAAGGCAGTATCAGTGGGATGAGTATTTTAATTGCTTTTATACTGTTGATTTCAAATTTGAAGCCACCAAAGATGCATCACTCTTGGTATGACAGAGAGTTCCTGTAAAGGAAAAAATAGAAAAAATACTCTTCACATTTGCTGTCATTTTAAATTCTTTTCTTTTAGCACTCTTCCTTCCTTCTGCCATTCTCTTCTTTGCCCTTATTTCCACTGAGTAAACTAAAAAAAACCCTAATTTAAAACTTTGCAGAGAATGAATGGAACAGGTTCAAGGCAAAATAAATAACCAGCTGGGCCTGTTTTCTTCCTACCACTAAATGATACAGCATGTAAACCATTCAAACAGTTCAAAAACTTCTTTTCCTAATTATTGTTTTCATGTTAAGTTCAGTGAGGTGAAGAACAAAAAATTTCAACAGGCTGCCATGCTCTTCTGGAGAACAACAACTAGTAAATTTTATGCAGGTAACAGACTTGAAGTGCTCTTTCCAAGGAGAAAGGACAGATATTGCTGGAAGAGTTTTTGAATGCTTTTACTGGATAGCTTTTCTATTCTACCACTGAAAACTGGGAACACCTGGTCCTAGAGAATCCAGGGATGATTTTGCAAACTGAACACCTTCTCCTCCCCCATCCCTCACCCTGATTAGGTAAACAAAGCAAATTTTAATTCTGTGCCAGAGAATGCATTAAACACAAACACACCCCCTCAGATGCTGCTAGCTAAAAATCACTTCTGCTAGGATTAAACTTTAAATATCTCCTGTGAAGACCCTGCTTAATCATCCAGCTGTACTGTGCTCTGCTGCCTGGATTTCCTTCCCTTTAGAGCACTCCTTTTGTTACTTAACCTGCATTTTCCAGGAGCAGTTTAAACCTATTGTGTTACACCCTGCCTTTGATACCTAATGAGAATAAATAGGTTTCCAGTATGCAAGGAAGACAAGCCTGGTGTTGAGCAAAGCCTGAGGGCTGCCCCTGAGAGTACAGACACAGCTATTTTCTTTCCTGTGAAGACATTACTGCTCCATAGCTCCAGGAAACATGCAGCAAAATGTTCAATTAAAGTGGATTACATGTTCTTAGCTGGTCAGCTATAATACCTAAGCTTGAAAATGTATTAGGGGATCCAGGAGAGAGCAGTGCTTCTTTGCTGACCTCAGAATTCTGCCCTTTATGTTGCAGATGCATTTTGCTTTCATGTTCCTTTGCAAATTTTCCTGGAAGCAATCCAGTTTTACAGAATGGCTGCTTTTACTACAAACACGACTTCCTGCACAAGATCTGGTCTGGATACCCTTGCATTGCAACAACTTAAGCAGAGAAAGGGAGTCATTTACTTCTACAGTCTTCTACATTATTTTGTTGCAATCAATTTTTCATTACCTACATCCAGTTCTTTCACTGCTCTCCAGTACAGCCCCTGCAAATAGCCAGGCCTCAAAACCCTTCAGGAATGAGTTATCCAGGTATCTCAGTTTCCTCTGTTCTCATCCAAGATTGGCTCTGCCCTGACATGACATGAGAGATGTAAAGGAACTGAACACTCCTGTGGCACATGCCTTTATTTCCTGCTGTAGCTACATGGCAGGTTGTAAGGGCTGCAAAATTCATGCCTTGTTATATGGTAGGGATTGCTTTCCACTGGCTCCTGTAGCAACTATTACTGGAGGGAGAGAACATGATGAATGTTAGAGTGAAAGAAATAAAGCTCTGTTGGAGCAAGTCCCTGAGAGCCCTTCTATTTATTCAAGTTCAGTGTTTTAGGAAGTCATTACAATGAGCCATCCCAAAAACCAGCTCAGCAGAAAGATGTATTTAACTGAAAGCCATTGTATTCAGCTCTCAGGGCAGCCACAGCACACTGTGTTAATTCAAGAATTAGAGCTCTTTGTTTAATCCCCTTATTTCCTCCTTTCAGCCTGGCATTGTTCCTTCTCTCCCTCCCAGACACACAGGGAGAGGCAGGTCCATTACATTCACCCCAAGGCCCAGCAGAATCCTGCCAGCACAACCCAGTCTGATCCTTCCACTGCTCCCAGCTTTCCAAATGCAACAAGTGACTGACTGCAGCCCTTGTCTCTAGAGGAACTGCCTAGAAAAAACAACTCCTTGCTTTACTTTATCACCATCTGGGAAGACCTCCCTGATTCACAAGCTGACACGGAAGTTAGATTGAATTTTTACCCACTCTCCCTCTTAATCATTTTTAGCCAAAACCCCCTGAGGAATAAGTGTCCTCACTCTAAAGTAAATCTATCAGCCAGGGTTGCTGTGTCTCAGTGTGGAGTGATATACAGAGCTGTCTGTGCTTCCTCCTCCTTCTGACTGGAATCTCAGTTGGATAATACAGGAAGGAATGAGGCCCTTTAAAATCCCCTCAGTGTCAGAGGTTCACCCTTTATATGGAACTGGCAGCAACTGTATGAAAATTTAAACCCTTTAAGGTATCTTTTAAGTGGTACTAAAGGTGGAAAAAACAGCACAGATGATAAGTAATCCAAGGCTTCTCAACACGAACACAACCTGTTGCAATGTCCATTTTTTCAAACAGATGCAACCACCTTCCATTACAAACCTGCAGCACAAGGTTGGAGGATGCAGCTTAATAGACCAGCAAACAATATGCAACTGATTATGGCTTCACTTAATGTAACTGTGGTTACACAGAGCTCTTTGCCTTTTACTCAGTGCCACAGACACAAGTTTACCAAAGAAACTTGTGTAAATGTGTCTGTGTATATGTGAAGGAAGGCAAGGGATTCATCTCATGGCAGACAAATGGTAGGTGTCACACTCTTTTTAAATTATTCTTTCTGTAGGAAACATTTCTCATGTGGTTTAGAATCATTTTATCAAAACTTAATTTAGAATAATTAAAGAAAATATCTTCCATTTAGAGCATTTATTATACTCCAGTACATGTCACTCCTACTCTCCCAGACTGATCTCTCTGCATATGCAAAAGTAGCAAATAACTGAACTATGCAGCAATAGTAGATATTTTGTCAACTAATAGTTGATATTTTCTATTCCAAGTGGAAGGAGAATATGCTGGTTCCCAGGCATTATGGGCTATCTCCTTGAAATGTGTGGGTTGTAAAGAAGAATGGCATGATCCATAAAATCAGAAAATGTTATTGCACTTGGGAAAAGAAACAGCAACTGCTGCAAAGGATTTCTGCTTTTATTTTTCTTCTGTAACAGTGAGTTTGTCGGATCTGTAAGTGTTTGCAGTGATGTAACTATGGGGATGAAGTCACACAGCCACCAAAATTGTGGTAAAGATAAGGCTGAGCACTATTTTCAGTGCTGTGACATTGACTTACAATGAGTTTATGGAAGGCAGGTATCCCCCTCAGATTTGTGGAAGTGGGAAGGAATTATACTATCTTCATCACACAGCTAATAAAATATCTCAGAGAGTTCCTACTGAGTTCTGGAAAGATTTATCAGGCTCATGATTTCCAAAGTCACTATTTTGCTAGAGAATGATGCAGTGTTGTCATTACTGACCTTAAGACAAGAGGAGAATTGCAGGACCCCCAGCCACAGTGCCAGGGTCAGCTCCCATGGGAGACAAGACAGATTTTCCAAGGGAAGGGGTAGCTGAGGCTTAGGGTGCACATTTCCAGAACAGACTTCATTTGCATAAACTGTGCTGGCATTAAGTTCAGTAAGGAGTTCTTTATAACACTACAGTGAGATGTTATAGTAGCTTTAGTTAAACGCTGCATTTTCTTAGCATGAGTTATCACAACATCAAGCCATTACTATCAGTTAATGGAAACCCAGCACTATGGCACCACAAGCTATCTTAACATTTCCTGGAAAACACATATGATATTTCCAAAAGGCATCCTAAACTGCTTTTTTTTTAACTGCTTTGCATTCCAGGAAAGAAACACCAAAAGCAATAAACCCTTATAAACATTTTTTTAATAGCTAACACTTCAGAATTAGGAGGAAAAAGAAAAATAAAAACAAGAAATAGTCTCAGTAGTTTTCTCTTAAGCTGAGATTTGCTGGAGAGCATAACATCTCAGAATTCTCTATTTAGAACTTTTCTCTTTGCAAGAAATGTTGCTGAAAGAGGGAGGGCAGGAGAGGTGTGGAAGAGGCTTTCACTGGGCAGTCTGCAGTTCCAGCATCTTTGTAAATTGCTTACTCACAAGAGAGCCATTTTATTTGTACAAACCCAGAGTGATTGCAAGCTGTTACCCAGCATGTGGTATTTGCAATGTGCTGTCTTAAGACCCACAGCCAGGAGGGAGACTGGGTAACAGGTGAACAAAGGATTTCTAAGAGCAGAGTGACCAGGTGAGCCAGCAGATCTCTCAGACTGCCTTCACAGGAGAGGTTCTCCAGACCTCTGATCATATTCCTGGCCTCCCTGGGCCCTCTCCAACAGATCCATGTCTTGTGCTGGGGACCCCAGAGCTGGATGCAGCACTGCAGGTGGGGTCTCATGAGGGCAGGGCAGAGCAGAGGGACAGAATCCCCTCCCTTGCCCTGATGCCCACAGTGCTGTTGCTGCAGCCCAGGACATGTTTGGATTCTGGGCTGTGAATGCACATTGTTGCTTTTTGTCCAGCTTCTCATCCACGAGCACCCCCAAGTTCTTCTCCCCAGAGCTGCTCCCAATGACTTCTCCCTGTCTTGGGAGGCCTTGAGGGACCCCAATGAGCTGATGCCTAAGGCAGCCTCAGGTTACCAGCACTGCTTAAGTGTTGCTTACTGAAAACATCAACATTATTATTGTGAACCATCTGGCTCAGCCTTCCTGGGTAGGTTGCTGAGAAAAGGAGACTTAGCCCTGAGAAATAGTTTGTATACCATGGACTCCTGAGGAAAGGATCAAGAGAAATCAGCAGTGGTCGATTCCCCTGCTGTAGTTATTGCTTTTTGAAGCTGTGGGGGAATAGATGCATCTGCTCTGAGAATGGTAAATTCTAACAGTCATGGAGACTGGTCAAAAAATGAGAATAAGAGAGAAAATAATTCAGGGGGTTGTGAGCTAACTGACAAACCAGCAACCTGCACTCATAAAATGTTAGCTTTTCAAAAGGATCATTGCTCCACAGTCACTGTGGCACTTGAGGGTAATACAGCCTTATCTGGAGTGGCAGGAAGAATACAAATTCCTGTCAGTGCCCAGAAGTGCATGCTGGCATTGAAACAACCAAAGATATCCTTGGAATGTCGGCAGGCTGACCTGAAACAGCTGGGACCTCCAGGTTCAAAAAGATTCTGCTGTCCTCAGCACTGGGTCTGAAAGAGATGGTGTCACAGGAGTGGCACAGAGGGCCTACACAACCTCATCCCAAAGGGGAAATATGATGCAATGGCAGTTTTTGGTCCTCACCAGCCAGCAAATGATTGCAAAAAGATCCAACACCAATAGAAATGGTTAAAAAGACAGGATTCAGCAACCTGGGTCAAGCTTTGAGATGGTTTGCAAAGCCAGTGTTCAGAGAAGGTACTGGGAAAGGAATATCCATGATCACAGAATTCAATAAATTCAATCAAGGCTCCCTCTCAAAATGGAGTGATTTCATCAATCTGTGAGCTGGTTTTCTGGAACACAGCAGCTCTGTTCCAAACCTCTGATGCAACCCTGAACAAGGTCCTTTCCTTCCTTCTCCTATCACATTCTGTCCATCTTCCCTGCACAGCTTGCCAAGTCTTTGGGCCAGGACTGTCTGTTGCTACATGACCAGGGACGTCCTTGTCAAAACTGTTTTCCAGGCACCAGCCTCCCACAGATAATGGAGCACAGAACAGCACAGTGACAAAGCTGCTCTCTGTGCAAGGAGCTTATGCTAAGCTCTGTAATTAAGACATATGGGGCCTTATGCACAGCTTAGAGAAGTCAGTGGAAACACTGTCTCGTAGGCTGGATGACAAGACGGTGATGAAGCAGATTTTATTTTAAGGAATCTTTTTTTTTCTATTTGGGGATATTCTGAGGCTTTAAGAAGAGCTGTGCTACCAAAACACATGAAAATGAAGAAGAGGAAAAATTAATAAAGTTTAAAAATATATCAAGTTATAAATGGGCTTGAACCAAGATACAGAAAAAAATTCACAAACAGAACAAATGAGATTTATGTTAGTGGGTCACTTCTTTGGGAGTTCTTTATAGGTTTTTTTAAGGGTAGTTTTACTTAAAATATAAATAAAGCCTCTTCTTTGCATGTGGACATTAATCATCTTATGGAATAATGGATGTAGGAAAAAGGGAACCTGACTTAAGATTATTTAATTTTAAGGGAATTATTAGAAATTATTATAATATTGAATAGGACATAAGGTAAGCATTTTTGAACAGTTGAGGAAAATGACAGTATGCCTGTGGAGAGAGTACCTGGCTGGACCACTACATGCTGATATTTAGTAATTTCTCTATGTGACAGTTTGCCTGTAAAGAGGAAAACATTGATTCCTCTTTGGTTTTGCAAATCAGTGCCCTTAAGTGCTCTGGCCAGAAACTCATAACACAGCAATACAAACATTAAGTTCAAGGAATGAGTCTGGCCTGAAATGTCCACAAGGCAGAGGGAGGCATTTTTCTTGCTCACAAAAAGACATTTAGGCTCCCAGCTTCCTGTCTTGCAAGGTATATTGTGGAGGCTCTGAAAATAAAGCATACAGTAAGCGTGGTCTGTTGTAACCCAAACAATTACAGTCATCACAACAATAAATTTTTAAACAGTTAGGTAATATATAATAAATAAAAGATGATCAGGAAAGCACTCACAGCTACTCCCCTAATGCATCTGGAAAGTAATTAACTTTTTTTCCCTCCGTTAAGAATGTAATGTATTATACCCTGGCAGAGGAGGAGCCTGGCCATGCATCCCTGATGAGGATTTATCTGAGGTCAGACTGGGAGGGAGCAGACCTGCCATCCATCCTGCCAGAGCTCAGCATCTCCCTGTCCCTGCTCAGGCACTGCCCCTTCCCCTCTCAGGGGTGGCAGAGCTCCAGGGGACACTGGGATGGGCACCAGGATGGGCCCTGCCCATTCAGGGGCACATCAGACCCCTGCTTTGGAAATGTGGCTCAAGGCAATGCTCACAATCGCCTGCCAAGGACTAATGAGAAAATAATCGCGGCAGGAAAGGAATTACAGACACACTTGGAGGCCAGCAGGCCTCTCCTGGGGTTCCTGACATGTGGCAAAGCATAAATCTTTTTATTGCAGGGTCTGGCAGGGCTGCCCAGGCACTGAACACAGGACTGGCATCACCTCAGGGCTTTCCTTGGCTCTGTGAGGTGGTTTCACCCCAGCCAAGCCCCAGGCAGCCTCACTCACTCCCCCACCAGCAGGACCTGGGGGATACTCAGACAATCACAAGGGTCAAAGGTGGAAAACTTGTGGGCTGAGATAAAGACAGTTTAATAGGGAAAGCAAAAGCATGCACACAAGCAAAGCAAAACAAGGAATTCATTCACTGCTTCCCATGATTGGGCAGGTGTTCAGCCATCTCCAGGAGAGCAGGACCCCATCCCACTTATTGGTGACTTGGGGAGAAAAACAGCATCACTCCAAACATCCCCCCCTTCCCCCCCAAATTTATACACTGAGCCATGATGTCACATGGTCTGGAATATCCCTTTGGTCAGTTTGGGTCACCTGTCCTGGCTGTGTCTCCTCCCAGCCTCCCATGCACACCAGTCTCCCCACCAGTGTGGCAGTAGGAGAGGCAGAAAAGGCCTTGGATCTGTGTAAGCCCTGCTCAGCAGTAACAAAAACATCCCTCTATTTTCATCACTGTGTTCAGCACAAATCCAAAACACTGCCCCATACCAGACACTGGGAAGAAAACCATCTGCAGCTCAGCCAAAACCAGCACACTCTGGCATTTCAAGGCAACATGAGGGTGCAGCCAGGCTGGCAGCTCCCTGGGAATGGGAGCACTGGGGGATCCCTGGGACAGGGACAGCAGATCTATCCCATTCCCAGCCAGGTGCAGCCAGGGACATTGGGCACCTCCCTGGGTGAGGGCAGGACCAAGGCTAGGCTGGGATGTGAGCTCCTGGGTGGGCATGGCTCAGCTGGGCAGGGCTTGGGGAGCTGGAGGCCAGCCCTGCTGCAGCATCACTGGGTGCTGACCTGGGCTTCAGGGCCATGGGCAGGTGCAGAAGCCCTGGGGGGCTGCCAAAGGACAGTCAGGGCTGCCAGAGCTTTGTCCAGGTCATCAGAGCTGGGGGCTGCCTGAGCTGTTGGCCCCACTGAACAATGGAGCGTGAGCCTGGCCAAGGTCTTGTGAGAAGAAGCTGCAAACCACTGAGCCACTGTGTGTTTTCCCTGGTGGGAATGGGAAAAACTCCTCAAGTGTGTTGCCAGAGCCAAATTCAGTGGAAACTCCCATGGCTGGTTTAAAAGGAGGGAGGTTGCCAATGTGGGTAATGCATCAACTTTGGCATTTACAACAAAGAGCATGAAATTGATGTGCTCTGAGGTGTATTGCAAAATCAATTACTGCTGGAAACTTTTAGAGAATGGAAATGTTGCTGAGGGGGAACTTTTAGGACAGTCAGAAACCTAAATTCATTTGTACTTTTCATAGATGATCTCACTGACTACTCCTTTTTAAAGATTAATGATGCTTTTAATCCATTGTCAAAGATACTGGTGGTAAAGGTGGGTGATTGGAATTAATTTGGATAAAAAATACTTCACACTAAATGCAAATTAAGGCACAGGCTGAACAAAACTCTAGGTAATGTTTTTAGTAGACAGTTTTTCAAAGGTGGCTGCAAGGGACCATGATGAGTGGTTTTCCATGTCTGATTTGTGTGGTGAAGACACCAGGAACTGCTCCATGCATTCCCACTTCCTGGCCTAAACCAGCCACCCTTGCAAGTCATTTAATTTGTACTTAGAGAAATCAAGTCGCAACCAAACACTTGAGGGCTGATTAATTCCTGGAACATCTGTTGGAGGCAGGCTATTATTAGACATGAACTTTTGACACAATCTGCAGACACAATCATACACAGAGATTAACCTCTCCTCAATAAGCACAGCCCCGCGCTGCATCCGGAGCACGACACCGTGACCCAGATTCCCAGCTGTGGCTGAGCAGCAGCACAGCCCAGCCCCAAAAGGCAAAAAAGGCCTGACCTCAGCTCTCTGTGTGCTGGTCCAGTCCCTTGGCAGAAGATGGAGCAACCTGTGCCAGCTGCTGATGGAGACCGAGGTCTCCAGGGGACACAAACGCCACAGCCGTGACCCCTCCATTCAGTCATGCAGCAAAAGTAGTCAGCAGGAAAGAAATGAGTTAGAGGGGGCTAAATCAGCTCCGAGCTCCTGGGATATGTCCCCTTTAATGCTACAGCAGCACCACACTCTCACCACATCTGCCTTACAGAGGGGAAGCCACAGACTCTCTGCTAATAATGCAGATGGACCAAAAATGTTCTGTTGAATGGATGTGACCTTTGCAAAATATGATCTTTGCAAAAAGAAAATTCCTGCACCTACACATGAACTACACCTCTTCTGACTCTGCTGTCTTTTTTTCTGGCCCTAGCCCTAACCCTAATCCTAATGCTGAGGTCCCCAGCACCACAGGTGGCCCATGCACCCCTTAACACACCTTTTCCAGCCCCAGTGTCCCTGGAGCTGTTGGCTGTGTGTGCTCTGAACCCAGCCCTAACCCTACAGAACCCTAATGAACCCTCATGGGAACTTGGGACAGAGGCTGAGATCCTCATCACCACTGGGATGGTCCATGGCTTGTTTTGATACCAAACCTAACCCACACAAGTTGACTGCCTTACCTTAAATCTCTGTGTGATTCACCTGGAATGCTCTGCCTGATTTCATTTGTGACAACTGTCTAAGGCTCTCTCTGCATATCCCATCCTACACCTAAACAACTCTTTTTAAAAAGCGCTGATAACATCACAAAATTCACCCTGAAAAGGTAAACAATCCTTAGATACATCATCCCACTTCTCTGTACATGTATTTTAAGGAATGGCCTGTGCTCAGCCAGCTGCAGCACTTAGCTCAGTGGGGAATGGTCTAATTCAGTCCCACAAAGGGTTGTCCTGTGACCCCTTTGCTCATGGATGTGGCTCTATCCCTGACTCCTTTGCCTGAGTGTTCCAGGCATATCAAACTCAGCATGACTGACAGTGGAAAGTCTAACTGGGGCACTTAACATAAGGGTTGAGGCACAAGGGCATTTCCAGTGCCTGATTTCTCAAATTACTCAGTACCCATTTATGCTGCTTACTATTGCATTTAAAAATCAATCCCCAATCGTGCCTAAGTGACACAGAGGAAATCTGTGGCCATGGAGTCTCCAGTGTCTTTCCCACAAAACCTGCCTCCTGCTTCCTCCCCTTCTGCCTCTGAGACCCTCCATTGTATGAAACTGTTGTTTCTGTCTCTGATTTTCCTGCTGCTGAAGAGGGCAGTTGCAGCTCTCTAGGATTTAAAAAGCAGATGCTTTTCCAAAGTTCTTCAGCCCTTTAACAGAATAACCTCTCCACAAATATCTTTTGTTTGACTATAATTTTTTTCCTTTAAAATTCTTTCCTGATTTACACTGTGTGCACCATATTGGCTGTAATTTGATATGGAATAATTAACATACAGGGGCTGTCTTCTCTTCCCTTTTGTCACAGTATCCCTTGGCACTAGTGAGAGCACCAGCAATGAGGCTTGACATTCTAAAAAGCCTTTTTATTTCCCAATGAAAAATGGTATTTAGGCTATAATTAAATTTAAGTGTACCCTCAGTGGACTCCAGAGTCCACATGCACTTTCCTCGACATAGGTTCATTCCCATTGACTAAAATCTGCACTTGGATCACAGATTCATTGATTTCCAGCCCTGGTCTGAGCCTCCTGTGCCTTTTATTTCCTTTATTAGGAAGTAGCATATTTTCAATAAGATTCTTTGCTCCATCTCTTGCAGATACTTCCCATTTGAAGCCACTTACAGCAATAAGGGTATGATCATTTTCTGAAGAAATGTCAATTATTATCTCTGTCTTCAAAACTCTTGAAACATCCAACTCCATTCTAGTTCTTAGGCAACCTGGTATAAAGAAAATAGTTTCCAGAGTTCTAAGAACATTTTCTAAACTGCATATTTTCCAATCTAGTTCTCTAGAGGATTAGGAGGAATTTAAATTTTTCAGTGGCCTCGGAGCACTATTAGCAGTTCCTTCCCTGTTGCATCAGATGATTGCCTCCTGAGATGTCTACCAAAATTCAGAAGTGATGCACAAGGCTGTGGTAAATTCTGTTTGATCTGTTTATACTCATACACATTTCTCAAAGGCCAGGCTCCCATCCAAATACTTCAGACTATCCTGGAGGTATTTAATTGCAGTGTACAAACCCATGGAGAATGAGAGCAGGTCTTGCAACATAGTGAAACACAGAGACAAGAAAAGAAGCTGCATGTCAGTGGGTTAAGAAAATAAGACTTTTTGAGTTCTAATTCCACTTCTCATGGCCATTAGAAAAGTGACCTTGATTATCTCACCTCCTGTTTCTCTGAGTTGCAATTAAGCCCATAAGGGAGTTTCTCAGGCCAAACCAGAAGTCCATCCATCCCTGAATCCCATGTTTGGTGTCAAGACAGAACAGCAGCTTGAGAGCAAAACACCAGAGCAGAGGAAATGTGAAACAGGGACTTTTTAGGCCTGAAGTGGATTAGCATCTTGATGTTTAGCAACCAGGGATGGAGTTTTCATCTGTGAGCTTGTCTAATTGCTTTGTTAATTTATACTCTTGGCTTCCACAACACCCTGTGGCAATAAGCTCTGCTGTTTAATTATGCACTGTGTGGAAAATTCTGCCTCTTCTTTCTTTTCAAACCTTAGTTTGATGGTTTAATTTGAAAACAGTTCCTTTGGGGTACAAGAAATAATTTCTCTTTTCACCATCACCTATATTTTCTTTAAATCACTATACATCTCAGCGTTTTTCTTTATGGAAAATAACTGGTGTATTTAGTTTCTCATTGTACAGAAACTATTCCATAACAACAGTACTTTTCTTGGTTACTTTTTGGTACCAAAGAAGAAAAGACTGGAACTGTAAAATTTTGATGCATCACTGCTTTACTTGCTGACTTACAGATATGCTTTGCTTTCCTTTCCTTTCATGTTTGGGGGTTTTTTTTCTGTTTTTTTTCCTTCATTTCTTTTTATTTATTAAAAATCTGTGGCACTCTGTAGAACTGCCCTGGAACAGTGAGCCATATTCACAGAGCAACTTACACTGATCTGAATATCTAATCCTTGAGTAATATCTAAGTCCTCTCGTGGGACTTGTCACTCTTTGTGTATAGGTGGGGTTATTTTTCTCCATGTGTACCAGGTTTTCAGCTGATTGAAAGATAATTTCACCTGCTGGTTTATTGCCCATCACTCAGCCATGCTCCTGCAAGTCTTCACAGTCAGTTTGAGTTTCTTTTACTCCTCAGCAAAGGCTTCTTTTTTTCCTCTTTGTTCTTCTTTCCAGATCATTTCCTAATACACTGGAGAGCACAAGCTCCAGCACAGATCTCAGTGGTCACCTCTTGCAGCATTTTCTCTGCTGTGATAACAGAGCTTTCATACTCAGATTTATTTCCTGTCTTTTGATCAGGTATCAGGCCATGAGATGAACTTGACCCTTCTACCTCACTACTTAATATCTTCACATGTTTTTGGGGAGGGAACTTTCAAGTGTGCCTTATCAAAGGGTTCATCACAGAGCCATTGACTTCATTTCTTTTAACACTTGCCTGCATCACAATGAGCTTATCATATGGAAACACCAAGACACGAGAAACCTAAAATTTGTCAGTGTTCACACAGATGTTTGATATCTCCAGAAGTCTTGATTTGTACAGAATGTGGTGCCTCTGAGCTGTGTTATCCTTGTTTCATGCTGCATATGTTTGGATGTGAATGCCTGTAGGAATGTGTGTCTGGCACTCAGATTGTTTCCTATGCCAAACTGTTTTTTGTTTTTAAATATTGGATGATTTCAACCAAATTGAACAGAGATATAAAAGGTTGGGGGGGAAAAAATACTCATTCCAGAACTGTGGAGACAGGAAGGCTGGTAAAGAGTCAAATCCTCATAGTGCTGCCATGGGAATGGGTACGTTTAAAGCCAGCACATGTTGGAGCACATTGTTACACATCAGAGAGTGAGAGAAATGGAGGAAGAAGAATTGAAGGAGCAGGTGGCACGAAACCTTCTGTAGGAAGAAACTTCAGTCAGATCTTATGACAAATAATATACCAGGGGACACAACCATCAGTACAAGAGGCTTTGAAACAAGGTTTTGGTCACTCACAGGCTGTCTTACCTGGTGGTGTCCTTGGGGCAGGGAGCTCAGCTCCACACTTCCTACCAGCAGAGAAAGATGGCACTCTGTACTCCTGATTTAGCAATTCAGAATGCATCTATCAATCAAAAAAAGAAAAGTGAGAGTGGGAGAAGAAGTGCCAGGGAAAATGTGTCAGATTTTTTACATTTTGCTTTGTGAAAGAGACTGATGTGTGAAAATAACACTGCCTGCAAAACCAACCCAGTGCTACAGGAAGGTGAATAATAAGAGAATAAGAGAACCAAGAAAAACTGAACAGTTCAGTGCTTCATCTGATCAACAGCTTTTTTTTTAATTAGGGGAAAGCTAAGCCACATAAACTGAACTGCTTCAATAAGTTATTGATGTAATTGTGATGATGTCAGTAAGCAAACTTGCCATAATTAAAATCTGTAGTGTCTTCACTCTGCTGTATTCCCTTACCTGGTGTACCCGTGGAGCTCTTGCAGCACAAGAAGCACCACTGGTCTTTTACAACTCATGTTTAGAAATCACTACAAAACCATAAACCGATATTATATTGCGAATTCCGTATTTATGTACACAAATAATTAGCTTGCTTAAATAAACATCTATCAGTAACATCCAATGGAAGCTGAAAGGAACTTGGCAAAGCCAATACTTGAAATTTCATTTCCATGAAAAAGTGCAGATTCTGGGACATTGAAATGTTTGCTCATTCATCTCAGTTTCAATGAAGTATTGCACTCCATAACAAGGTCCATTTTAGCATTTTAAAACAAAACATTCTACTTT
This sequence comes from Alaudala cheleensis, assembly GCA_013398995.1. NCBI lineage: Eukaryota > Metazoa > Chordata > Aves > Passeriformes > Alaudidae > Alaudala > Alaudala cheleensis. The sequence goes on along the minus strand of VWYE01025256.1, from coordinate 50,608 downwards.
TCATATTATAAGCAGCTTCCCATTTGGAAAGAAATGCACATTTTTATTGGTGTTTTGTAACAGGTTTTGACTGTGAAATTGCTGGTTTCATTTTCACCCCTCAAAAAATTGTATTTGCTAAAAATATCATCAGTTGGAGATGATGTTCTACACTTGCCAAGGAATTGGAAAAAAAGTTATTTGCATACCTCTAGAATCCAGAGCTCTGTGAAAACCGTGCCGTTTTTGAAGTTCTCAGTTTGAATTCAGAAATTCTCCCTCTGACTTCTCTAACTAAAATAAGATGTGGAGTCATTAAAATGCTCAGAATTTCCCACACACCTGCACAACACAGAGGGATCCTCCTAGGAGGAGAATTTTTAGCTTGTAGCCAGAAATAGAAGCAGAGCACAGCGAGGGCGTTTCCTTTATCAGCGAGCACTCCATTGATGTGGCAGCACAAAGGAATGAACGCGCTCCTGAGCACAGAAAAACAGCAGCAGGGTTCCTGTGTGCTTGCTGCATTCTGCCTTCATACCTTCCCAAAACATCTCCTGCAGCCCTGCACGGGCTGTGATGGAGCTCATCCCACAGCAGAAGTGTTTTTGGGAGGAATTGGTCTTTGTCAGTCGGGCAGGTTTTGCACTGCCCAGCTTTGCCCTCGTGTGACACCTCCTGCTGCAGATACAACTCCCAGGCCCCCTGCCATTCATGTTGCCAGCTCTGTGCCAACAGACTGTTCTCTGTTTTCTTACTTCTGCTTCGTGTGGAGGATGTGCCTTTTTTCTCTATTTATCATCCTTCTCATTCTTTTCCTGCTGAATTTCCAGTTCTCCTGCCTCCATTCCTCTTGGGCTGTTTTGTTTGGGGTTTTTTTGCTGCTGAGAAATGAGGGGTGCACAAACATTTTTTCATTGCTGGCTCCCAACAGCTCTAGAGAAGGCTCAGGCAAGCTGCCACCTTCTCCTTGTGGCACTCATTGTCCCCACAGCCATGGCTTTTCACATGGTGAGCACCATCCCCTCACCAGAGTGGGAAGGAAGATCCTCAGTGTACCCTCACAGTGTGCTCTGCCCTTTTCAGGGTCTTTGGATGACCACAGATAGAATTTTGAAAAGGTCTGGATGAATAATGCATTTTTGGTTTTCAGTTCTCATTCTGAGACGCTGTGGGTGGGGAATGAGAAAGAAAATTTTAGGTAAATGTGGAAATGTTTTATTTGTTGCATAAGGAAGTGCTGAATTGTGATTAGTGTTTAGAGCTCCTTTAAATAATTGGGACAATTATTTTAGAAAAAAAAATTACATCCTGAAATGAAAGGATATCAAAATACTGTATTTTAAAGGCCAAATAAAACATATTTATATCTTTAGTGACATCCTCCTCTTTTTTTCTTACAGAAACCATTCATCATATTTATCTAAGCATTCACAAACAGCTTGCCCACCCAAAAAGGGGTTTCATTTTTGATTAATTCCTTTCTTACCTGCTTAAAAGCAGATACCTCACTGTGAGTCAACGTTGGCATATTTAATCACAAAGACACTTAAAAAATGCCACTCTTCACCAGCAGAATCCACAAGGCTTCAGCCACATTTGCCTGTGGTACACAGCAGCAAACACACTGAGGGTTTGCAATCAGCAAAGGGAGCTGTGCTGATGACATTGATTGTGACTGAAAATTGCAACCATGATTTTCAGTGTACCCACTACACAAAACTCCATTATGAATTCATGCCCGTTTTTTTTGTTTGTTTCGTTTATCACTCCCTAGGTCATGGTGTTCTTAAAATTTCCAGCTGTTATTTTACTCAGAAAGAGTTGATTAGGGAAGTTGGTAGTTGAGCACGACCAGCAGAGTCCCTCCTCTTTTCCATCTTCTGCCTGCTACAGATACTGAGTATCTTCATGTTGTTCCAGATGCTCTGTCCTCCTCACTGTGACTTCTCTGCATTTTGAAAGTGAAAAGAAAGGATTTTCAAGCATCTCTGTGCCTCTAAAAATGGCAGAAGTGGAAGCTGGATACAAGGAATTAAACCAATTGCCACATTCCTAACCAAACTGGGAGGCTTTGTGTGGGGGCCATTAATGGATTGCTGGCCACAAAGAGCTCCTAAAAGCCTTCCTGCCAGTGTGAATAAAGCATCAGGATTATGCTGACTCTGAGAGGAAAAGACTAAAGTCTCTCTCCTGTAACATCTTAAATACATTTAGCAGCTTCATGCATAAAGTGACTGAACTCTTCTGGTTCACAGCACACTGTTCTATCTCCCACTCTTACAGACTGGGAAGATTCAGCCTTGACACCCTGCCAGGCACAATATGAAGAATTCTATAATTATCAATCTAGTGATGGCATTTAAAAGCAAATGCATTATCATGCACAGAAATCATCTCATGTCCCCCACAGCGTGTTCCACAACAAGGGCTGTCACTTTGACTATAACTCTGGCTTTATTACATTTAAAGCTCTTCCATCAGCAGACTTCCCCAGAAAAAATAAAAATTCTTTTATTCAGAAAATAGCATGTAGTCTGGATTGGCTGTCAATGTACCTAAAGGTCATATAATGTCAGAGTCATTATTTTCAAATCATCCTCACTCATGAGCCATACTTTGCAAGGCCAACTATCTAAACATTAATAAACACAGAGAGTGTGTGGTACAGCATGAAAATTTGTGCATTATCATTTAAGAAGTATGGAATAGAAGCAGAAAGATTCCTCCTCCCATCACTGTGCAACCACTGTATCCAGCAGACCATTATGTTAAATGTAATGAATAGCCTGAACCCCTCTTAACCAACACCTTTTTCTCCCTTGTCCATTTGGTAATCCAAGGCAATGCATTTACAAGCCACATTATCCATTGCAGAGCTGCCAGCTCTGGCACACCCTGATATTTTACCCTGTCATGGATCAGAAAGATTAAAAGCAACTTTTAAAAAGCACAAGTTACGACACTAAATCCAGTAACTGTAGCCTGTCTGCTTCAGCTCAGATTTGGAAACTAAGTAAAGATTAATGTTTTGAATGGTATCTGAATTAATGTTCTGTCAACCAGCTGCAGAGACAGGGGTTGCTGTTTTCCCATTTGTTTGGTTGGTTTTAGTTTCCTTAATCCAGATAGTTTTCAATCACTGTTTTCAGCCTCAGGAAGTCTGTGCTCCATCTGCAGTCCTGGGCATTGTTAGGACTATTATTTCCAGCCACCCTCCAGGTGGGAGCCACGGGTCATTGGTTCAGCAGGTTAACGTGACTGACACAGATCTCACTAACTCTAAGAATGATTGCATTTATTTGCTGACCTGGCTCTCCCTTAGATTAAGACATACTCCTACCTTCACCTTTTCTACCCTCCCATTTCCTCTACCTTAAAAAAAATAAATTGGTTAACAGATGTAGGCAACTGGGAGGTTTCACATTTCACTTCTCTGCATTTTCTGGGTGACAAAAGCCGTGAAGGAGGAAAGGGGCTGAGATGAAAACAATAACCATTCTCTGTTTACCTCAGCCAGCTGTACCATCCATTCCCCCACTCTGGGTCAGTACCTGGCACCAGTTTTCATACAGCCTATATAACATCAGACAAGGCTGAAACAGAAGACAGACAGACTTTAAATTTGTGTATCCAGAGCTGACCAGTTTATCTGGGCTGAGCTGTGTGCAATGCCCTGCATGAGCTGCAGTCAACAGAAAGCAATTTCTCCTTATATTACTGTGAATTATTTACTACAACATTTTGAACTGACATCCAGATTTTCACCCCTCTGTTCAGTTTTATTGCAATGAAAGGAGAGAAGTAAATGAATAACAGGAGAGGGGAAATAAATCCCACCGAAGTGCACTGGCTGATAAAATAAGTGTCTTTGAAACAGTGCTGTATGCAGGAATAATTGTATCATTTGTTACAGTGCCATGCTGATGTACTTAGGACCATTTCTGACTATGGCAGAGATGCTGGAAACAAAGCTCCAGCCTAAGAGCATCCAGCAGGGCTGTGGGACTTTGTTTTTAGGATGTTAGTGAAGATACAGCCAGGGGGCTGGCCCTGAAGATGAGGAGTTTGAGTGTTTCCAATAAACTGTGGAGAAGTTTAGAGCTAAGATATTGGGGACACACACCCACACAGACCAGAGGGGACAGTCTTCCTCATTTACCAAGTGACAGAAAACATCCTGTCTTTGGCAGGGAGGACAGGGCAGACATTCTGCTCCTTGTTTTCTGCCCCAAACACAGGAGCAGGCAGGGCTCAGAACAGGTCCCTTGGTGTTTCTTCTACAGAAGCATTAGCAGGGAGAGTGAGCTTAGTCCTGAAAACAAAAGTCAACTATTACTGACTGCCTCAGCATCAGAGGTAACTCAGGAATAAGTGCATGTAAACCTTCCTGTACAGGAAAAGGCTCTGCTCCACAAGTTCTGTCTGGCTCCAGTTCTGGATTGCACATGTGAATCTTCCTCCTTTGAGTCCATATCTCAGGAGTTTCCTGTCACAGAATTATCTGTTATTTAAAGCAGTGCCAGGTGAAGTTCAGAGGCTGAGGACTATCCTGGAGCTGTGATGTTTGGACCAAATCATCCTTTCTCTTCCAGAAGTTGCATTTGCTCCCAGTCCAAAATCCAGTATTTTCCTCAATGAAAGATTGGGGTGGTTGTAAAGACCTTTTAAACAGCCTCTGGTTCTTGCCATTAATGCCATTGCTGAATCTACCATGAGTGCTGGTTGAATATCACCTTCATTTCTAGGGAAGGCAGAATTTAGATCCACTGCTGTCACTCAGAGGCTTCACTGTGCAACAAAAGTAGTAAAGGAATTAAGTTAAGCTGTTATGAATGATATTGTGCGTGATCCTGCCTCAGCAAATTATCAAATGAACAGAGTATCCATGCATTTTTGACAGGATAGAAACCTATTTGGACAAGCCAGCAGGAACCTTGGCTGAGTGATTACCACGGGCCACCCCATGAGACAAGGGTACAGCCAGAGAGCTGAAGCAGCTGACAGTCAGGAATGAGAGGCCAGTGAGAGGCTGAAATGCTGAGCTCTGTGCCCACACAGCCAAAGATGGGCCCTTGACAAGCTGGTAGTGCCACACTGGCCAAGAGCAATTCCAGTGGAAGCAGGGAGCAAGTTCTGGGGCCACCCTTCCCTCAGCTGTTTTGCCTGCCCACACTTGCTGATATACAGGCACCCACAAAGCAGGCAGAGACTGAAGGCATCAGCACCACCACTTCTTCCCTTTGATAGCCAGACTACTCCCAAAGAGGATATTAATGGCCAGGCTGGCAGCAAAACATGATGGGACAGCCCCTCACATTTGCAGCACTCCTTCTTTTAGATACAGCAGAAGCAAAAGCTTCGTCCACTGTGGCTCTCCCCTGAGCTGTTCCTTTTCTCAGAGGGAGCAGCTTCACCTCTAAGGTACAAAACTCTACACCCACCGTGGCCCAAACCTTTTTCCAAGGTGGAATCAGGAAGTCTGAGTTGGAGTCCTCTTGTATCAGACTGTTTCAGACTGGCTGCAGTGGTCCTGCTACTGGAAAAATAAATACACACACACTTCTCCTCTAGCTAAACACTTCTTCTCTTGAGAAAAAATCTTTAATGATGCATTTTCTCAATGGAAACAGGAGAAGGCAAGAGAAGCCACTCAGGGAATAAAAGACTTGTGTGAGATGTGGATATAGATGTTGCAACCAAGGGATTTGGGGGCAGGGGTGGATTAAGTGAGGAGAAAAGCAGGAAACTGCGTTTCTCTCTATGCATGAAGGAAGAAATCCAGCCTCAATAGGTGTCATCCTGCAGGATAAGAAAAGGCTGAGGCTGTGCTGCATTGCTCTCTGTGCTGCTCACCTGCTCCTCTGCAGTCAATCCCATGGCACTGGTGTGGTGAAGAGGGACTGGTGGGACCAGGAGCAGCTCCATGGCAGGATGAGATAAAGTGCAGTCATACCCTAAAAGATCCATTGTGGTTACTGGGCTGCCCCTGGGCACCAGCCCCAGGCATTTTCAACCAGAATCATCCACATGCAAAGACTGAAACTGGCCCCTCTCAGCTACCCCTGCTCTCCAGTGCCAGACTCACTTCTGGATGCTCAAGTATTGACTGGATTTACCCTGGAGTGTGGAGCAGTGATCATAACTACTGGAGAGCCTGGATGCTGCAGATGCAGGCGTGTCCAATCTGTCTCTTTGCTCTGACTGCCAAGCACCAAAGGAAGGAATGAGCCTCTGTCAGCTCACAGAGGCCAGGAAAACCTTGAACCACTCATTCACAGCACTCCTGTGAGCAGACACGTGAGCTGCCTCTGGCAACTTAGGTAAGATGAAAATGCAGTGAAAATGAAAGCGAGCACTGTCAGGCTTATAATTAATGTGCAATTAAAAATCATGCCTTGTTCATTCTGTCCTGGTTAGAGGAACAGGGCTGGGAAGAGGCTCTGGAGCAGCTTGTTCTCTAACTCTGTGAATTTCCATGTGTGTTGTGGTAGACATTTTGCAAGTACCCTCTTAGCCAGTTCAAACTGAGACACAATAGTGCTTTTTTTGGTTTTTTATCCTGAGACTGCAGACTCTCTTACTCTGTCTGGTGTCTCCTACTTCAATGAAAGCAACCTCTTTCTTTCCTAAAGAAAAACACAGGATGAAAAAGGCACTCACTGTCTTTTGCCTGCTGGCTTTAGCAGCTTTGCTGACATTCTTTTGTCCAGGACTTTCTTATGTTTTTCTAAGAGAGAAAAAAAAAGATTGCCTGATACCCCCACCTCATTCAGTGTGAGGTGCTGGAGGACTCAAGGAGTAAAAGAGTAGTTCCAGGTCTTAGACAATCCAAACACATATAATCTGGACTGGCATCAGAAGGCAATCACCTTGCCCAAATTCCTCCTTTCAGGAGAGGAAATGAAGTCTTGGAATCAGAGAACATAGTGGCACAAACACTCTGGAAAGGAGATATGATCAAATCAAATTGGAAAAAAAACCCAAAAATGTGCAAATGACTGCAACCAAATGGACTGAGATGAAATGAGGAGCAGTGAAAAGGAGAGAAACTTACCAAAATTATTCCCATTGACATCCCGAAATCAGGCAAGAAATATAAACAAAAAGACAGGGTGAGTAATTGAAGAAATTAAATGCTCCAAAATTCCATAGAAAATAAAAATAAAAAAAAAACCAAAACCCAAAACCAAGAAAAGTGAATGAGATGACTTGAAATGCATGGAAATGGCCCAAACCTTTTCCAAATGATCACAGAACTGTCTTCACAGGCAATAAACCAAAGCTAATGACCTGATGTAAAGCCACTGGAGTAAGAATATTTTCATATGTTTGGAAGACATAGGCAGAAATACGGCCTTGTGGGTGCCATATGACTCCCTATGTTGCACAGTATCTGATTCCTTCTTCCAGCCTTTAAGAAGACTACAGCTTAAATTTATAGGCTGTAGAACAAAGAAGTTTAATGAGTTAATGCAGAGGTGCTCTGGAGCAGAACCACCCTGACGAGCAGTGCAAACAGCCTCTCCATCCTGTCGAAACTAAAAGCACCCAACACAATGAAGCTGTGGTCAGCAGGGTTGCACTGCAGGAGGTGTGTGGTCACCTCCTCGGGCTCTGCACATGCAGGGAGAGGAGCCCACACTCCTTTTTTGTGTTAGGGAACACTGGGAGTCAGCTGCCTCCTGAAGGAAACGCGGCTGCGGGGCTCCAGATACGCTCCTGGTACATCAAAAAGAATGAACATCCTGCCCCCACTGCCACACAGAGAGGGGTCCCGTTTGCTGCCAAGTGGCCATGTGCACTGATACCGAAATAATGTCCTGGCAGTCAGCAGGAGGGGAGGGAAGCCAAATTACATCATTCACTCTCCTTTCAGTGGGGATAAAAGACTCTATTTACTACTTTGGCAGTAGCCAGAGCCGCAGCTGCCGCTGGTCACATGTGAGGGCAGCAGGGGGAAGGCAGCAAAAAAATCACTGAATCCTCAGAGCCTGTGGATCCCCTCCATAAAATACCCCACATTTGGTGCAACAGGGGCTATCCTAGGGCTCAGGAAACCTCTGTTCTGGTCCCACTGCTCTCAGAGACTTCTGCTGCATGACCTTGACCTGTCCCTTCACCTCTCTTCTCCCCTCCTGCTCCTGGTCCTGTTTATTTGGCTCACAAGCTTTTGAGGGCAGGGATTGGCACATTATGTAAACTCTGTGCTTAGCTCAGCACTCTGCCAGCCTCGTCTGGGTCCTATCAGCACTCCTGCTCTGAATGAAAACACCAGCTCTAACACCAATACCTTGAAAGGGCCAAAGAGGTTTTCAGGCTGATGGGATGTGTGTACGACATGGATGTTATGAGATGGGAAGTTCTGCCACTCCAGAGCACCTTCAGCTTTGCAAATACCTGATGGAATATGTGTACAAGGGTAAGGAGTAAGCAGTGTGGCCAGAACGAGAGGCAGAAGCAGTTAAGTAGTTTAAAATTTCTTTAAAGCTGAAACTCAGGAAGAGGAGGTGAATTCATATGAGAAAGCAAGGATAAATACCTCAGTGAATGATTGTCAGATTCATCTTTATATGAAGAGCCATACTGCATAAAAAAATACACCTACAGGGCATAAACAAAAAAAGAACAAGTGTTTAATTGCATGGCCTAATAAGTTTTAAGATTTGTGCAATTTTCATCACCAGAAAGCTCAGATCCACCAGCCTGAACACATCTTCTTGTGTGCTTCAAGCAACTGATGATTATCAAACACAGAAGAGGATGACCCCATGTTAATTTAAAATGCATGCTCAAGTGACACAACTCAATTCTGACTGCTCAAGCAAACCCCTGCAGAATAGTAATGTGATAAATGAAGACTAAAACATCCCCCCCAAAAAACTAAAGCCCTTCTCTCAGGACCAAATGCAGGGCCAGTTTGTGGCACTGCATTGAAAAAAATAATGTAATTCAACAAAACCTGCTTAAAAAACTGAAGGAGCTGGTGCCTCAGAGAATTTCTGTACTTTTAAAACAAACCATAATTGTCCTACTGAGAGAAGCTGAGGAGACCCTCATCTGCAGAGCAGATCCACAACTTCATTAAGAGAATCAGTGTATTTTGTAACTAAATGAGATTCTGTCTCGCTGGCAGGCATATTCTGCTCACAGAACAAAGAAACCACACACACAAATATTCCAAAGGGAGATGTCCTTAAAAAAAAGTCATTGTAGCACCATCAGACTGAGGATTATGTTAGAAACTATGACTTTGTGGAAGAACATAATAGACTGATGGGAATTAGTAAGCAAACTAGATGTGTGTGACAAAAATGTCTTGAGCATTTTATTTCTTGGTTCATTCCTGTGAGTTTCTGCTTGGTATCAAGCAATTTTTGTGTTGTTTTTTTTTACCCCCAGCATTCAAAAATCATACTGCTGCCCACCAGCCTCAGGGAGCTGGGTGTAGGGACAGGGCAGCACCCTTGGATTTGTTGGTGTTGGGTTTTTTCAGAGCATCTCCCCAGCACTCAGAGCCCTGGAGAACAAAGCCTCAAAGGCTTTCTCTCAGAGGCAACAGGCTCCCTGCTCATCTCCTGTGCCTGTCCTCAGCTCCATGCCTGGCTGGGCACATGAGGCCTGAGATGAGGAACTGCCTGAGAGACAAATGTGGAAAATCACAGCACTAAACTGCTGGCAAATCCAAACTCTCCAGCAGGGCTGCTGGGCTGTGAGGAGGTGTTCAGACTCTGATCCATGCTCTGTGTTCCTGCTCGGAGTCTGGCTGGGAGAGGAAAGGGATAATAAGATCCCAGATGTGGTGAGTAACAGAAGGCAAGAAAAGGGAAAAGTGAAATAAACACTGATGAACTAGGGGTGCAGATGGTGGTCTGAGATCTGGAGTTTTTCTGTCTGACATGTTTTACTTCTCTCCTCTAAGATACACAAAAACAAGATAAAAAGGGGACCTGGAGGTAAAACCCAAAATTCAATTTTTATGAGGGGCTTAATATTTTTCCCTTATATATGGCAAATTAATTATTGTATTTCAATTATCAGTAAAAGAGCAGGAAATTACTAGGTGCAAACATTTCCAATAATAAACATTTCCAATATAAAAATTTAGAGATAGTCAAAATTTATGCAAGATGTCCAGTGGGAGCTAGGTGTTCTCATTTGAGGAATTTTTTCCCAACTACCACAGACACAGGTTCACTGAAAAGAAACCATTCTGGGTGAAATGTTATGCCTGGATACATCTGCAGTTTAAGGAGAGGAATCTCTCCTGAGGTCACTGCCAGCCTGCAGAGTCCCATCTTGGGCTGACACCACTAATTCATTACAGCTTGCAAACAACAGCCCCATCTCAACCTTGCTCCAGATTCTTCTCAAATTTCTTAATCCTGAAAAAAAAAAAACCAATTGGCAGCATTTATGGAGAGATTAGCTCTGATATTCATGGCAGCAGGAAAACTGTGACAGAATCAGAAACATTTTTTAGAAAATCCCTTATTGATTATTGATGTCTGTCTTTTACATCAAAAAAACCACGTCATGCTGCTAATCTCAGTGAGTGTCTGATAGAAAAAGATTAAGTGCCTCCAGACAATGTAGACCCAAAACAGTTAGGGATTTAACTCTAATTCTGAGATGAGTTGCTTCCAGTTTGTTTTGGCTGGCTCTAGAGTGGCTCTTTGGACATGAAATCATTATTAAACTCTGCTCAGGAGTCAGCTGCTAACTTGTGCAGTCTGTAGCACTCTGGTATTGTGTACTGCCAGGGTAAAACTACACAAGTAAATGGAATAAATCATCCTGAACAAGTTTCCTGGAATATAGAATCACATGGAAAATATCAGTGGTCCATTTTACAAGTGATGGATAAGTATGCCATGCAAACAAAAACATGTGGTTACCTTATCAAGCCCAAAACATTCTTTTCCACTTACAGAGCAGGACTTCTGTTTCATGAGCCAAGTTAAAAATCTTGTCTAGACTCCAGCTAGCATCAAGCCCTACCAATACCACTTCCTTCAGAGTCCCAGTTTGTTTTCTGGATGTATACACACATTTTTTGTTAAGCCATGTAGTCCTTGTGCACAATGAATTCCTGTCTTGATGAGTGGAAGTTTGTCATGATGCAGGTTCCTTCAGAGGATACTCAAATATTTTCTGCATGCTGAAGTAGCTGTAATCATGTCAAGTGCTGAGAAAAAGGAGTTAAAAGAGAAGCTTTATTGTCTTTATTTCTACAATCAGTTATTTCAGGATTTTCATACTTTTTTTCCAAAATTTGGCTGCATGGCATTCATAGAAGGCCAGAAAGGCAACTCAGATGTTGAAGCATCTTTAAACAACCTGGAGAAAAGATAATTAATTTTGTTGACACTATCAGATTACTGTGGTAAATCAGTGACATTTGAAAAGTGATCTGTGGGCTGAACATAAGAGTGAAATAAATTTATCTGCACTTCCCACTTCCTGGTTCTATTTTTCCTGCACCCAGAGAAGCAGGAGCCCCACCTCACCTTCCTCCACCCCACTCCTTCATACATGAAAGTTCACCAGGAAATGGGAAGGATCAACCCTAACAAATTTCCAGAGGTTTCCTCAGATGCCTCCACAGAGCAGGAAAGTCTGTCAATGATGTTTTCCAAATAACAATGCTCTTCTTCTCTGCAGATGCCCTACCCAAATTAAAACCATGCTGGAACCCATGGAGGCTAGAAAATTCATTAATGGATTTGAGTGAAATTGCCATTTTATGGAATGCAATTTCACATCTGGGTGGCCACACTATCTGTGGAGTTCATGGCTGAAACAATTTAAAGCACTTCTCACCCTAACACAAAAGATAAGCTCGTTTTATGAGTTTCCCAGCTTCCTCTAGCCCATAATAAGCACAAATACATAATGTGAACAACAATCTTGTAAGTCAGATGGTGAAGAGGAGCTGAATGCTGATTTATTGCTGTGAAAACACAACTCTGTTCAGGGTGATGTGCAGTGCCCTGCTGCTTCAGAAATACAGTCTGAGGCACCAACAAGCCTGCAGTTGACTTGCCAGATAACTTCTGCTATAGGGTGCCTATTTTAAAATATTTAATAGACAAACTTTTGCTTTGGGGAGATGTTTTCCATCTCCAATTTTTGTGGAGCATGACTGGCCAGTAAAAAGTTGTCTTCTCTCCAGAGAAAATAATGTAAGTATGCTCCACTGCAAACCCCACAATGATTACAGGAATAATTTGCAGACCTCAAATCTGAGGCACATTTTAGTGTCATATTAAAAAGAGTTTCTTTTTAGCTTGCTTTGGTTTATCAAAAGTCTTAAGTTTCCCACTTCAAGCCAGTGTCTGGTGTCAAAACCTGAGGTTTAATCTTCCATTCAAACCAGCTCTTCTGCAAAAAATATTTCTTACCTGATTCACTTTATCCCTTTTACATTGCATTTAGAAGATCCTATCACAAGCCATAGGCATGTTTAATATTATTGGAATTGCACTGCTAATATCTATATCAATTATATTTTGAGATTTATGTTTAGTGTAGATAATAATGCAGTCTGGCTTTTCCATTTTTACTTCTGCAAGTATAATTTATTGAGACATAAATAGCAATATTAAAGCTATCAAGTATAAACATCAATACTTTACTGCACTGTGTAATTTAAGAGTTACATGCATCTAAATTCAGTTACAGTCCTTTCTGAATGCTCAAATCTTAACTGCAGACTGCAGCTCTCCAGGAATTCTGAGTTTGGAAGCAGCAGGCTGTCAAGTAATGCAGTTCTAACATCTTGAAATGAGCCTTTCAGGACTGGGGAACTGGCACATGGCTGGGACATTAAAAAAGCATAGTTTCCTTTTTCTTTTTTTTTATTTTCACTAAACACTCACTGTTTGCACACTGTAACCCTCTTCCTCATCTCGCAGTCTTTTCAGATTATTTATGTTTTTGGTGTTTCAGTGATTCCAGAGATGTATAGGAAAGGGGCTGATGGGAACTCTGTTGGTCACCAGGTTCTGTCTAACACCCAGCAGTGATGGAAATGCCACCCTCCACAGGTAACACTGCTTTGCTTTGTTGTTCAATGTGTCAGAAGTATCTTATTGCAAGAAACCAGGAGTAACTGGTGAGCACTGGTATGTGGTTTGGCAAAGAGGCAACATATGTGAAAAGGTCTGGCCAATAAACAGGGTTTTTTACTTCAAAAAAATTTTTTTTTTTTTTTTTTTTTTTTTGGTGAGCCATAATAAAAGTACCTTCCTCGAGGTAAAAACTTGCAAAGCAGGGATGTCTGTTGCCCAGTTAAAATAAAACTGAAGGTGGAATTCTCTAATGGTTTAGTCACTAGTAAAAGCTTTTTCACTTTTAGTTTACTGTGGACACAGGCAATGCAAACTGGAAGGGCTTTTCCTCTAGAATTGTATTACCCTTTACTTTGGTTATGAAGGGGACTTGCCATAAATTCTTGTTACCTGAAACAGCATAAAATCGAGTCCAGTTTCAGTGTTTGTAAAAGAACTGATGATGTTCTTGATTTGTCATTGTTACCATGAGCCCACATTTAGGTTTTTGAACATCCATGGGTGCACAGTGCTGCCTGAAATTTTAAGCTCAAAATAAAAAATGCCTTATTATTTTCACAGCTGTTCTGAGCAAACAAGGGGAACCACTGAAGCACCACTGGCATATTTTGGGCTGGATGCACCAGGGAGAAAGTGTCTTAAGCTGAAGCAAACCAAGAGGGAAGCCACGAAAGTTGCATTGAAGGCAAAAGTTTTGTGCTGCCTTGGATCAGTGAGTTTCCTGATAGAGACAGATGCTTGTACTTACCAAGAGGAGCTACCTCTAGACAAAAAGCTGAAGACCACATTTGGCACTGTCAAACACTGATCATCCTTTTAGTACCTCGAAGTGTAAATCTGATCATGCTCTGTAACAGGCTCAATGAACTTTTGAGCTTACAGCCCTTTTATCTTGTATAACTTTTTTCCTTTTTTTTCTGTTTGGCAATCTGATTTTATTAGGATTTTTCGGTGTAGTGAAGTGTGCATCTGAATAGCCTGAGAAATTGAACAGTGCAAGTAATGGAGAATCATGTCCTGTTGCATTTGGAGGCATCTGTCCTTAAATAGAGTTTTTTCTGCCCTGTGCAATGACTTCTATCTTTCTATCAGAAAACTGATATAACCCACCTTTGTATGGAAAAGAGTGACTAAACACCGGGCTGCACATGGAATTCTTTAAGTGTACACAGAAGAAAATGCTACAAAACTACATCAGTGTTACTTGTTTATTTAAACATCTCATGACAGGGTGAGAAAGAAAACATTTTTTTCACTAAGAAAAATTAGATCTCCCAGAGTTCCCAGTGCTACAGAAGCACCAGTACACAGACAAGGATTTCCCACATCAGTCAAACTGGAGCTGAAGATGCTTTGAACAAACCTCATGGACCACAGCCTGACACTCTTGTGCCCCAGGTGAAATCCCAGTTAACAATTTCACTGCTTCATGTTGGTGCTTCTCAGCTTTAGGAAGCCTGCAGGGGATGGAGGCATGGCCAAAGAGCAGAGGTGCCTAAAGGATCCCTATTTAAAATAGGTAATTGTTCATCTGTTGACAACATGGATGAAGAAATGTATCTGTGGGTGAGCAGTGATTCCATAAATTCAGCTTTGGAAATATTTGTGGGATCAGCTGCATTTTTTCACCTCATATATGATTAATGATCCCTAGTTGGTGGGGAACACACCAATATTTTAGGACTTCCTTTTAAGAGTTTAAAATGCAGCTGACAACACACTAATCTGGCTCACTTTGACCTCCTTTGAATTTCAGATTTCCGCAGCAGTCATCTAATTTTAGCCAGTCTGACCAAGTTAAAATAAATGTGGCACGAGCCATGAAGGCAGCTATTCATTTATGAGCAAGAGGCAGCTACTTTCAGTATAGATGCTTATTGTGGAAAAGGCAATGATCAAAAGAAAATGTTGGGGGGAAAAAATGCAGAGAGTTACAGTCCCTGCTGTCAGGAAATTTATTAATTTCAAAGCATCGTTGGTGGTACGTGGAGAGGTGAATTATTAAAAAGTAAATAAAGATTATCTTTAGGTTATATTCTCTGTATAAAATACTTGGGGTTTTGCCTGCAGCTGTGCAGGTAACACAGCCATTATTCTCTCAGCCCTTGTTCTCACCCCCTCACCTGATGGCAGGAAAGGCAGATTCTGCTTTCCTTTGAAGCAGCTGGAAATGAGAATAACAACACCTTTATGCTGCTCAGCCCTCCTTGCTGGCAGCCCTCCTTTTTTGCAGAAGCCATAAGTATAATTATCCAGATTTTACCAGTGTGGAGAGCAGGGCCAGTGAACAGCAAGTTGTGTCTAAGGATGCAGAGTGAGCTGGTAGGAAAAGCAGGAGGAACTCCAAATTTTCACCTGCAGGTGGTGAGGACACTGCATCCTCCCAGAAAGGATTTATTTCTTTGCCTGGGTGCTCCAAGCCTACAAAAGCTCCCCTGCCCATCAGCTTGGGGCCTTGTCTGGAGATTCAGGATTCATTTCTCTCACACATCCGGTGCCTTGTTTGTTCTCCTGCCAGCTTCATCCCTAGCCACAATTCCTTCCTGCCTGTTTAACATTCACCCCACTGAGGTGTCTATCAGCAGGAACCATGCTTCCTGTCACCCCCATTCCAGTAAATTAATCAAGCCCGGCTCTTCCAGTACCCCTTCATATATTATGCTCTTCATTTTCCTGACCATCCTAACAGCCCTTGTCAGTCATGCATTCCACTCTAAAGCAGTCACTTTTGATCCCAGGTGACCAAATTATGCTGCACCTGCCAGTGAGGATGTGTACACCCCTCTCCCTGCAGGAAATAACTCACCTAATCCATCTTGGGTTCCCAGGGTCTTTGAGTTTTCTGTCATGTTGACAGTCTCTGTGCAAGGTTACTTGTGTTTATCTTGTCTTTGCTCTGCCATCCCAGCAGAAGGGCCTTTAACAGCAAGCATCTAATGACAGCAAGTATTCTCATAACTCTTATGTCCATATATGATTTTGCACTCTGTACTGTGAAACTAATCCAGTTTAAAATGCCTGCAGTTTAAATGGCCCTCCAATTCTGCCTGTGAACTGTTCTGAGTGCCTTGTCTGTACCTGGCATGTGTCATCAACAAGTCAGATGACTTCACTCCCACTTGTTGTGCAAAATAAACCATGTGTCTTCCAAGGTAGTCCTTGAAGAAATCAATTTCTTCCAGCTCAAGACATGTCCCTATTTCTTTGCTCTTACAGGGAAAACAGTGATTTTATCCACCATTAGAGAGTCAGGGCTGTGTGCAGGCTCATCTCTGGGGGGGTGGGTGTGGGAAATGAGGCAGAATCAGGAATATCTGTTTTCACACTGAAAATAGTTTGCAGCTAATGGATAAACATTCACAATATGAAGCACAATAGAAAAATCTGAAGGTAGCTGTCAGGGCAAGTCAGGGCGAGGTAGAAAATTGATGCAGCTTCAACAAAGGCTAAAGGCAGCAGTGCATGGCAGTGCTGTCATTACCAGAGGACATTAGTGCTCTGTACACAAAGCAAGAGATGGAATGACAAGTGAGAAGGTAGGGAATAAACTATCAATTCAGAAAAGGCCTTTTTTTTTTCCCATCACAAGGAGAAAAACATCTTTAAAGGAAGAAAAATACGGTCAAAAACTTGAGGTCTCAGAAAAAGGAGGATCTTTTATGTGCATGCTTATCATCAACTTTACTCACTACCTTCTGCATGGAGTCCCCATAAGAGCAAAGGAGAAACTGCTTAAAATTAAAGTGTCCTGAAATAAGATTTTAGAGCAACAGGATGAAGTTGTAATGGGTACTAGTGACCAATAACTTGGTTTCTGGACTGCAAACATTAGAAACCATAATAATTAAGAAAAAAAAAACTATGTGTAAGAAATGCCAAGGAAAAGACAGCATGGCTTTTGCAAAGGGCAGTCATATATCACACAGCCTCACTAATCACACAGTTCTCAGAAGAGGTGAGGGCAAAGAAAGCATTGGAGCTAACACAGTCTTTTTGCATTGCCCAAAAAATGGCAGTGAGTCATTGCCATTGCCATGAGTCAACAGCCCTTACAAAAACTAAATATTCACAGCACAAATGACAATGATCAATTAGTAGATTCTTGAAAATAGAAAAAAAAAATTTAAAGGAAAGAAAAGACAAGAAAAATCAGATTCTTCACAGTGTAATACTGTCCCTTGTGGTGCTACTAATGGATTGGACCTGGGTCCAGGGCCCCTCAACAGATTCATAAACATTGCAGGAAGCAGAGAAGAAGGTCACTGATAACTTTGGCTCCTACAAAATTATTCATAAAAGGCTAATCTAAATCTGACTGTGCAGTATTTCAGAGGATCATGAGTGTTAGTGTTTAATTCCATGTCAGTGACTGCAGTGTGGTGAGGGGTGATGCAGAAACAGGCAGTGCTGACATGCACCTGTACATGTGTGCAGGGATGTACAGCCAGTACATGCAGCCACTTAGGTGGTAATTTACCTCCTGTCATTCAAGAAGAATGCTTAGAGTCATTCAGATTCACTGAGCACTTTGAAAACCTGACACATCAGTGCCCAGGAACTTGGAAACAAAGAGTATTAAGAATTATTAGGAAAGGCAAAGAGAAGAAAAAACAAATAACATTATGCGACTGTGTATTATTGCTCTACATTATTATTAATTTCAAGCCATCTCAAAGGGATGTCCTGGAACTAAGACAGAGATGGGAAGACCAAATTCACCCCACAATTTTGTTACATGGAGAGTGGATAGACTGGGTGACAGATAATACATAATAATAGACCAGATAATAGAGGACAGAGATGGAATGTGGCTGAGTTAGATAGGAAGAATGGGAAGTGATTTATTCAGTTTCTCACAATACAACAGCAGGTAGACTGATAATGAAATTATCAACCATCAATTTCAGAGCAGAGAAAAAAAAAAGATCTTTTCACACAAGGCCAGGGAATTAATTCTCACAGAATCCTGTGGAAGTTACAGAATAAATTTGCTGCCAAGAGTCAGCGGGAGTCACTGAATGCAGGGCTGCTCACACCTCTGGCCTAGAAACATCCAATCCAGGTCAAACAAGTCCTCAATGAGCAGTTCCCAAAGTTGTCAGGTTTTGCTGTTAGAAAAATCCCTGTGCATCTGTTCCTTCTCTGGAATTCTCTTTCTAACCAACATTAATGCCAGGTTCTAGAGGCCACCAGAAAACCTCACTGGGACACACATGAATTTGCAGTTTTAGAGCACCTTAATGAAATTACATCATACGAAATCTTGAAATGTCTCCAATATGTTTCCATAACTCAGATTTTTCTCTTATAGAAATAAAGGAAGAGAAAAGAAGATGCCCAACTTCCCTGTTTCTGCTCTTGGGTTCAGCTCTTTTCCCTACAAAACAGCAGTTGCTGACAATCCTAGTTTTACCACTGATGCCCCCCAGTTAATTTGCAGAAGTAATCACTTAATTCTGCCTGCAAATGCAGAAGTCTGCCCTTTTTCCTCCATTTATTAAAACAAATAAATGAACAAACCACACAATTAAATAAGGTCAGAACTATTCTGTAAAAAATCACATCCTCAGATGAAATGAATTACTGTAACTTTATTGGCTTCAGTGGAGCTGTGGCAATTTACAGCAGCTGAATATTGCTTCAGCACTATGATTCAAGTTATCAAGAATGTGAAATGCTGCAGTATTGATTCAGAAAAGTCT
This sequence comes from Alaudala cheleensis, assembly GCA_013398995.1. Taxonomy (NCBI): domain Eukaryota; kingdom Metazoa; phylum Chordata; class Aves; order Passeriformes; family Alaudidae; genus Alaudala; species Alaudala cheleensis. Next base: position 31,857 of record VWYE01025256.1, on the reverse strand, counting down.
ATTTGAATTTATTTTTCTAAATTAATTTGCTCCCAGATTCATTAAACATTGTAGGGAAATAGTTCTAGAATGCACATTAAGTGGAGAAATGTAGACTGGAGTCCAAACTCACCAATGCATTTAGGCAATCCTGGGCATTTTTAGCCTCCTTTATGAGACCCTCATGGCATAGGATGGTATCAATTGCCTATTTGATAAATATCATCCATATGGATTTTTTTTAAATGAAGGCCCAAACATTACTGCTGTTATTTTTTTGTTATGGTAGAATTCCAGCAGCAGTCACAAGCAGTGTTCCCCAACAGACCTGTGGATGTACCCTGCCTTGAGATCTCTCCATTTACAGACAATGTAGGGAGGGTTCATGGAAATTCTCCCTTCAGACTGAGCTTGACCTTTTGACACTTCTGTTGTATAATGGCTAATTTCCTTCAGGTACCCCAGCAAAATTTGCTCTTGAGAAGAATCATGAAGGAGGAAATGACCTTGTGATTCTGTTTTTCCCAGAAAATCCACCCATAAAGTCAAGGTTGAAGACAGCATAAAGGGCTGTATTGAGATTGCCATAAACATGTCATTCACACATTGTAGCCCCTTTTCTCCAGTAATTGTGAGGTCTGGAAGCAGTGCTGGCATCAGGATTTGCTCCTTTCTCTCTTAAACCTCTTCACAGCAGCAGCACCTCATTTTTGTGCACAACAGAGGCTGGGAAAAAGGAGGCTCCCAGAAAGTCACATCCAGCAAGGCAGAAGGGGCAGGACACAATGTGGTGACACTGAGGGTTATAGGACATTTCCATTTAAAGAGTGTTAATGATAAAGGTGGTAACTTTATGCTCCCAGCAGTGGTTTGGGGCTCCTGTGGGCAGGGGGGGAGCAGAAGGATAACTTGGGGCAAGGAGAGGCACAGCCAAGGAGATCTCTGTTACTCCAAGACTGAGGCAAGGAAGGCTTAGATGAGAGTTTGGGGTGGAACTCAAAGGTGGGATACCTAAAATACCACAAAATAAATTACTCTGAGAGAAAATGGGTAAGCTCTCATGTAGCTGTGGTGCCAGAAAGGCACGGCCAAGATGAGGGAGGAGGATCTCATCGTTTTGGATGTGACACAATTTGTCTCTCCCAGTGCTCCATTTATGAAGTGCAAGTCATATTTCATTCCTAATGCTTGCCTTGGTTTTAAGTGCCCAGCTGTAAATTTGCTGGGTGATAGCCTTTAGACATGTGCATATTCATGTGTGGATGCAGGTTTTTTTAAGGGAGCCCAATTTTTAGCTGAGCCTCTAGAAAATACTGTAAGCCAAGCTTCAGTTTAGCAATAAAGCATGATTGTAAAATTGTAGGCCTGAAAGACATGAAAATTATAAGACTGTCAACAGTAAAAAGGAAAAATACATTTCAAAAATAGAAAAAGAGAGACTATCTTTGAGATAAATATAATGAAGGCAGTGTTGACTTCTCTACATGTACTTTTGACTCCCATAAGGTCCTCAAGGATGTTTAGATTAGAAATTTTTGAGAATCTGGGTCTTGCCCATAAGGAGTCTACATGTTTTAATGTTATGTGTATCCTTGCTAGCCTTTTTTTTTTATTTATGGTATTTGCAAGTGGCACCATAAGCAAGTGAGAGGGGGACAGTTTTCCTCCACTCTATGAATTTATCTTGTGTGTTTGGCAACATTTGGAGCCAGACCAAAACGAATTTAAGTCAATACTCAGTTTTGTTTGTTCCCTTTATAGCCCATTTCTCCTCTTGGTTTGCGTGGGTATTTCCAACAGCAACAGAGAAGGGAAAATATTTCAAAGCAAAGCAAAATGTGGTTATATAACAGCAAACAAAGGCAGGAGGCTTCGAGGGGAAAATGTGACTCCTGAAAATAATTTTAAGAACTTATTTTTACACAGACTGCTACACACAGTAATATAATTACAGAAGTACAAACCCCACACACACATACCAATGCACAGAGCAAATACAATTATATCAGTGCTTATATGGGCATAGCTTGCTTTATTACAGACAGAGGAAAAAGATGTGATGAGACTACACCTGTGCACCATACATCCATGATATTATTATTATTACTGTTGTTGTTGTTTTTAATAGTGATAATAATGATATAGTAATAGAAATAATAACATATATTTTCAGATAATTGCACCCCTCATACATGCATTCAAACTGGTACAAACAGCAGATGCAGAGCAATGCTGTCTTCACCTCCACACCCCCCTTATTTTAAGGTTCTTTCTCTTCTGAGCTCTTAAATTGTCATAAGGTTACAGGGTGGTCAGCCCACCCACAGGAGAGAGATTTGGTTCTACTGATAAGCTGTTTATTAGTGGTTTAACTCCAAGGTGTGTGCTTGGCTGCTTTGTGACAGCTGCTGGAGGTGAGGACTGCAGAGCTCCAGCAGCTGTCAACACAACCCACACAGCAGCATAATGGTTAGTGGAAAATCGCTGAAATTAAATAGAATATGTTGAGTTAAAAGCACTTTTCTAATTCAGCCTTTGGAGGTGTGTATCTTCCTAATGGCTTGTTGTAGCTATGGGAACGAGGGCTTTCCCCTCTCCCCCAGGTTTTGCCTTTGACTGTGTTCAGTGCAGTGCTGCTCCTCGTTGTTCTTTGAGCTGGTGGAGACAGCAGCATAAATACTTCTGCTGCAGTACATGCCTAGCCACCTACAGAGAGAGAAAAGGCTGATTTTTCTCCTCTGTGGCAGGCACAGTGTTAGATAACACAGTTAACTGATTGTAATTGATAATTTGCTCCACTGAGGTTTATTGCCTTATTTTGCTCTTTCTTTCTCTCCCTTCTTTTAAGCATGGAGGATCTTAAACTTACCAGAGGTTTTGATGTCTCTTGAAAAAAATAAAACCCAGCAAGGTTGGGAAGCATTTGGCAGTGCAATTAGTAATGTTAAATCAGTGCAAATTCAAATCATTTAACTTGCTCCTTTAGCAGCTGATACCAGGAATACAAATTAGAAGGTGAAACTAAAATTGAACTGTTGAAACTGGAAACCATCAAAACAAAAACCCTGGGTTTCAGGCTGAGGAGAACAGAGACTGCTTTTAATATGGCAAGAAATAAAAAAAGAGGGGGCCAGAAAATGAGTTAAATGAGCACATTTTCTTTCCTTTGGAGGACTGGCAGCTCTGCAGAGTGTGACTGAGGATGGTTGCAGGGGGCATAATGGGCACTCTCACTCTTCTTCCTTTGGTCATGATCAGCACCCAGCTGCCTGCTCAGCTGAGAGGAAGAGCACAGGAACTGCTGTGTCATGGAGCACTCTCCTCCACATCCATCTCCTGCTGGAGAAGGGGAAAACACACACCAAATATCACTGAGTGTTACTGGGGAAGGGTTGTGCTGCCATTCTCAGGGATGTTGTACCTGACAGGAGACACTGCAGCCTTTATCTCTGCCCCTGGCATATCTCTGCCTGCATCTGAGAGGATGCCACAGGAGAGGATTTTTCCTTCCTCTTATTTCTTTGATTTCCACAATGTCATAGCTGAAGGAGAGCAAAACAGCTGATTCCTCTGAGTACTGCAATCATGCACGGCTGCATTTTATGTGCAGCATCTCCCAGCCAGAGTCACTGTGCTCAAAGCTTTAGGGCTCTGTTTCCCTCCTCTTGTCTCTGGCAGAGATACACAACCAGTTCACACTCCCTACCTTCCAACTTGAAAAGCAGTTCTTTTCTACTGGCATTTTTGGTCTCAATTTTTCCTTCTGTCTTCCATCTATTTTACTTTCAATACTTTTTCCACAGGGAAGTTGAATCAGATCAAATGGGCTTTGCGTTTTGGTTTGAAGTTGATGAGTTCATTGTTATCCTGGGGCCTTCCCAGGGCTACTAAACTTGGGGTATGTGCAGAAAAACTTCTTGCTTCACATCCCTGTAGCTTCATCATGAGTCTTGCACTTTTTGCCAGCTTGCCAGTGACTGAGCTGTTGAAAGCAGCCTGTGGAGGAGCAGTGGGGGCAGGCAGAGGAGGTTTGGGGTTTGGTGGCCAGAGGCAGTGCCATGAGAACCAGTGGGATGCTGTGTCCTAGAGAAGTCAAATTCACAGACTGTTGGGTTAATGCTGAGTCTCACTGAGAGTTCTTGTGTGTTATTGGCAGTTTAGCTTCTCTTTAGTAATTCCTGAAATAATGGTGAGAGGACAAAGAAGTAACTAAGACTGAAGTGTTCATTGCCCTCCACATGAGCTGCCAGGGGAGCAGTAGTAAGACACGTAAGCAAAAGAAGCTTTAAGGCTAAATTTACTAACCTGTCATATGAATAAGCTGCCAGAGCATCTCTTTTGACCTCCCTGGTTGTCAGAGTCTTCCTGAAAAGCCTTAAGAACCTCTTGTGGGTGAACTTGCTCTGAATGGTAGAATAATTTAGGAGTTAGGCCTCTTTGTACAGCCCAGTTTCCTTCACATATCCCACCTGCTTTTCCATGAGGCCACAGGACCAACATCACTCACCCCAGGTGGCTCAGGGCCTTTCTCCCATGCTCTGAAGTCAAACACCAGAAAGCCACAGAGCATTTATGAGCAGCCTAAAGCCTGGATCCAGCTTAAAGGATTTAAGATGCTTCTCCAGCTTCAAAGTGCTCCATGTCCTGGGAAGCTCGGGAGCAAGGGAGATGTAGCCTAGGAAGTTCTGCTGCTTTCTGCAGAACTGGAGACCATATGAATCCTCGTGTCTCAGTGCCCAAAAATGTCTCACCCGAGGCAGCAGCGAGGAACTCAGGAGAGGTTTGCACCCCACGCTTTTTCCTGCAGATTACACAGTTTCCATAAATACCTCAGCACAGGGAGGCTGTGTTTCAGGCTCTCACACATCAGAGAGAATTTCAGAACCAGGCTAAGCAGGTGTGAAGCCACTGATAACTTCCACCTGCGCCCTAATCTCCACTTGTCTCTGCTGTCACCATATCTCAGCAAAGTACACGTGGGGACACGTGTCGTGATGCTGCTCCAAAGGTGCTCTGTGGAGGAGAAAATGTCTGTTCCATTGTCTGGCTGTGCATGACAGTCCATGGAGGAGCTTCTCTATGTAATGTTTTAAATGAGGAAATCAGCAGAGGGGGCCCCCTTTCTCGGTTTAATTTGGTTTTTAATTCTTCACAAAGTTCCTGCTAAGGAATACTAAATACCACAATGGAGAGGAAATCACTCCAGTGTGTCACACAAAGTCAAACCTTTTCATCTGACCTGAGAGATAATTCCTCTAAACAATATCACTATAGTCAAAAGGAATTATAATTAATTCATACAGAGAGAATATAATTAACATTCTCAGAAAAGAACTGGCTGCTGATGTTCTTAGTGCCTTATGAAAAGATTTTTCTTTGGAGTGATAGAAATAAACTAAGAGGCCTGAAAATCCCTTTTTATTAGTCTCAAGTACAGAATTATCATATTTACCACTGCCAGGCAGTCTTTTGGAAGTTTAATATATGAAAAAGCTGTACATCAAATAAAAATACAGAGTTGGCTGTTACAGAAGTTGTGTCCTTCTGTGTTAAGAGCTGAAGAACAAGCAATCCTCTCCATCTTCATGTCCATCTGTGCAGTCAAGCTCAAATTGATCCCAAGACTGATTTATAGATACGATATCAAAAAATCTGGGAGGCTGTGCAGGGACACACTCATTTGTATCCACTACAATGTCATCAGCTGGGCCTGTGTTGTTTTTTCTCCAGCAATCACACAGCTTGTTTAGCAGAGGGAGCCCTACCCATGGTCCTGGTGGACACCTATTTCTCCCTTGAAATGTTTAAGCAGGAATTGTTTGGGGAAAGACAGGATGGCAAAGAACTAACTGGGAATTCTTCCAGTAGAGAAGGGCATTAATTCACAAACTACCTCGCTCTAATTTTGAAAGTCAACAGCAATAATGAACAACAAAGCTTCAAGAATATGAAACAAGGAAATTTTCTTACCATGCATTTCCATCAACCTATCAAGATAACAGAATGGTACAACTTTCTTGACCCAAAATATACATATGTGAGTTGTCCAATTTCTCCAAATGCTTTGGATAAAATCATTGTGATTTTTTTTATTTTCATGGGAAATACTGAAATGGTTGTTTAATATTGATCCAGCACTTTGCAATGACATTTCATTCTGAAATTTACCTCAAATAACCCTCAAAAGGGTGGAAAAAAATGCTGGGCAGAGAAACAAAACCAATTTTTCTGATTCAAAAGCAAGTATCTAATTGGACTTGGAATAAAATAAACTTTTTTTTTGCTGAAGCACGAAAACTGCAGGTAAATTAGAACACTACTTCCTTCCCCAGTTAAGTTAATGAAAAGTCAATTGTTTTTACAGATTTATTTGTGGCATAATATATTAATCAGGCCTCAAAAGCTCAACTGACCTATTTGTTCCATAATTTCTACACTATAAAAACCTGCTTGCTAGCACTGGTTTTCATGAGCAAATGATGTGGTTCTGTAGGAATGGAGCTGGAATTCTGTTGTCTACATGTTGTGAATAAAGGCCTTATCCTCTTGTGTTACTTCTCTAAACAAACTGGCTGGGAAGGAGTAAAAAAGTGCCTGTGTCTATTCAATGAGCTGGGGGAAAAAACCAAAAACTACTGGAATGCTTGCAACATTATTTTAACTTTGTCTTTTCTTGCTCCAAACAGGAGGGATGAGTACAAGTGATAGGAAGAGGTATAAAGCATGATAAAGAGCGTCCCTGAAGTGTCCAAGGCCAGGCTGGGTGGGGCTCTGAGCAACCTGGTCTAGTGGAAATTGTCCCTAGGGGGATGGGACCAGATGAGTTTTAAGATCCCAAACCATTCTATGATTCTATGGAAATCTTTCCTCATCCAGGACCTCAAAGAACTTACTTAGCCATACATGCATATATATATATTATTTATTTTTAACTGNAAAAGTGCCTGTGTCTATTCAATGAGCTGGGGGAAAAAACCAAAAACTACTGGAATGCTTGCAACATTATTTTAACTTTGTCTTTTCTTGCTCCAAACAGGAGGGATGAGTACAAGTGATAGGAAGAGATATAAAGCACGATAAAGAGCATCCCTGAAGTGTCCAAGGCCAGGCTGGGTGGGCTCTGAGCAACCTGGTCTAGTGGAAATTGTCCCTAGGGGGATGGGACCAGATGAGTTTTAAGATCCCAAACCATTCTATGATTCTATGGAAATCTTTCCTCATCCAGGACCTCAAAGAACTTACTTAGCCATATATGCATATATATATATATTTTTTTTTTAACTATAATTCTTCTAGTTCCAGGCACTTATTGATTGATGGTTTTGGCAAGTTGCACCCCAGCAGGGTTGGGTTCTCTGCTCTGCCTTGCTACTCAGGGGAGCAGTAATTTTGGTTTAATATATTTCTACACCAGTTTAATATTTGGGCTCTGGAGTGTGTCTCCCTTTTAGTTCTTCATCCTGGAAACAGCTCAAGGTTTTAGACCCTGAATGTGCAGCATAAAACTGAAATAAAACATGAGTATAGAGTGTAAGAAATACCCTCTGCAGACCAGGTCAGGTGGGGTGGGAGGTCTCTCTTTAAGCAGACATTTCTAGCTGTTTGCACAGATTTTCAGATTTCCAGATTTTCCACTATCATTTAATACCAGCATTCATTTAATCTTTCCCATGTTTTTCTTTAAAGGTGGTCTTTTACTCATTATTTAATCCCAGAAACTCCATCCCTAATCATTTGCCCTAAAGTGATGAGAAAGCATAGCTTCACATATCATTTGAAATAGTGACACCCAAAGTGATGAAACGAGATTAAAGTTCATTTTCAAATCAACTATTTCTTTTTATGAATACCAAAAAACTGTGCACATACCAAACAGTGGGAAATGGGGTTTGTAACAGAGTAACCGTTTGTAATTGGTGCTGCTGAAAAGCAGCTGAATCAATAAGCACTAAGGCTGCAGACTGGTTTTGCTGATTGATTTCATGATCTGGGCCACTTCTAAGCAACACAGTTACTACTGCTGGCCATTAAAAAAGTTACACTTGTTCTGAGGAGCCACTAAATAACTAAAACAATACTATTCTTTTTAAAGGTCTCCTAACTCTGCCGTTTCAAATCAATTTGAATCGTTTGAGGTCGTTGCCTCTGTGAGGAAACACTCAGGATATGATAATTGCAGTTCAGCTGGGTGCTCTTCTATCCAGGAAGTTGTTTTAGAAGTCACTTGACTCAGACAGACTTGCACACAAGGTTTTACATATTTAATGCCATGTCTGGTCTCCACCAGGACTTAGCAAGGAGTTGCATTTCTAGTTCCTTCTGTGGGCCTGTGTTTTCATTATGTATGTTAGAAAGAGGCATAAATTGCCATGGAAATCTAAAATACTCTCTATTTGCAGGGAGAACTTCATTGATAATGGATAGGGGGTGTCTTTGTGCTACAGTCAGGTATCAGATCTTTCACCAGGTGTTGCTTTCACCTTGGTAAAGGGGACTTTGGACTGTTTACTGACTGACCAGGTAACACCCTGTATCACTGTGCCTGAGGGATGTGAGCATTTCCAGAGCATCTTTAGAAACCAGTGATCATTTGTGGCAAGTATTAAAACCTGAGATCTTCATTAAGTACCAAGTGTGTGAACTGCAGCAAATCCTCAAGGGGGCATTTGAGTCTGGAGGAAGCCAAGGGAGAGGAAGAAGAGTATGGGAGAAGAGACTTTATCCAACTCCACGTCCTTTTAGGGAAAGCCATTCTTTAGACAGATCTTGCTGGAGAATCAGTCCCCATTTGACAGATGTGGAAACTGCCAGGGAGATTTTCAGTTGCAGGATGTTGATAGAGACTATCTCAAACAAGGAAAAACAGTATAGATATATGCTAAAATGGGTTTTCTCATTTAATTTCTTCCTCTACAGCAGTCCCTCATACACCTTGCTTAGTCTCTTAAGTTTGCTGTGCTGAATTATTTGATCTTTACCATAAGGGTCTAAGTAGCATCATGGATGACTGTGGGAGAGGAGAGGAGAGGAGAGGAGAGGAGAGGAGAGGAGAGGAGAGGAGAGGAGCCAACTAAGCTGTTGGTGCCCAAAGCCTCAATTCAAAACTGATGCCAAGACACAAAGCAGCACTCAGCTGAGGCAGCTGGAAGCATTTATGGGATCTCCCCAACCCTTTCTTCTCTCTTTAACTTACAGATACTGACAGTGTGAGCCCCAGTCTGACTGGTGATCACCAAGTCCCCTCATCTTCCCCATTTTGTGAGCTCACTGAGCATTTGGCATTTCCCTTCAGCTGCCAAACCCAGCCCTGGCCGGGTGAGCTGAGCTCCTGTTCCTCTGCACAGCTGGAGATGTGATAGAGCTGACTGTCTGAGCCCTGAGTATCCTTTAGACACTCACAACACCCAGCTCTGCCTGGCACAGCACAGCAGTGGGACAGGAAAGTGAGCAGGCAGGTTTCTGAGCTCACTCTGAGCTGTAGGCAGAGACTCCTCTGAGCAGGGGAAATGGAGATGCAGTCCTGTGCATGTATTCAGTCGGCAAATTGAAGAAACACCCACCAGCATTCAATTCTGAATGGATTATCCAGACATTTCCATGAATAGTAACACAGGTTTGGAAGCCAAGCATGGTTAACCATATGGATTAACAAAGAGAGTGCATATTGCACTTTAGATTCTTTCTGTAAATGCTTTAACATGGCCTAAATAATCACTAAGCTACATAATCCCCCTGAAACTTCAGACAAGGTAGGATTAAGTCCTTGCAATGTGAAGAAAAGAGCAGGAAAAAAACAGTCCCAGTGCTGCTCACTGATTGCACTTTAGGAAATATTTGTCACCATGGCATTTTTGGGAGGTTTTTTTTGCCATTAGAGGTTTTGCACAGAATTGAAATCTGAGGGGTGCTTGTTCCACATGCTTCAAGAACCATCTCCTGAGAGCAGCTTTCCATGAGCTTTCAGGAGTGTCAGGCAGATGGGGCTCAGCTAAAAGGCTTCCAAAGGCTACCAGACCTGCTGGGCCCCTTGAAGCTAAAAGGAGGCATTTGAGAGACACAATGAGGCATTTCCATGGTTGCTGTTGTTCTGTGTTATGTTCTCCACTGTGCAGCCATTTAGACAAGTTGCTCCCTTTAAAGGGTCTTTCCATTCCTCCTGCTGATGCCACATTTAAAGCCACAATTTCTCTGCAATTGGAAATGAGGGATAGAAGGGTGTGTGAAATAATTAGATCTTCAGAGTGTTCTTGCTACAGCTGATCAAAATCAGAATTTCTTCTTAATTGTTTTCGGCTATTTTAAAATCAATGTAGAGCTCACTGAAAACACTTCTGATTAGGAGAAAACAAAAATCTGAGGTATATAAACATTCCAGAAAAAATATTAAGATTTTCATCTTTAGAATGGGGGAGGTGGCATTCATTTTCAAATAACTTACAGAACAACTGTGCATTTTATCAAATCAGTCAAAGAGAAAAATTATCACATTTCTCCATAGCATTGATTAATATTTAGTTCTTTAGAGTCCTCTTAATTCAAGCAACCAATTAAAATGAGTTTTTGTTCTCACTGGTCATACTTGAATTTAGTCTGATTGTAGCACTATTGGGAGAAGAAATTTCTGTTGATAATTCCTGATGTTCCAAACTTGTTCAAAACCACTGAATGGCTTGGCTTGGAATGGGCCTTCAAGATCATGTAGCTCCAACCCCTTGCCATGGGCAGGGACAATTTCCACTAGACCAGGTTGCTCAGAGCCACATCCAGCCTGGCTTTGAACACTTCCAGGGATGCTCTTTATCAGGAGAAACTCCACAGGAGTGACAGTGCAAACACATGGGCCAGGGAGAAAAGTAAGCAATGAAACACACACAAAACAGTGCAGCCCCGGTGTTGTTCTGTCACATACTGAAAGGGTGTGGATATGAACCACGGCTTATCTGGTGGAAGAAGGGAGAAGATTGGAAGGTTGAATGAACATAAAGATCTCATAAGGAAGTCTCCAGGTGTGTGAATTGTAAGGACATGAAGGGGGTGCAAATGGAGGCACTGGAGGGACACAAAAGGAGAAGAAGGAGGAGGGAGAAGAATCCCATGAAACAAAGCAGAGAGTAGTGAAATCCGGGGCTAGAAAACATTGCAAATACACAAACCCGAAGATCTCCAGTGCCTACAAATGGCATCTTCTCTTTGTTTCAGGGGAGGTGAAGGGGATAGCTCTGTTTTGACTTAGACCTCCCTTGTTTTGCCTGCAGCTGCTGTTTTCTTGCATGCAGTAGAGCACTTATTTCAGAGAGGTGAAAATACCCTTAAGAATGGATATAGCCATTGTCTGCATTACACAGGTGGTTCTGCTCCTCCACCAGGCAGTTTGTAAACAACAGCTTCCTGGCTAAAATGAATTTTTTTTTTTTCTTGGCAAAAATATTAACACCAAATGCCTTTTCCTATTTTTCATTCAAGGCAATGGGAAAAGGAAAACTTCAGAAGTATTCGTATGAATATTTAAAAGTGGGGAAAATAAACAGTCTAGATGTGCTGCAATTCCATCTCGTTCCCCCTGGCAAAATGATGCCAATACATCTCTCCAAAGGGCTGTTACACTGGCATTTATTGGTCCTCGGCAGCTGCTGATTGGAGGGGGAAGGAGGCAATGTTCAAGAAAGCGGCATATTGGAGGGATCCCATTTCGTGCTTTGGGATTTGTGTTCGCTCACAGCATTACCCAATTCATTTCTCCTTGCACACGGAGGTTCAGCGCTGAATCAGACCCGTCTGTGCCTTCCCTTGCCCTCCCTCCCGTTACTGAAGGCGGAGACACGGTGAGAAGTGAGAGCAGAGGTGATTAAAGGGACTCCAATTCTGAGCTTCAGCGCTTCCTCAGGAGACCCTGACTTGATTTGCTCTTATCTGCGAGCCATTTGCACCACATTTAACCACTTTCTGACAGAAACAATACCGCGCTTAGGTCTTGTCCTCAAGTGAAAGTGTACTGGGGATTGTGAAGACAATATTCAGCTCTTAAAAGTGTCCGTACTATTCCCAGTGTTTCAGTTTGGGCTGAGCGATTGTTTGTTTTGTTTTGTTTTGTTTTGTTTTGTTTTGTTTTTGTGGGGGTTTTTAGTGTTTTGGTTTTGGTTGGTTAGTTGGTTGTTTGTTTTTTGGTTTGTTGGGGGTTTTTTGTTTGGTTTGTTTTTTGGGTTTTGTTGTTGCTGTTTTTATTTTGGTTTGGATTTTTTTGGTTTTGTGGGGGTTTTTTTTTGTTTGGTTGGTTGGTTTTGGGGGGATTTCTTTGGGTGTGTTTATTTTGTTTTGGTGGGGGGTTTTGGGGTTTTTTGGGGTTTTTGGGGTTTTTGTTCTGGAAGGCCGAAAGTCACTGCTCAGCTCTTCCCTCTGCGATCTTCTTTCCTGTGCCTTCCTGCTCAGACAGCTGACAAATGAGACCTCCTGTACGGTTTCACTGGAGCCCCTCCTACCTCTTACCTGTCTCCTATCAGATGGGATAAAGATAAGGAAAGCATCCCGCTTTTAGTGCAGAAAACGAGTGCTTGGCCAGGTGCAACAGGAACAGCTCGCAGCAGCCTGAACTGGTGAATTATGTCAAGTTTGTGCTCTGAGTGGGCAACGAGACCCAGAGCTCAGCTTTGGAAAGCCTGAAAGGAGCTGGCTGCAGGGAAGAGCAGGATTCCCTGGATGCAGGGAAGAGCAGGATTCCCTGGATGCCAGGGAGCTGGAACAGCCCTGCCCCGGGGCGCTGGTGATGCAAGCCCGGAGAGTCCCCGGGCTGGTGGGGAAAGCTTTGATGACGGAGTGAACACATCCCTGAAAGAAATTCCTCCGGGAGAGGCGGTGCTGCCAAACCTGCCCACGGAAAGCCCTCCCCAGGCTACCGTGGAGAATGTGATGCAGTGGAGCATCACAGCGAGGGGCAGAACAAAACCTCTCCCCACCGCCTCGGCAGTGGGCGTGAAACAAGCCCAGAAATCTGAAAGGCAAAGAGCAGCCTCCTCGCCGAGGTGACTAAAGAGGGACGAATAACAGATAAGGTGCTTTGCAAGTCAAAACAAATTTAACTGGCTTTGGTCAATGTGAGGCTGGGCAGCCGCAGGGGAATTCTGCTGTGCAGGAGTTTAATAGGATGTAGGCAAGGAGCATTTCAAATGGCCTCGTGAAATGAGAAAACGCAAGGAAAGGTTTTAGTGGAATAATTCACTCTGACCAGAAATCACTCGCCAAGTTTTGCCGGTAATGAATAGCTTCGTATTAACTAAAAGCTGTGGTTTTGTTTGAAATAAAAATTGCTGAAGTCCAGCTGTGATACAGCAAGTCTCAGCTCATATGTAACCAACAAAAAAACCTGATCTGCTTGGCACTGCTTCTTGTGAAAGAAGTTATGGGGAGAAAACCATCCCCTAATGATAGAAGGTTCTTTCAGAATATTCTGTGTCTTGATGTTATCTCTTCCTTAACCTATTCAATATTGCCACATAAACTCCCTCTCTGATTTCGACAATGCTGTCAGCAAATATTCCAGAGTTAAAAGTAGAAACCCTGAACAATTTATTCATAACCTTAGCCTCATCTTTTATTTGCAAAGTAATGGTGAATGAGTTTAGTATTCACAAATGTGGTTATTGCCAAGAATTTTTCAATTAATCCTTCAGTGTGCATAGCAAGTATTCACGGGATTTAAATTTTGAGCTTTTGTTATGTCATTTTCTTCATTTGGGTAAGTCTCTGACTTCTTAACCCATGCAGCACTTCCCCTTGCACAAGAATTTATCGTTTCTTAGTATGAACTGGTGAATGAAGATTCACAGATATGAAATTATCAGCAGCTGATCAGCACCAAATGAGGCACTGCTGTAAACAGCATTTTCTGACAGATTTGGCTATATCAGTTCTTACAGCATCAGTGAGATTTTTGTGGTACAGGTGATGGTGACCTGGCTCTTTTGTGTAATGTCTCCAACATGTTAACAGTGCCTTTCTGGCTGAGATTTTTTAAAGGTATTGCAGCATAAGTAGTTACAGGATTACCTCCAAGTAAGGCATGAAAAGACTAAATTTATCATGTGTTTAATCGCTTTATCAGGAACAGTAGTGATAGGGCAAGGAATAATGGGTTCAAACTGGAAGAAGGGAAATTTAGGTTAAATATTAGGAAAAAATCTTTTACTGTGAGGGAGGTGAGGCACTGACATAGGTTGCCCAGAGAAACTATGGATGACCCATCCCCGGAAAAAAAAAAACAACAGCAAAACCACAAAAACCCCTTTCCTACAACTTTCCTCAGGCCATTGTAAGCATTTTAATTTTTCCAGGCTTTTTTCTTTTACCCTCTTTTCCTTTCAATGCCATTTCATATTGCCATCCATTCTTCGATGTCTCTCCCCTTTTACATAAATGATTTGCCCTGACACCAATATAGCAAAGAGTAAATGAATCACTGCAGCAGTCATTATGAAAATATAAATCACTGGTTATCTGTTGCTGCATGTGTAGGCAGACAATATATTCAGTAATAAACCACGTGCTGAAATGGAGAGATTTATCTGCTGTGTAATCTTTGGGAAAATGCTTGCACCTAATATGGATCTGTGGAACTGTGATCTCACCCAGTATGAGGTGGGTGTGGAGGAGCAGGATTGGTTCCTGTTCTCGTAAAAGAAAAAAAAATGTAGCCAAAAATGCATCCAGGCCAGAGTGAAAAACAAAAAAATAGGGCATAAAGGATTAAAAGGAAATGCCAGGTCAAGAGAAAGATAAAGCCATAACCCACAGAATGTGGAAGAAATCTCTTAGTAACAAACAGTATCCCAAATAGTGTCCCAATACCCAAGAAGAACCAGGGGCAGTAAGCAGGAATAGTCAAAAAAAAAAAAAAAAAAGTATTATCCCTTGAATTGCCCCTCTGACTGTATTTCCAGCAGTGAAGATAACCCCCAGAGGCAGTAAGAAGAACAGATGTGAACAATAATAATTCCCAAAAGTCAGTCTATTTAAAAATTCCTCCAGGACTTTTACCACATTATCTCCCAGAGGAAGCCAGCAGCTGGGGAAATCCTCCAGCACATTTGTCAGAGTGAATCATCAGCTGGATCTGATGTTGATTGTGGAGGAGGTAAGGTTCCCAAACCTCTCCTCACCTACCCAGCCTACAGAGGAGGAGAACTTCTATAAATGACAAAAACAACAAGCACAGAGGCAGCAGATGCTGTCCACTGCTGCCTCAACACTGCAAGGGTAAAATGGGCACAGTCCAAACTCACCTGGCACCTGCAGCACCTCCCCCCGTTAATTTGTGTTCTGCAGATGGAGGGAGGAGCTCACACTGACCCCTGCATGGAAACCCCACCCTCATTTCCAGTGTCTCCTCTATAACCTGACCCAGAGCAGTGTTAGGAAGGTGCTCAGCCCTCGACAAGTTCAGGCAGAAAGTGAAGATGTGGATCTCTGAGATGCCATCCCAATGCCACTGGAATGTGCCCGTGCAAGTCCCATCAAAATCAGCTGGAAAACTCTGCCTGTGCCCATGAGAAAGGCTCTGCTCCATGCTTGCAGGAGTGCCTGGAAGGCTGAGAACAGCTGGTGGTGGCACCTGATACTGAAAAGGTGGAAACATCCAGGGAATTTGGGAATACCCTTCATCTTTTTGCAGTGGCTGGACATAAATAAACAGGTAAATAAGTATGTGATGAGTGACAACACTACTCTACCCCCGCTGAAAACCAGATTTTATTTAAATGTGGAAAATACCCAGTTAGTTGGAGGAGTTTTCTGAATCAAAAGGTGACATGACCACAAAATCCTGTGTATGCTTATCAGGTAAAAAGAAAGTTTCTGGAATATTTAATTCTTTTATAATTACATTTGATAGGGAACAATTTTTTAGAAATAGATTCCTTTGTTTTTCACATTTAAAGCTGCTGAAACTGAATACAAAAGGCATCTTTTAATGGTAGGAGAACAGGCAGTTTTAAACTTCCACCTCCTCTGTAGTACTTTGATTTCTGGCAAGATGAAAATTGTGTGAATAGAGGGGGGAAGCCTCAGCACCACACATTTTCTATCTTCTGAAACACAGGAACAAAGAAGAGGGGTTTTTTGAGAAGAAATTTCTGGAACATCTGAGGAGGAAAATAGTTTTGTCTTTGAAGTACCTGATCCTATTTAAGCATCAGATCTACATCTTCTTTATCTTTTGATTTTCCAAGCTGAGGGATAAAATGGAACTGAGAATTTTCTATCTCCTGCAGGATGTTTGAGATAACAGAAATCACAGCTTCAAAAAAGAAGACAAAATGATGGCAGAATTGATCCATACCAGCTCCTTCAGTACTTCTGAATTACCAGGAGGTGAAACCCTGGCTGCACTTTGCAGACCACCCTGTGAGGTTCCTCTGGAAGCAGTTATCACTCTCTGAGGCTTTTCCACAGCTGGCATTTACCAGTGGCCTCTCCATTCAGGGAAATCAACATTTTTGCGAAGTGCAGAGGCACAGAAGAAGCTTTGGCAGGGGTCAGTGAGGTGCTTAGGGCCATTAATAACTAAGATACCTCAAACAAAGTTATTTCAAAAAGAGGTTGAAGTTGTGTTACCGTTCCTAAATCTTTCTAAGTATCAACAACAAAAGGACAACACAAAGAAGCACTCTTATATCACATTACAGCCCTAGGGGCTTTCTGACCCTTCTGCTAGAGAAAAGGAGAAAGGGTGCAAAATCTTTCCTTGAAAGAGTTTGTGTTGTGCTGAGATTCCACACAGCAAATAACAAGGCACACATAATGATCATTTATGGCTATGAAAACCAGCCCTGTCTCTCTTCCAGGTAACATTATGCCCATCCTTCAATTCTAGGTTTTGGTTATGTAATTTCATCACACAAACAGGTGGGATCCCAAGCATCACTGAAGTTTCCTTGGAGGGGGTTTTGGTCAATGGGAGGTTTCTCCACTACATCTAATCACAAAGATTCTACATCAGGAAGGCATTTGCCATTTACAGGTGGCATGAAATGCTGTTAGAAAACACTTTTATCATGATGGATTGTTTAATCAAAGGTATTCTGTAAAAAAAAGACAGATCTCTAAAGGTTCCAAGAAGAAACACTTGAGTGAATACTCATGGATGATTTATATTCGTTTCCCCACAACAACAAGCATTTCTCCTGCTCCTGTTTGCACAGTTTCACATCCAATTTATATTGCAGTCAGGTAATGTGACTTGCCATCTGCCCACACAGGACAGACAAACATTTGTTTCCAAGCAGCTGTGCTGATGGTGAGGTTACCACCCTGGCTCCTGTCCCATTTTTTCCTACCTGTTAGCAAAAACCAGACTGCTTTTGTGATTGCTCCCCAAGCAATTGAGTTAAAGTGACCTCTGTGAACAAACACCTGCCACTGGGTTTCTTTGAGCTGGCCCTTCCCATTTCAACTGAAGTGAGCTGGGGAGAGTTCCCCTGAGTTCCAGTGCTGACAGGCACAGAGCAGCAGCATGCTCAAAGGTATTCTGTAGGGCAGGCTGAGGGAAGGCTGAGGGGGGCATCCTTGTCCAGCTGGGCTCAGCATGGAAGAGTCTGTCCACAGCCAAAGTGAAAAAGTGTTCATAAGAGCAATTATTTCTTTCTCATTTCAGAATGCTGTTACTGTGTAAATGCATATTTCCAGATGTTACTGAGGTTTGTTATTACAAGAGGTGTTTGGTGGCACTTTTTCTTTTTTTAATTTCTCTCCCTCTGTGAGGAAAAAAAACAGCCATCAAGATTTTATCTTGTGACAAAGATTTATCAAGGGACAAACTTAAGTAGATTTTTTAAAGTGTCAATTTGAAAGTGGAGGAAATCTCTAAGTTCTACCTGTGACTACACAGAGAAGGTCATAAGTCTTGCAGAGCACATTTCTTATTTGCATTTTAAATCAAAAGGCTGGGCTTTTGCTGTCATTTTATTCCACAAAGTGACAAGGGAGGGCTGTACTATTTTTCCATGTAGATTTATTTTTAAGTAATTTCTTTTCAAAATGGACATTTAGAGAAAGATACTAGAGGTGTCCTTGCCTGCCTTAAAGGAAACTGGCTTAATTAAGGAGTATTCCCTAGTCACAAGACCTTGCTGCATTTTGAAATGGCTTTAGACTGGTTGGTTGCTAGCTGTAACATGAGGAGATTCATGCCATCCTGAAAGAATTCACAGTGCATAAAGTCCTTTCACTAAAGTAAGACAATGGCTCTTGGTGTTTGATCCCCTTACAGGTGATAAATACCCAGTTTGGCCAGAGGATCTCCAGCCTCAGTTGAGCTCCAGCACCAATCTGGAGAAGTTCTGCCAGAGCCTCCCAGATGTTCCATGTGGTAAAAGAGTCTGACCTCAAACTGCTAGTCTGGTCCCACTATTCTGAGAATTCATTTTAGTGATCTTTCTTCCATAATTTTTTCCAATCTGTACTTTTTCAATACTTCAGGGTATTTTTTTACACTAGATATGCAACTATTCTACAGCTGTACACATGCAAGCTACTTTTCAAAATAGGGGCCTCCTTACCTCTGTGTGGGGGAGAAAGGATGTCAGGCAACTCTGTCTGAGCCTTGGATCTTTGGTAGATGCAATATCCAGACAGAGGGGGGACAATGAGGCCACTGCTATTAACTGGAATAAAATCTCTGAGTGGAAAAAATGTAATCAAAATCGTACTTATGATAGCATGTCCAATATATTAGTCTAACCATAAATATTTCATTAATTAACTTTAAATATTTGAGTAATTATTTCCCTCGTTGCCATAAAGTTTTCCATTCTGCACAGAGGCAATAGTGTCTGTCTAGAATGAAACACCTCTGCTCTGAAGCATTTAGATAAAATCTGAAGAGCTGCTGTCCTCTGTCCTTACTGGGCAGTAGAGCAGTTTATGGAATTTGTGATCCATTTTAAACCTGTATTCATACAAGTATTCTGATCTATTAATTTCTAATTCCCAACCAGAGGAAGAATTATTCCAAAGCCTTTCTCTCAGCCCTTATTTCTAAAGAGAGTTTAAAATTATGGAAATGGAAGTTGTCCTCATGGGAGAGGAAATCTAACATCCGTGCCTGTTGTTCTTCTAAACCTGATATAATTAAGTCCCAGGAAAGCTCCATCTCACCAGCAGAGAGTTTGATGTTAATGAATAATGCTTTCTCTTTAAAGAGTGATGTGTGTCTGCAAGAGAGGTCTTGGCTTTGTAAAATGTGGCCTTGGAGAGCAGAACCCACTTGAACCACAGGCTCACCACAGGCTTTGGCAGGACAACGCTTTGCTACAGCAAGGGTGACCTGTGGAAACATGTTCCCTTTGTGCTTCTCCAGCTCTTTTCCCCTTTTCAGCAATAAATACAGTGACAGACAGACACCACAGTGCTCAGAGCCAGCAGAGCTCGTGGAGCAGTTACACAAGCTGCTCGAGGCAGAGCCAGCAGTCTGCCACAACCATGACCTTAAATAGCTTTTCTTTCTATGCCAATTCAAGCCATGGTTTGACAGCAAATCTGGCTTCAGGGCTGCTAACACAGGGGCAGAAATGCTGTGGCCACATAACACCAAGCATTGATCCAATATAAATTCTCTCTGCCAGCTCAAATCTGCTGAAACAATATCAAGAGGTTATGTTCATACAGGCAGGCTTCATTCTGTACCGTGTATTCACTGCACTCTGTGCTCCTGAACACATCTCATCAGTCCTGCCAGAGCCAGCAGGAAACCAGCACAGACCCTCTCCTCTCCTCTCCTCTCCTCCTCTCCTCTCCTCTCGTTTCTGTCTCCCTGTATTTATTTATTTAACACAAGTCCCCATGAGGAAGAAGTGAAATCAAACACTTCTGATCATTTTCACTTGGACTAAAACACAGACCTGAGGATCCCTGGAATGGTTTAGTAACTGGAGGACATTTACAGATATTTAAAGATTTATCACTTCCATAAAGGTTTTTGACTGCTACACATAAATGACAGTAACCATGAGCACATAGTTCAGTGCTTTCATTTTAGAGACAGAATTGTTTTATATCCAGAATAACATTAGCATAATTTCCTGAAGGAATAAACCCACTTACACTAATCAAAGGAAAAAAAGGCCAAACCCTAAACAAACCATAAGATATGCATAGTTCTTCAGATGCAACTCTTTGTACAATAAAAAAAAAACCCTTGAGCACTAACATGGACTTATAACTCTACACCTAAAGGCTCTGTGTTCCTGATGAATTATTTAATCAGAGAGAAAATACAGATCTGAACAGGATTCAGCAACTCTCTTTGTCTTCTTTAGGGGTCCTGCAGTTCTTCCCCTCTTTGGTGGCATTGGCTTTTTCCTCTCTGCCAGCTGCCACTGCCCTTCTGGCTCACTCCCCATTAGAGGAAATGCCTCAAACATGACTGAGACCAAAAGTTTCTCTGTACATGCTGAAATGAGAACTTCAGGAGTGGTTTAAGAAAGCAGAGTCACATCCCTTCTCACCACACTGATAAGTATCCCACTCCTAAGGCCAGCTTTGTAAAATTGATTTTCATCCTTGATTTCAGAAGAAAAAGCAGAGCAAATTCAGTCATAGCACTCAGAAAACATTTACCACCATCAAAATACTAAAACCCTCTTTGATGACAGACTTGTGCCCAGTTGCAGCAATAGTTCTCCACACAGACTGTTCCCCTGAATAAATATTAACTTTTCTGCTCAAGCATCAACCAGTTATTCACATAAGCCTCATTTCTAATGTAATGACACTGGCAAGAAGCAGATAACACACAAACCAAGTATTTTCAAATCTACCCTGGCAAACACTTTGTGTCCTTTATGGGATGATTTGCTGTGGTGTGTTGCATTCCTGTAGCACCATTACTTGTTATATGACTACGTTTGGAACAGGCTGTCAGCAGCAGATGGACTATTACTGATATGCAAGTAGGTGAGATACAGTGGCTGCACAAATTAAATCATTGTTTGCAGATCTCTGTGCTGGTTCCTCCTCAGCAGAGGGCCATAACAGAGTGGTAGGAATCCCTCAATGTTAAATCACTGCCGATTTTTTATAATGCAATATAAAAAGTAATGCAAACAAAAATTACTGGTGAATCAAGGTTGTGAGAGCCATTTCTATGCATCGTTAGTGTGCATATTTACAATAAGATAAAAGATGCACAGGGATTTACTAGTGAGACTCCCATGGGGGAGGCATATGTGGAATAAATCTGTGCACATCTTACTGCAAATTTACCTAAGTTTTTAAGTGTTTGAGTAACTATATGGCTTAAATTTACACGTAGAGTTTTAATGGCTAGATTTGGCAGGTTTAAATGCTTTAAATTAGACAGGAATGTGTTCTTTGTCTCAAACGTGCGGCCTAAATAGCATTTACCAGTGCAGCTGGCTTATTAACAAAATGATGCAAAACAAAGCCAATTATGAGGCTTTTTCTTGCCTAATGTCAGTTGCAATGGGGTCCTCTGGTCATAGGCAGTCTGTCATGAGGAGGAGGTGGGATCAGCCTGTGGACAAAGAGCATCCTCACAGATGGTGAGCGAGGCAGCAGCACATGAACAGGCTGTGCCTCCTGTGTTTGCTGAGATGGGGATCCAT
The DNA here is from genome assembly GCA_013398995.1 of Alaudala cheleensis. Classification (NCBI taxonomy): domain Eukaryota; kingdom Metazoa; phylum Chordata; class Aves; order Passeriformes; family Alaudidae; genus Alaudala; species Alaudala cheleensis. Next base: position 10,267 of record VWYE01025256.1, on the reverse strand, counting down.
CCAGAATGCACAAGCAGCCCCTGCAGAATCCAGTCACCTCCAGGGAGGGAAAGGGGGCTCAGTGGTCCAGCTCAGGATTAATTATTGGTGTTTATAAATTGCCATCACGAATGCTCACACACACACACATGCCCTGGGGAAGGATGCTGGCTCGTAGAGGTGTCACACACACACACATGTCTCTTCCTCCCTGCTGTCTCTTCATCTTTCTCCTTGTGTCTTCAAGACTAATTCCTGAATAGGTTTCATACAGGCTATACCTTCTTGGCAACTTAGCTTGGCTTGCCATCTGCCCATCTCTCTGCACCATGGATTGCATGGATGGACACCTCTGCAGCAGCACAGACACAGACACACCTGTGAGCATCCCTGGCCATGTCAGAAAGCTGTGGAGATGGCTCATCCCCAATAATGCCTGCACTCCTCTCCATGCTGATCCATCCTGATGCAGATGGCAGGTGTAGCTGGGAGAAGACCATCTCCCTCTCTTCTATCTCAGTCAAGAAACAGCCCAGCCATGAAATGAAGCCCTGCATGCCTGATTGCCCAGGAGAAGCATGCAGCCCTGGGAGCACAGCCAGCAGCAGTGGCCTGGAATCCTGGCTGGATTCAATCTGGGGTGGAGAACCCAGGAAAGTGCACAGGCACATGTGGAGCAATGACTCACAAGTAATTTGCTTTGTCTCCTCTAATGGGCAGAGATGATCTATAGGTCCTCTGCCTCCCACTATGGTCTCTAACTGAGTCAGAAAGCTGAGTATATCAGCCTCCTGCAAGCTGCATCACGGGGGAGTGATGACAGCCATCTGCATGAGAGTTGAATTCTTCTCAGAGCCATGGTAACAACGCTCCCAATTAAGGGACACAAAAAAGGAGCAGTCTCTCCCTCCCACTCTTTCCTATGCATACACACACACACACAGAGAAAGCCCAGAAATGGATGATGCAGCACTTCTCCTGACCTGAAGGATACACCAGCTCCAGGGAGGGAGGAGGTACCTGTGGGCAGCCTCACGTGTGATTCTCCCTGCTGCAGTGTCTGTGGGGTTTCCCAGAGCCACAGGGCAGCAGGACTGCACCAGCAGGACTGCATTTCCACAGGACACGTTAGACTGGGTTTTGGCAACAAGGGTGCACCAAACTGTAAAATTCAGCATCCTTGCCCTTGAAATTTCCCATTGCTTCACCTCAGAGTTGCTCAATGTATGTCTGGGAAGTGACTATAGGTGTCATCACTGATGGGGCTGAGATTTTTCTTTAACTTCCAGACAAGGAGAATCACCTCTTTCCCAACAGAAGTGAGCCAGGCTGTTTTTTCCTTATGCCTCCAGAACAGAAAGGTGAGGCTCATCAGATCCTGCAGAGGATTTTAAAGTGTTTTCTCCCTCCTTCCTGGTTAACATTTTTTAGTGTTGTTTCTATCATGATGCAGCTGGGCTCTGCCCCTGCTGAAAAATGCTGCACTAGATGACACCACACACAGATTTCTTCCTCCAATGCAGACACCATGAACCAAGACCTTCTCTGACCTTCTCAAGACCTTCTACTGAAACTTCTGTACCTTCACACAGAAATTCAATTAAAACCTCACAAGCCTTCTTCACTTCAGTCCCATGTAACCATCACACAAACATAAACCTCTAACTTTACACACTGAACTTGGGTTATGCTTTTCTTTTAGACTTTTCCCACACAGCAAATTCCCCTTTCCCATTCTGAGCATCCTCACATGCACCTTGTCCCTTCCTAGGGTGAATAATTAATTTCACCAGCAGGCTCCTGCCTGTTTATGCCAAACATCCCATTTGAAGTTAATTAGCCATACTGAAGTTTTCAAGCTAAAAATAAAACATCCCCAAAGATGCTATCTATGCCCTTAAAAGCACTGTTAGTGCTGGCATGCACAAATCCTCCCTTTTTTTACCAGGAGTAGCCACTGGGCTCATTTCCTCTCTCTCAGTTCTCACCTTCCCCCAGATTTGCATCCCTGCAGGAGCCCAGGGAATGTTTAACACACCGTGGTTCCCCTCAACCAGGACCTTGCTGCAGCAGAGCACTGAACAACTCAAGTTCTTCTTCCAATGAAGCCATGTAAGAAAGTGGTTTCCTGGGGGAGAATGTAACTTAGTGTTGCAGAGTCAGTTTTGCAGTGAAAGCAAGCACTGATAATAACTTGAGGGTTTCTTTCCCCCCCACTATGAAAAAACAAAGGCACCAAAACTGTTATTTAGAACTGCTGCAAAAATAAAACTGTCCTCCTAAGTTCTCACATTTAAAAAGAACCCTGTGTGTTAATTTTCTGTGAAGGTGCAGCATGTTCTTACTATTATTAAAGAAAATACTATGAATAATATATGCTGGCATTCAAAACCTAAAGTATCCAGCATTTCAACATTGACTATCGTGATACAGGGAGATCCTAAAACGTGCTCAATCCCAAATGTTAGGGAAAAAAATCCCCAGCTCATCCAGATAATATACTGAAACTAGCTTGTGGGTGGAACATCAATAATTTCAGATTGTTGCTTTAGCCATATGAATTTGGGTAGGAGTTTTCAAAATGAAAATTATGTCTGCTGTACAAAAGTTCACTCTGCATCAGACCAGAAATCCATTTAGTTCTGTCTCCAACAGCTGCTTTTCCCAAGGGAATTGAAAGAGCAGGACAAGGACATGTAATATTCTCCTCTCATATTCTTCCAGTCTCCTACTGTTTTCAAGTAGAGACAGTTGCTGTGTTGGAAGTGGTTTCTGTTTAATTAGTTACACACAGTGAGTTTATTTCATATGTATTTGTCCAGTCTTGCCTTGAACCTGTGTCAGCCTTCAAAATATCAAGTTATCCCCAACAAATAGGAAGACTTTCTGTTTTTAAATTTTTCTTCTTTTTTCTCCTTTTTGTTTTGTTTATGTGCTCAATTGTTTTAAGGAAAGTTGAGATCTAATAAGAGAAGTGCATAGTCAGGGCTTCAAGGACTCAGTGTAGTGTGAGGACTGGAAACACCAGAGAAACAGGGAATAAACCTTTTACATCAAGGCATAAGGCAACTACTGACCAGTGAAATTTAAGAAGGAAAGAGGACTTGCACTTTATTCCATAACCCAGTATTGACTTGCTTCTTGCAGATTCATTTGAGGCATTTGGAGCTGGTCACCACCAGAGGCAGGTATCCAGACTGCAGAGACATTAAACAGGAAAGTTCCTGTGTTCCCATTTAAACAGTTTGTTTTATTTATTAATTAAGTGAAGAAATATGCAGATTTCACAAATGGTTGGTTTCCTTTCAGAACTAAACTTCTGCCTTTCAGACAAGGAAGTGCTTTGTCCATTGACTTAAAGTATGTTACTCCTCCTATTAATCTCTGGCTGGGAAGTTTGCATCTCTTCCCATGCTTGTTCCTCTTCCTGTATCTTTTCAAGCTTTCTCCAGCCCTGTTGGCTGTTTTGGAAGAATTGAAGCCATATAAAGCATTTTTAAGCACTAATGTTCTCTTTGCCTCTTTGGCTGCTTTGTGTCCCTCCTCACCCTCTTTTTTTTGCTTCTTCAGAACCAGGAACTGTCCTGACTCCAATCACTGCCTGACAATACTGGGATTAGTTTAAACTTGCCACTGCAATCACTTGGACAGTTTTGGGTGGAAAGCTGGGATAAAGGGCTGTACCCTGCCTCTCCTCAGTGCTTTGGCAGCCATCTGCCCAGCTCTGTGTGGAGCAGCACGGGCACAAGGGTGTTTGGGGTGCAGGTTACCACTGGGAATGCCTGTGGATGCAGATTCCCACAGTGAGACCTCAGGGGTAAAATTTTTTGAGGTGCCACAGCTCAAACAGAGACCAAAGAAGGTGCAGAAGCTCCTCAGCCACTGGATACCTCGAGGTGGGCATTAAAAGAGTGGAAGGCATCAAAAATGAAGATGTTTTAAGAGATCCGCTACTTAATTATCTCTCAATAGGCAGCACTAAAACTCATCTGCTCCACCAGGTTGCTGTAAAGGTTAAATAGTGTCATTATTGAAGTGCTTTAGAAAGGTAATTAATCAGCATTTTTATTTTTAGAGCCAAAGTTAACAATTTAAAAGATATATCTCCCTTTCCTGGCACTTGCCTACCATTTACTCTTGGAGAATATCCATTTCTCAGGACTCCTGCTTTTCTTACCTACATCAGAAATTCTCAGTTAATGCATGCCATATCGTAATAATTACATTTTTGAGTCATTTAACACACTACATGTCTGCCAAACTCTCTCCCAGGCTTACTCTTAAATGCAATTGAATTCAGATTGAAGCAGTGACCACACTAAAGCACTTTTGTTTGGAGCAATTTCTCTTCCCTTTTCAGAAGAGTGAGTAAGCAACGGCCAAAAAGGCTGCTGAGCTAAGCAAAAAACAAACAAAAAAAAATCACCATTTCTTTTCTTGTGGGACATTCCAATATTTTGGGGTTTTCTAATTTCCAATCAAAGGACATGTTAAGTAACAGAACTTTCTGTGGGATAAGAAATGCTTCTAAATTCTACTGTAATTTCAGAGTGTGCAGCTGAATTATTCAGTTTTGGGGAAATATCAGGTGGTGTAATATTAGGAGGGAGCCAGGGGTCTCAGGGAAGTTGTAGTACACCCATATGGAAAGCTGGGAACATGAATTACACCTCCCTTGAGACATCTGGACTTTAGTGCCAAGAGCAAAATGAAATGGTTCCCTTTCCTTAAAAGAAAAGTGAAACACATTGATTTGGTATGAACAGCAATGCAATATTTCACTTTGATGGCTTAAAGAAAGTGTAAATGTTTTGGTCTAAGTAGAAAATTCCCTTTGGATACTTTCACATTTCTGTAAAATTTTTTTTTTCTTTTTTTTTGACAGCAAAAGGACAAACATTTAATGGGAAATGGCCATCAATCAATCTAACAAAAAGTTTTAGTGCCTGCCAGCACACAACGACACAGAGGGCTCTCCCTGCAGAAGTCAAAAATTTTAGCCCTTAAACCTTAATTTTACTCCCTACAGTGTTTTTAGCTGAAATTTATTGTTTAGGAAAAACTTCTGTTTTCATAGGCATCCATTATTTTCAGCTGGGTGTTGAATGTGAAGCTGTGCAGAATCTCTGTCATACAGGAATCAAAAAAAGCTACAGATTTGAAGTTGCTTTTTCTTAAAGAAAACCCCTGGGTTTGACCTATACACATCCTGTGGAGCTCACTCAGCAACAGGAGGATTTTGGCTATAGCAAAAAACCACTGATTTGCATAAGTAATTAAAAAGTAATTGAAGATTGTAAAATCCTGTTGACTTTTAATGGATATTTTAGGGATGTTTCAAAGCCAATCAAGTAGAAATCCAAAGATTTCTCTTTTCAAGCACTCCAAACCTTGGATGAGAAGAGTTTCCATGATGTCTTGCAGGAGCTGTACAACCAGGACTTCGACCTCATTCAGCTCTGTGGGCTGGGCTCTTGGGCCAGGCTGGGTTTCCATCAGTGAACCAGGTCCCAGCTTCTTGGAGATGAGGCAAAGTGAGCTGACAATTAATGATTCTAGAATGGTATGATGGGAGATAAAGTGGCATCACAGCTCTGAAGGTATGATGAGCACTCAATAATTCCCAAAGTCGTTACAGCAATCCATTTTCTGGTTTTGGAGTAGAAATTACCATTTTGAAATGTGAATTCCCAAGCACACTTCTTCTTTCTTCAAAATTCAAGAATGTTTTTTGCTAAAGGATCAGCTGTTCATATGTAAGTTTTTTTAAAAATCTATTTACCATAGAAAAGCTTTAAAAAAGAAAGATGTTCAGCCAGCCCTGCTTTTGATATGACAATAATTTCATTGTGCTTAAACAGTCTTCAGACTCCTGCCTTCACTGTGCCGACCTGAGCTTTTCCCCATAAACAGGCAACATTCAACAGTGAAAATGATGGAACAAGTGATGGCATCCTTTCCTGGAGGAGAGGAGAGTGGGTGTTTATTAGCAGTCTGTGTGTGATTCCAGCAGGGATATTCTCCATGTTTGCCACTAGCAAAACTCCATGGGAGCTGCTCAGGCTGCCCCAGCTCCCAGCATGAGCAATTCCCACACCAAGCTGTGAGGAGGCAAAGGTCCACACGGGTCAGGGGCAGGCAGTGGGGGCATCTCTCTCTGGGAGAAGACACAGAGAAAGAGCTTGGAAGGGATGCGGGATATCAGAGCAGGGAAGAGGCGGCAGAGCATGAAAGAAGAGCACAAAAGAGACTCTCACACTCAAAACCTCAGACTTGCCAGATCTGTGCAGTAACCAGTCACTCACACACTCCCATTTGTTTTCTTCAGAGGTGGCTGAGAACATAAGCAGAGGTGAAGGTCAGCACTTAAGGTATAAACAATCTCTGCCCTCCAGGTCTCAGAGGGTAAGAGGCCAGACACATCAGTTGTGTGCAGAGAAGCTGCTCCATTAGAAACCACAAAGATGTAGTGATTCATGCTGCTTCATCTCCTGAACACTTAATTTCTTTTTGGAGAATATGATCAGTCTTATTCCTCACAGGCTGAGGGAGGGGGAAGAACACCTTGTTCACAGGGCAGGAAGGGCAGCCCAGTTAACTTTCACTTAGGCTTGGTCAGAAGTGCTGTTAAATGTCTTTCCAAACAGCCAGATGGAACATGGTCTCTATGACTTCTGTCTTCTAAGCTGGCTAAAACCAGTGATGTTTTGGACAACCAAAGGAGCAATATTCACACAGACTTGAAATACCTCCACTTGAATTCTACTGGAAAAGCCAGACCTTCCTGCAGCTGCCTGGGTCCAGTCACACCATTGTTCCTTCATATTGCTTTATGTCAATTTTTCAGCTTCCACTTTCCCAATCCAAACTGAATTTACTGTAACCACATCAGGTAACAATCTCTAAACCTCTATTCCCAACAGTCTCTAAACCTTTATTCCCATGTACACCAGCTTAACAACTGCTCATGAGACTCACACCCCCTTTTTAGGTTTCTTCAGGTTTTTTCCTGTTGAAGGATTGCAAGGCAGTGTTCAGACACACATCCTGCCCAACAGGGACTGGAGTAGGGGAGATTTAGCACAACTCTGCCTGCAAGACACAAAATGACTAAAATACAGCTCAACTTTCTCAATCTAATGTCCTACAACTAGTCTCTGTTTAAAATGGTTCCTAGCAGCAGTTCCCACTGCTTGACACATTTTGACAGAGTGGAGTTTTGGGAGTTTGGGAGGATTAGGCAGGACTGGGATATTGGGAAGCTTGGGGCCAGGCCACCTGGGCAGGCTGACCTCATTGTTGCCCACCTTTGTGCCCAGATCAGTGGGCTCAAACACCCTTTTGCTCTTTTTGGTTTTGTTTGTTTGGTTGGTTGGTTTTTTAATAATAGAAAGTATTTCAGATAATTATATTACCTCCTGTAAGAGGAGCAAGCAGAGCTGAGATCCAGGCTGTCACCATCCTTTTCCAGGCACCCACCCATGTTGGTATCCTTGGGGAGAGGGTGGCAGCAATGCCAGCCTTTTCTTCCATCTCCAGTCTCCAACTCTACCATTGTGCCAGGATACAGCAGATGTGGCACATGTGTTTTATTCACTGCTTTCTTTTTAGTACACTACATGTTTTCTACGGATTTTACTCATCTGGACAAGTATCAAATTTCTCCACTTTGTGACTGCACTCTTGGACCTATCAGAGACGTCTTTTTAAGCTGAGGAGGAGCAGCTGCCTTCTGGTAACATCAGCCACATGGCAGACCATCCTCAGCACTCATTCCTCCTCACTACCAACCTTTCTCAAGTGTTTTGGAGCAGCAGAATGTCTCACAGCCCTCTCCTCTGCCCTACTCCCTGATAACTAACCTACCTCAGTAGATCCATAAGATACTCAAGTGGGAAGGAACTGGTACATCTGTCCTGCATTTAGCTGGCAGAATGCAAGAGCAGGTGTTCATCACAGCTCTTGTAATCTCATGGTTCCCTCCCCAAGAACCTGCCCACAGCCTGCAGACAATCTCTGAACAGCCCTCTCTAATATTTATATCGTGATCCTGCAGCACACGGAATTTTACCAAGTCCCCAGGACGTAATTTTCTGAACAAAAACTCAGTCTTAAAAAAAAACCCAAAACCCCACAAACTTAGATATTTGCTGCCAAAATCTAATTATCTTGTTTTCATGAGATTTTCAGCACTACTGACAACAGAACTGGGCTGATGATCACACCTGGAAGAGAGTCAACACCAGACTCAGCCGATCACATCACCTTGAAGCATTTTCTTTCTCTTTTGGATATTTTCCTCATAACACTAAAACCCCACTTCCAACATCAACATCCCAGTTGTTGCAGTTGCCCCCAGAGCCTCCTTTTTTCAGCTGGAGAGCTGATGTTTCCTGAAGCACAGCACTGTGCACACTCCAGCTCGCTCGTTACAATTTACAGTTTCCTCTTCCGCTGCCCTGGGCCACTGCACAACAAAAACAATAGCTGTGTCTTGAAAATCATCCAAAACAAATGGGTCTCACTGCCTGTGCTGCTCTCAGATCTGTAAAGAGAGCTTACTGTGTGCACAGTTGGTTTAATACTGTGAATAGTCTGGAAAGTATGATATAATGCTCATTTCTTACCAATAAGTCCTTTGCTGGAGTCTTGCTAAAGAAAATTTACTCCCCAGATTACTCTCTGTAGCCTACAGAAGAGCTGAGCTGTATTCCTAGAACTTGCTGGGTTTTTTGGTGGGTTTTTTTGCCCCCACTGTAAAATCAGCCATCTATAACAAGGAAAGGTAAAAAAAAAAAAAAAAAAAAAAAAAAAAAAAAAAAAAAAA
>VWYE01025255.1:12168-73596 GCA_013398995.1 Alaudala cheleensis | reverse complement strand
TTTATCTAGTTCTGACTTCTCCTGACATCATCCTGATTTGAATAACAGACCTGGGACTAGCTGCATTGAGTGTGGTGTGTGTGTGTCTGTCTGTTTACTTCTAGGCACAATGTGAAGAGTCATGGTGTTATCAATATGCCTATGAGGAGTGGCACTATTGCTAACCAAGTCCCTCTAAGGTATCTTGTATTAATCAGCTCTTAATAAAATCAAGCACAAAAATGCCTTACCAGCTCTATTGTAACTTTCCTTTTTATGACTGAGAGCAATTCTGAAGTTCTGTAGGCTGGAAAAGATAAAGAACAGTTAGGCCAGATTCCATTGGCCTTAAACCAGCAATGTTGAACATTTGAGCCCCTGAGGGTTAATGAAAAACTGTACACCAGACTGATTTATTCGCATAGACATGTGTCTGTAGCTACCATGGTGATCAGCATTCAATCTGTGGCTTGTATATCAGGAAATGACAGCTCTTTAACAGAAGCCAAAGAAAGCAGCAATGTCAACAATAAGGTCCCATGTTCTGGACTGCATAGTAGTTTGCTGAGTCCTTCTTTTTCCCCTGTTTCAGAGAAGGCAATAATTGTTATGATCCCAGGGACAAGGGAGGAAGAGGTCTGGGGAAAGAAAAATCTTTAATTTGGAGCAAAATATAGCAAAACAGGTACAGAGTTTTTATTCTTTCCTTTCTTGCCTTACAGAGCACAAACTTATTTTTTCTCTCTAGTTGAGCTTAATTTTGTAATGGTAATGAAAGACACTGAGGTAATTTCTGGCTGCTTTGGGACACACATTTCATATAATAAGACTTCTGAAAAGTTCATGAGGGAAGTTTCCAAAAGCCCAAACTCTTATCTCGTGTCTCTGATATTCAGTGGAAGACTCTGGATGATCTGATGTGCACCATAAGACAAGATACATAAATGAAACAACAAAGTGTAACATTCACTTCTAACAGGGTAAGCCTCCCCCCACCCCCAAGTGATTCACAGTGTTAGTACCTAACAGAGAAGAGAGAAACACTGATTGATTTTAGAAATATAACCCTATGAAATATTCCTGTTCATTATATACCACTTGCTGTTCTCGCGGTTATTCTTCAGCACATAATTGTCAGTATAACTTTAAAGAGAAATACATAAAAAGTTACAATACAGGAACTGAAATTCTCTTGTGTGACTTCTCTGAAAAACATTTGCCTAATGTTAGGCCAGACACTTCTTGTTCATACGATCATTTTGTGGAGAAAGGCCCTCTTTACAGTAGAACATAAAAAACAGAGATGGGTTTTCATAAAACTGACTTCAGCCTTGCTGAGTCTGAAAAGGTAACTTGTAAAATCAGGATCTTTCAAAGTTTAGGCAAAACCCTAAATGAGCAGAGCATATTGCCATTTGACACTTTACTTTTCCTACCTCCCTAGTCAAACTCCACTTAAATTTAACAATTCACTTGCATCAAATGAAGATTTGTTCCAGTAAATTATGTCTTTACTGGTATACATAGTAAACATTTCTGAGTGGTTTATATGTCTCTTAGTTTGAAATATTATTGTTTTTTAAATATTGTAATTATTAAAAAATGGAAAATACAATACTTTCTGCGTTTCATTGCTCCTTAGTGGACAATGAAGTAAAATCCAACATGACAGATGTCAATGGTAAAGCTTCCCTCTGAGTTTAAGCAGAAAATTGGATCCCTATTTTTCTTTTACATTTTGTCATGGCATACCAGCTTCTTTAGGAAAACACAAAGGACACAAGGTGGAGCCAAAGATCCTTGAAGAAAACTATTCTTAACTTTTTAAACTGAGAGCTCTTTTGAAAAAGACAAGTGAGAAAAAGCTTCAAATCCCACATTTGAAGTAATGTGCTGAAAAAAATAGTAGAGCCTAGCTATTACTGTCTATAATTCAATTATAAGGATGTCTATACATTATAATAATGGAAAAATTAAGTTTACTTTTCTGCCTATATTTTGCTTTTAAATAACACATCCAAATTTAATGAATTTCAAAAGGCATATTCTAAGAAAAAAATTCCCAACATGTTTTGAATTTTTTCCTAAAAAATAAAAAGAACAACTAAAAGTTTGTCCTTTATTCTTTTTTCACTATGTTTTTAATTGACTGACTGAATATTTTCCTGTTTGGATTTTATTTTTTTTTCGTTTTCTGTTAACTTTTTGATAGTTGAAATAAACAGAAACTATAGCCTAGATTACATATACTATTTGGTTTTGTTCACATAAGACACTTTGAAAACTCAAGAGCAAAGTGAGAGGGAAATTAAAGCTACTCTTACTGTAGTGTGAAATGATTAATCTTTAATCCTCTGAATTAGGTTGATAAGGATTTTCATTACTGCATTCAGTAAGCATATTTTATATCATGTCATCTACAGTTTCAGAGGCAAGGCTCACATCATATTCCATGTCACTTGAAACTTGAGAATATTTATTTTCTCTTTTTCCCTGACAGTACAGCAGAAGGATGAGATGACTGATAATATTTCACAGCTGTCGTCATCATCTGGTTTCACCCACATACACATGCCTTCACAAAGCAAATGAGTCTGGGGCCACACTCCTACTCGTATTATTATGTCTAGAATTTAATTCATAAAAAGGACTAGGCTTGAAAACTAACCATGTTAGAACTGAAACTTATTAACTATATATCTGAATTCTCTGTTTCCCTATTAGTTTAACAAAACAATTTGTATTATTATATAAAAAGACCTTTCCAAGGGCTGAGGTCTTCCTTGAGCGACACCCTCAATTAACACCTTTGCTTTTGGATGCTCATCATGTTGCTGCTAAAAGAGAAGCAGGAAGAATTTGCAGCACACAAAACTAAACTCAATCATGCTATTCCCAGATATTCTTAGCTGTTAATATTTTAGTGGCCGGTATTAAAAATGTTGACTTGAAAATTATATACATATTTAAGTATATAGAAATATTGACTTTCACATAGATTTGGTGTAATACCAGCTAGGAATGAAATATTTACTGTCCTTTGCCAGAAGTAAAAGAGGAAAAAAAAGAAAAAAGAAAAAAAAAAGAAAAAAAAAAGGATCCCCAGAGCCGACAGTGTGATAGAACAAAATACAGAAAGCTGCATTCCCATAACTGCTGTCACATGCTTGCACAGTGATGAATGAAGGTGCCAATCTTATCTCCTAGCTGCTTAAGAAAAATCACGTACAAGAAACAAGCATATTCAAAATGATTGCAAATTGTTTGTTACATGTTACTACTTCTCTGTTTTTCCATTATAGTATTTCAGAAATAAAAATAGATTTTTTTTTTACGAGTTAAGAGTTAAGAGTTTTCTTTAAGAGTTGGTGTGATTCTTTTAACTCTTAAAGATCACTGTCTTCAAAAAAAAGACTTAATAGTAAAAGTGACAGAGGAAACTGGAAATTTACATTTCATTCTTCCTGTTTCTCTTCTGTTTTTAATTTTTATGTACTGAAAATAGAACTCACTGACTCCTGCAGCTTATGTCTAAAACTGGACAGTAGCTCTAAGCATAAAACAGAATATTCTGATATATAACCAGCTTAAAAATCCAGAACTGAAGCATTGAATAGCAGGGCTGCAAACTGCCAGTTGTTTTCAAAGCCATTCCTTTAAGGGGGGGGCGGAGTGTGGGAGAAACATGAAAGCTGTGTACTTGGCAAAAGAAAAACAGATACACAACGCTGTGGCAGATTGTTACCGTGAAAATAAATCTGACTTTTCAGCCACATTCAAAGTCAAGCTGCCACAAAATTCTGAAAGGAATCATGCAAGTCAAGAGCTGCATTAAGCACAGGAGCATAAAATAGTTCAAGCATTACAGTCAAGTGAAATAATTTCATTCATTCTGTAGTGTAGCTTTTTAAGTGAAGGAGAGGACAATATATTGCTACAAATTAACTTAATCTGACTGTGCACTACAAAGAGATAATGAACACAAATGAAGAAGCATTTACTGCGAAATTAATTGACAAAAGTACTAAACACAGAAAAAATAAATTTTACGGGTGCTATATTTAAGGGCAGGAAATCTAGAAACGCATAGATGGGATCCAAATTTCTTTTTCCTTATACTTAGGCCACCTGAGAACTACTGGCTTCTCTGCCTCACCTCTGTGCCAGGCAAGATCATGGAACCTTCATTAAAGTCTTCTAGGAGCTTTGGTATGATTCAGGATAGCTAGCACGGTTTCACCAAGGTCACATCCTGCCTGACCAACCCAGTGGCCTTCTACAATGGAATGACTGCATCAGTGGATGAGGGAAGGGCTACAGATGTAATTTATCTGCACTTCTGTAAAGCCTTTGTTATGGTCCCCCATAACAGCCTTCTCTCAAAGTGGAGAGAGATGTATTTGATGGGTGGATAAGGAATTGGTTGGATGCAGAGGGTTATGCTCAATGTCTCGATGGAAATCAGTGATGAGTGGTGTCAGAGGATCAGTACTGGGACCTGCTCTGTTTATTTCATTCATTGGTGTAACACACAGTGGAGCATCCTCAGCAAATTTTCAGACAACACCAAGCTGAGTAGTGCTGAAGGATGACACACCTGAAGGATGGAATGCCATCCAGAGGGACCTGGAAAAGCCTGAAGAATGGGGCCCATGGGAAATTCATGAGGTTCAACAAGGCCAAATGCAAGGTCCTGCAGCTGGGTCAGAGCAAGCCCTGTTATCAATACAACAGACAAACAGATTGAGAGAAACCCTGATGAGAAGGACTTGGAGGTTTTGGTAGATGAAAAACTGGACATGAGCCAGCAATATGCACTAGCAGCCCAGAAAACAAATCTGCATCCAAAGAGTGGTCAACAGCTTATGGGATGTGGTTCTGCCCATCTACTCTGCTCTCATGAGACCACCTGGAGTTCTGCACCCAGCTCTGTGGCCCCCAGCATAGGAAGCACAAGCACCTGTTGGAAATATGGCTTTCAGTAATTCTGCTTTAATATGAACCAAACATTATTGGGTAAGAATGCAAAAATTCTCTTCACTTGCTGCAATACAAGACACATCTGCTTGTCAGCCCTCAAGACACTAGTAACACAACCTACTTAAAGACATTGCTGCAAAATAGAGGCAACATTGTGAGGCTTTAAGGTTTGTAAGCAAAATCATAAGTAACTGTGGATATAATATGTAATTCCACAGAGATCAGAAATTAAACACCTTATACAGTAAAGGAAATATTTTTAACTTAAGAATGTTGTCTTTTAACCCTGGCAATTATGTGGCTAAAAATTAGATAGCAAAAGTTCTTGCTTTGAGGATAAGCAATTTCCAGTTTCCAGTGATTTAATATTCAGGTTTTTTTATCTAACAGTTTCAAAGATGCTGCCAAAGCATTCTCATCAGTGTTCCCACTCCTTCTTGTCCTGCAAATATTCAACTGTGCTGTGCTTTGCTGACTTGTACAGCTCCTTTTTCTCACACCGAACAAGAGGTGAAAAACAAAAACAGAAACATACAAACAAGCCAACCAAAACAGAAAGAGGAAGCAAAGAGGAGAAAAAGTCTGACATAAGGACAGAAAAAGAAATGGCTCTGTATGAAGAGCCTAAAAATCCCTCTTTTCATTGAAATAATTTCCTATTGCAAAAAACAACTTCCAGCAGGAAAAAACCATCAGTTCCCATTATGCAAAATAATCCCTCTCTATGGAAAATTATAGACTATTAAGTGTCTAAAATGCTCAACTATGTCTATATTCATAGCTGCAAAAACAGATGTAGAAATCTCACTTGCTTGAATCTTGACCAAACAGCCTGTGAATTTAAATTTACAGAATACCTTCTTTTGAAACAAAACTTATATTAGAAGAGCCTGTTGCCTGAGAGGACCCCAATATTTTTGTTATGAATGGATTGAGGAAAGTATATCCGTTTTTCACAGATGAAATCTATTTAAGAAAAAAATGCCTGCCTGATTCTGTTCTAGTTGAGTAAAAAGGGTAACTATTAGTATTCCATCTTTCTGATCTCCTAACCTCTTGCACTAAGGAATTACTAAGTCTCTTAATGTATTTGATGAAAATATCTTACCTCTTCATGCATTTTAAAAATTGTTATTTTTGCTTTCTGTTACAATTCTGGATTTATTTTTGAAAACAAATTAAAGCAAGATCTTGTATCCACACATATTTGGTACATAAATACTAAAGAAACCCCCAAAAGCCTAAAAAACCAAACCAAAGGAAAAAAAAAAAACTTTTGAAAGTTTCTTACACATAAGATTTTTTAATTTGTTCAGAAGTCTCAGAATTCCAGAATATATTAAGACTCTTGATGAAGCACACAAAATACTCTTAAGAATTGGTCTTTTAGATCACCATTTTTTGGAAATAATGTGTGGGATTTGCCTGCCTTTGTTGTAGATTGTTGAAAGTCAGAATTTTTCATCCTATCCTGCCCTTAAGTTAATGGATAGAAATCCCCTCTAGAGCATAGTTTGATTCTTCTGAAGGAGGGCAAGGATTCCAGTTAAATGGATCTTTGCTAGGCATGTCCATAATTTCTCATTTGATAACAGAGGGATCTTTCCATCTCAGTTCAAATATTTAAAGTTTAAACATATGCATATAAAAGTGAGGAATCTCATCCAGTATTTCATAGTCAATATTCACTACAAATTCAACAGATAGAATAAAATAATGAAAGACTTGCAGCCTTTTATAAAAAAGGTAAAAATTAAAATATATTCCAGAATGCATTTGTGGTACAGTGCTATTAGATAACAAAATTCTTTTTTCTCAAGAAATGATGTGTGAAATACTTGTTTTATGTCTTCAGTAGTAGCAAACTGGTCGTATTTCTAAATGCTAAACACTTATTCACGTGTTGTATTCTACTCCATGTATTTACTGCTGTCATCGATAACTGCCTACTCTGTGAGGCAGCAGTTCACAATGCAGCCTGACAAAAATAGTCTTTGCAATGTTCAGTTATAAAATGTTGTTTCAACTAATGCAGCCTTCACATCATGACTCTAAAGATCCTTAAAACAGCAGATGCTGAGCAGTGATGGAAGAGCACATTACCTTGAAAACAGCAAATTGCATTAATTTTCTGCCAATGAACTGCACAGACAATCCAGTTCAGAAAGAATATTTGCCCAAATGTTTGTAAGATTTGTTATTAAGTCTGTCCCTCAGCCCCGGGGATCTGCTGCCCTGTGAATCTGCTCAAAAGTTATGACAAATTAGTAACAGTATCTTCAAAAAGCTGTTCTCACACAGTAGGTTTGGCCATAAACAGTAAAAAGCATATCCCCATCTCAGGTACACCATCCCCCATCAGTGTAATAATAACTTGCAACCTGATATTTTAGATTGTGTCACACATAATATGTTTTATCTTTCACAAGTAACAGATCAGCTTTCATTTAAAGTAAATGTGTGTGTGTGTGTCTGTGTCTATCTCTGTGTGTAAATATCTATCAAAGTACATAAATACCTACATGTGTGTACCTTTCCATACCCACGTGTTTGTAATACAGTGAGAATGGGATGAACAACAGGGAATATATTATTAGATATTTCATTGGCATCCTCAGCAGGAAAGAATCCCTAAGACACCTCTGCTTTGCTGAGAGACATCATCAAGAATATATTCTAACACTGTTCTGCAACTTCAAGGTTTCACTAATATTTCCAGTCATGACTAATAAATGGATGTTCGCTTCCCTCTGTTGTGTTATCACCCTGCAATATTTGTCAATGACTTTAATTTGTCATTTTAACTTTTTTATCATATTTAGTTTTTTTCCTAAATGCTTATTTATATTCTTCTTCTCTGACTTGTCCTTATCCCAGTCTTAGAAGTTCATGTTGCTTGGTTGACAGTCTAAATGAATCTTCAATGAAAACAACAGCTGATTGCACATATGTGTGTGAGTGAACCAAATGATTATTTGCTTTATGGTTGGATGCAGTTGGTGTTGGCATTTTGTGAGTCTTCAAGGAACCAAAATGACTTCTTAAACAGTCAGTCAACCTGCAATAATCACAAGTCCTATAGCTTTTGGCATCAGAACTCTATTTTTTGAACACTGATGGAATTAACGTTCTCCACTGTTACCATATAGTTCATCATAGAACATGAATTTAAATCTATGTCATTTCCAGTGGAACAACTTTCCACAAAAAAACACTGCAGCTGATGTGGGCATGTGAGTGTAGTGCAATGAGAAATTGAGTCAAAGAAATTTAGTTTTCTATAAGGGACACATATGGTGACTGAATGATGAATCAATGACTCAACATCTGTTATTTTCCTGTTATTAGACACCATTGTCTTTTAAACCTGGCTGTGAATGCTGCCAGACGCCAATATGCAGAGGTGGGAAAAACATACCATACTTCTATTTCTTTTAGAATTATTAAAATCAGCCAGGGCTGACTAAGTTGCAAGTGCCACTGTTGATCCCATCTAGCAGTATTGACAAATATTTTAATGAACTGTATAAAGCCCTAATAATCAAAATTTGAAGAAAATTTCAGGAGATATGACAGGCTATATCCTGCAGCCCTTATACTATACAAGTAATCCCACTGGATTACTTGCAGACCTGGCCAGTGTGAACAAGAACTGTGTGAGAAAGCATAAAAAGAAATTCTGTATCTCTGAGCCGCATTCATATGCCAAGGATCAGATCAATATTTACACTTCTTTCTGAGCTGCCATTTACACCCCTGACATTTTCAACTCATTCTTTTCTCAAAGAGTTATAGTGTAAAAGGATGAAAGGAAAAAAGTTCTGCTTGGAGGAGCCAGACAGCCCAGGGGCAGAGACCTTTCAGATCTGCACTCTGCACTCTGCAACCAAGTAAGGAAGCCAGAATCAAACACTGCATACTGGCAGCATTGCATTTTCCCTTATGCGCATATTAATAAGAAGTAATGTCTTTATCTTCAGTATGCTCCTTCCAGAATTACACTGGACTCACTGGAAAGAGAAAAGTACCAAAATTTACCTGTTGAAAGGGGGAATTTTTCTGGTGTAAGATTTTATTAAATTGCCTCTTGATAGGTCCATTCTATACTAGAATCAGATTTCAGCACAACTTGTATTATTCGCTCATCTCTAAAAAATTCATCATTTTAAGCATTTTTTAACAGAAAATATTTTTTCTTGTGTTTAGATTAATTTCCCACATATAAGTTGTGTTCATTGTTTCATATTCTTTTCTTGAGAACAAGTGAGAAGATTCAATCCTTTTTTTTTTTCCACTTCTTCCATCAGGGGTTTACACATATTGTTAAAATATTTCTAATTCTGCTATTCTTCAGACTTAACAGTCAAGGGCTCTCTGACTCTCCCACATGACAAATGCTCCAGTTCTTTAATAATCTTTGTTGCCTTTCACTGGACTTGCTCCTCTTTATCTTTTTTATAATGGGGAGCCCAGAACTGGGCACAATAACCCAGATGTGGTTTCACCAGTGCTGAGTAGAGATCATGTCCCCTGACCTGCTGGCACTCTTCCTGAGATATTGCCAACATGCTGTTGGAAATGTCACCAAACAATAGAATGTCTTGGAAAAGCTATTTCCAGTGTGCTCCGGCCCTGAACTATACTGGACATAGGGTTATTCCTTTCCAGGTGAAGATCTTGGTATCTCCAAGCAGTCCTCATCAGTCCTCAGAGAGAGGGTTCCTTCCTCCCCAGAATGAAGACCTGGTCGCTAATGTCTTTATCCCCCTCTCTGGAGCCATGTAGTCATGCTCCATGCTACCCAGACTTCCCCTGACAGTTCTGTCAGTGCCCACACAAGAGAGCAGCAGGTCTGAGTGACAGAGAAACCTCGGCAGCACCTCCACAAATCTGTCTGAAAGACTGATACTGAAAGCAGTAAACTTCCCTAGATGACAGGTCAGGTCAGCAGATGGGGACCTCTGCTGTTCTCCCCAGGGAATCTCCCACTGCTGTCATTCACCATTTTGTCTTGATTCTGCTGCATGTCTCAGGGTCAGATAGCATGAATGCTTCATTGGTCAACACTCCCTGCCACTCATCAGCTCAGAGAGCAGTCAATCTACTGTGTAATTGCAAATTTTAGGCTCTAGCAGGAGCCTTCCTCCTGGTGTCTGAAGTCACCAGCTTTCAGTCTTTGCCGTCAAAGGAATTTCTTCTTTCCAACCTGACAGGCACAGACTTTTCTGCAACAGTGGGCAGTTTGGCTTCTTGAAACAGCAGGGTCTCAGAGAACAACTGGGTGATTTCTTTCTCATCTTCCCTGATGAGACACAGACTGATCTCCACTTGGAGCTCCTTCACTAGGCAGCAGAAGTCTCCAACAGCTGCAGACCTCCTGGAGGCAAATGAATCTTCCCTAGCCTCAGAGAGACTCCACAGCTTCCTGCAGCTTGAGCCTTGCAGGGCTGCATCCTCCTTCTGAAACTTCAGCTAGGTCAAGGCCTTGAACAGCTCAGGAATTGTTGCTCTGCTGGCTGCTGGGGATCATGTCTTATGTCATCACCACAGCTGAGGATGTGTGAGGGGCTACATTTGGTCTGACTGAGATGAGTTCATTTCCCCACAGCAGCCCTTGCAGTGCCATGCTCTGCATTGGTACCTGGAAAGGTGCTGATAACACACCAGTGTTTTGGCTCCTCCTGAACAGGGCTGGCACAGCCTCAGTGCTGTCTCACCAACCAGCAGGCTTCCACCCTCACCAGCAGGCTGGGGGTGGGCAAGATCTTGAGAGTGGACAGACAGGGCAGCTGACCCCAACTGAAGAAAGGAAATTCCATACAATGTTACATCTGCTCAGATATAAAAGCTAAGAGAAAGGAGGAGGAAGGGAGACATTTATTATTTATGATGTTTGCCCTTTCAAGCAACCACTGTGTCTGCCAAAGCCCTGCTTCCCAGGAAGTGGCTGGACATCACCTGTTGATGGGATTCATTGCTGGAGATTTTTCTCATCCTTTGCTTTCACGTGCACAACCTTCACTTTTGCTTTAGTAAACTGCCTTTATCTCAACCCATAACAGTTTTTTTGCTTGCTTGTTTTGTTTTGGTGTTTTCCATCTTATTTCCTTCCCCTGCACAGCTGTGTAGGGAAGTGATAACAATAATATAGTGGCTTGGCACACACCTGACATCCAGCCAAGGTTAACCCACCACAAGTGTTCTTAGAAGGTGTGTTGGGGTATTGTCCTCATCTTTGTAGCCCTTCACATTAACTGCTGCTCAAAGAGCTNCCTGCACAGCTGTGTAGGGAAGTGATAACAATAATATAGTGGCTTGGCACACACCTGACATCCAGCCAAGGTTAACACCACAAGTGTTCTTAGAAGGTGTGTTGGGGTATTGTCCTCATCTTTGTAACCCTTCACATTAACTGCTCAAAGAGCTTCACTTGTTCACTGCCTCAGCACGTTCACACCTGCAGAAGTGACACCATTTCTTGGAGTGATTTATGATGATAGTCTCTTCCATGATCCTCCCCTTTATGCCCAAAAAATGTCTGCTGTACCTATAAGGCCCAGGACCAGATGTGTTTGGGGCCAGGGAGTGAGAGAGCTTTGGGCTCTTTCGTGGACATTTTTTGAAGCCTCCCTGTCCAGACGTTCCATGGTGCTGTCTTTGGTTGGCTTAGCTTAGTTTTGTTGGCCCAGGCAGAAAATCTTTTGCTTTCTCTGGCTTGAAGGAGATGCAGTAGCAACCTTTGAGCTACCTTGAGGTGAACAGAACAAATGCTGATCCAGGTCTAGAGAAGCAGAACCAGCAGGAGCAGCATCACCCCACTCCAGCCCCAAGCTTTGAGGAGCTGAGCTGGGGAGAGAAAGCACACAAGAGGCCCCAGCCCAGCTGCTTCATCTGCTGTGGAGGAGAGGTTGATATCAGAGAGCCACCA
Source organism: Alaudala cheleensis (assembly GCA_013398995.1). Taxonomy (NCBI): domain Eukaryota; kingdom Metazoa; phylum Chordata; class Aves; order Passeriformes; family Alaudidae; genus Alaudala; species Alaudala cheleensis. The sequence continues at coordinate 61,709 of VWYE01025255.1, read as the reverse complement.
GTTTTTGCTTCCTGCTGAAACTCCTTCATGGAAGCTCCACTTCCTTCAGTGTGAATGCCGTCACCATCTCACACCAAGTGTTAGGAAGGGGTATTTCTTCAACATTTGCCCCATTTTTTGGTCTTTGTTCCTCTGTGTGTGTGTGCCTGCCTGGGGCAGGTGGTGAGTCTTGTGGGCATCCTGTTGTTAATAAATTGTTGGTTTGGGTTTTTTTCGCTTTCCTCTGTTAGCATTCAGTTTTCTATTTTTAGAGGGGAATTACTGAAACCCTTCAGAAGAGACTATTCATTGCAGAATGCCTTCTCTTAAATTTGATTCAAAACTGAGACACACCAACATGCTGAATAGTGCTGAATAGTGCCTTAGCTAAAAACTTGAAATCTAAAGATTATATATTTTCAGTGGAGGGCTTGGAAAGATACTTACCTTTTGAATCATTTTAATAGTACAAAATATTGATAATTTTCTTACAATGAACATCAGGTTTTCCTCAGCCTTTTCTTCAGAGGAATGATAATATCAAATGAGATGTGATTTAATTACAGGTGAAAGTGAATGAGTCTTCAAATAGTAAATGAAACAAAAAAAATTCCTCTGTATATTTTTCAATTTTTAAAAAATATTTCCATTGTCTGAAGACTAATTTAAGCTTTGTCTTTCATGCTCAGGAGGAAAAACAAACACTCTCTTTTCCATGATTACGCATTTTCCAGAGCTCAGCTTAGCAAAAACCTTCCTTTTCTTCAAGAAACTACAACTATTTTATAGTCTATTAGTCATGTTTCTGAGCTACATTTGAGGATAAGCAGGGAGCAGACAAAGATTGTGGTGGGTTTTATCTGTCATTCCATTCACATCCTGTGAATCATATAGATTTATCTATAAAGAGTGTAATTTATTGTAAAGAAAAGAGAAGAAAACACTGGGATTGGACTTTCTGTGAATGTGATGTAACTTAAAATTAGATCAAAGAATTGTGTTTACAAAGGCAGTAGGTATACTAAAGCCATCCCTGATGTTCTCCCATCTGCTGCATTAAAGCAGGTTTTCATCCTCCCCAAAGCTGATTATTAAAGGAAGTAGAAATATTCCAAATAATAATGAAGAATTGAAAAGATGTCTGTGACAAATCCATTGTCTTTTAACACCTTCCTTATGAATATCCAATACCTAATGCAAAGTTAACATGTTGCTGCAGATGATATTTTTTTGAGTTCTCAGCCTCCATATACTCCCAAAAGCGTCTGTCTGAAAAGGCTGAAGTAGCACTCTTTTTAATGCTGTGGGAAGTACAGAAGTATAGTTAAAGGCATGAGGAGCCTTTCACCAGATGTGAATTTACAAAAAAATAAAGATAAAATCTCTTCAATATTCTACACAGAGCTCTCTAAGGAGATTTTATGAGTTTGATGCTACAGAATTCAGTTACTCTATTAGAATTTGCTTTTAAATTTGCCTCTTGTCACCGAACTCTGTTCTAAGATGCTCACATTAAAATGATAGTTTGAGGCACACGGAGATTAACCTGAAATCCTGATGCAGGCAAGACACAGTAGACAGAATGTGTATGTGTCTGCCAGAGCATGCTGTTCCTCTGAAAAAAAAAAGTTCCATCAATGAAACACAGGCAATGTAATGTAGGCAAGTGTACAACTGGATGTGAAAACTCACTCTGAGGACTGAAGCTATGGGAAGTTCACAACACTGGATGAACTTGGTATCCATCAAATTCATTTAACAAGGATACACTGATGACTTTTTCTCATGTAATTCAGTAAAATATTTTTAATTCCAAAATTTGTCTGAATATGCTTCACATTCCAGGAGTCTTTGGAAGTAGACACAACAACTTAAAAAAAATCACCCTGTCAGGTAAATCCAGCACACTGGAGCTTCAAAAATCAATACCAGAAGTAATAAGGGTGAGAAGAAGTTGGCTCAGACTGCACCAGGGGATGTTAAGATTGGATATCTGGGAAAATTTTCTACGGCAAAAGGCTTGTCAAGTATTGGAACAGAGTGTCCAGGGATGTAGTTGAGTCACCAGGCCTGGAGATATGTAAAAGATATGTGTAGATGTGGCGCTTTGGGACAAGTGGAAGTGTTAGGTTTGCAACTGGACCTGATATTGAAATTATTCTATTTTTCTATGAGCAATGTGATTCTCCCTCCAAAGGGCAGGGTATGAAACGTGTCACACTTGTTCAGATGCACTATCAACTCTCAGTCACTGCTGGATGTGCTCAGCCTGTTAGGCATCCTGTGATGCTGTCAGCAAACTGGCCCAGCATAAGCCAGGAGAGCTGGCAAATCCTGGGTGTTTCAATGTGGGACATGTATGTGCAGTTAAGACATTTGTGGACACCAGCTGGTGCAGCCACATGGCCCTTTACTTTTCTACATGGATTTTTCAGCTCAGTGAAGATTAGCTCAAGGATCTCTGTGCTCCACAGGCACGTCAGTGTCAATGACTTTTTTCCATCTTTTGTCCTGACTGTATTTCACTAGAGAAAAAAAACCACATCTGCTCTGTGTCTTATGCAAGTTCAAATGCTCATTATAGGTTCATGTTTGTGACATGTTCACTTTGTACATTTTTGTAACCTGCTGTTTCAGTCATTGCACATATTGTAACCTACAAATATTTCAATCCTTAAAAAAAATTCATAAGGGTATGAATTGTATTTATGTGGCAAGATTTTGATGGGAGGCAGCGGAGACTGCAGGGATGGTTTCTGTGCAAAGAGGACAAGGAATGCCCCAACACTGGACAGAGACAGTTCCAGCTGTGAATTGGATGGGCCCACTGCTGTCCAAAGCTGAGTCAGTCAGTNGAGTCTGTTTATTGATGGGTAGCCCTCAGATGCCACGCAGGGCAAGAACCTTAACAAGGGTGAGACAGCAGGTTTTATAGGGTACATATAGGGCGTGGTTTACAGTCAGGCTCCAATTACCACAGGAGCAGGAACTGCACCTCACATCCCCTCAGCTTGGGGTGGAGGCAGTATGCCTCAGGTATGAATTGTATTTATGTGTCAAGATTTTGATGGGAGGCAGTGGAGACTGCAGGGATGGTTTCTGTGCAAAGAGGACAAGGAATGCCCCAACACTGGACAGAGACAGTTCCAGCTGGGAAGTGGATGGGCCCACTGCTATCCAAAGCTGAGTCAGTCAGTAATAACTCTGCAGACACCAAGGTCAGTGAAGAAGAAGGTGCTCCAGGCACTAGGATAGATTCTCTTGAAGCCTGTGGAGGGATGACCTTAGTGTGGCAGGCTGTCCCCTTGCAGTCCAAGGATGAGGACAACAAAGCAGATATCCATCTACAGCCTATGGAGAGCCCCACAGTGGAGCAGGTGGTCATGTCCTGAAAGAATCTGCATGCCATGAAGAGCACTGAAGCAGGATCCTGGCAGCACCTGTGGACCTGTGGGAAGAAGATCCCATGCTGGAGTAGGTTTTCTGGTAGAACCTGTGGCCCTGTGGGGAACCCACACCAGAGCAGTCCTGAAGGACTGGATCCCATGGAAGGAAAGCATGCTGGAATAGTCCATGAAAAATTCAGCCTTTGGGAGGCGTAGCAGAGGAAGAGTGTAAGTAGCAATGAGTTGCAGAGAGCAAGTATTACGAACTGACTGCAGCTCCTATTTCGCATCTCCCTGCATTGCCTGGACAAGGGATAAAGCAGAGGAGTTATGAATGGAAAATTAAAGCTATGCTTGGGAAGAAACAGGGCAGATTTAGTTCTACTTCTGCCTTTGTTTCTATCCTATTCTATTTTTTCAGTTAGCAATAAATTAATCAAGACAAGTTTGTTTTGCCTCTGAAAGTAACTGGTGAGTGATCTCCTGGTCCTTATCTTAATTAATCAATTTTTTCTTCTTATTCTTTCGCCTGTTGTGCTGAGGAGGTGAAATGAGAGTGGCATATGTGTGTTTGTCAGCCTGACAGCATCATTCTACAGGATAACATGAGTGTGCCTCACAAAATGGCTAATTTAAAATTAAATACTCATAATACTGAAAGATCACTAATTAAGCTATAGTCTTGAACATCATTATTAGAGAACTCTGCATAGTGGAGGAATTTGTTTTGAAAATTACCTTTAGTTCACGTATGTAAGACTATAAATTTTCTGACAAAAAAAACATTGTGTCTAGTAAGTAGCAGTGTGTGTAACATTACTTAAACATTTTGCTAATCATTAAAAAATCAAGGTTGGGAGAAAAATACGAAGAGTAATTTATGTAGTTCTCAGCTCACAGTATTATTAACAGGTTAACAAATTTTTATGTAGCTGAGTAATTAAAGTTCCCGTTCCATGGATTTGTTCAAACTTACTACTGTTATTTATATTAATACCATTAGGCCCTAGTACATATAATTGCACTCGTAAACCAGAATTGCCAGAGATGATATAAGATTTGTTGTTTCTGCCGTGGAACAAGCAGGCTCAGGCTGATAGAAGCAATCACCGCAGACTGATTAGTGTGTGGTGTTCCAGCCCCACTATGGCTTGCTGTGAGATAATATTTTATTATAAGGATGAATTATATTCACAAAGTACAGGGATAATATGCTGAGGACCATGTCTACTCATACTCATTAAGCAACATGCCTTTGCTGATGCTTATATCCTTGCCAGTTTATCCATTACAGGAAGGAATATAAAAGCAGGTCATTATAAAAATCTTGGAGGCTTTTCCAAGGCTGTCAGAAAATGCTGTTCATAAACAATAAATACGAGTTGAAAAAAATGCCTCATTTGCAGAACAACCACACTGTTTCATTCAGCATGGCACAGTGCAGCACTCTACTAACAATTTAGCAGTGCTTTTGTGCTGAGCTCCAATCAGCCACTGTGGCTCACAGCTTTCATTATGGCTGTTCTCTAGCTCGAGCACCAGTATCAGGCACTCAGGGAATAGGCACCAACTTGCTATATTTTCTGTTTTAAAAGGGAGGGAGGGGGCACTTTGGTCACCACCAAGTTTTGCCCACCTAAGTTTAAACAAGTATTGTGGAGATAAGATCCTGCTTCTACAGGCATGTTGTGCCTTGATTTTCCCTAAGAATTTCAGGTCCTCATAGGGGATTTCTCCAGTCTGTTCAATGAAAGTGTGTAACTCACCTTGGGTTTTTATCTCCATGAATAAACACTGATTTCACAATGCCATGTATGTATTCCAGCTAGATTGGTTCTTGGGGAACTGTATGACAAGAAAACATCTTGTACTAATAGCTTTAGGTTCTTTCCACAACAATTACTTCAGTCTAGAAATTAATAATGTATATAAAGAATTTCTTGTGATTTTGTTAAACAGAATATTAATCAAAAGAAATATTTAAAGTTGGCTGCCTATTTCTTGGATAAAGTGTTTTTTAAGGTACACACTATGAGCTTGATCTGACCTTGGTAGACTTCATGACTTATTTCAGAAGCCAATAGTCTCACTAGAATAAAGTCTTCTAGACATGTATCTGAGAAAAAACACTGAATTTCTTCAGAGGATTGTGAATTTAAAGGCATCAGCTTTGTAGGAGACCCTTTTCCAGTATCAGATCACTTGTTTCTTTGTAAGGGCAGTGGAGTGAAATTTCTGCAGATATTCTTTGGTTTTAAATACCATTGGAAAGGCAATCTGATGTATTTGATGGCACCTCTAATTCACTGAAGTGATAATATTTTTATAAACACTTCTGTTTACATAAAATTACACAGTTACTCATTCATTGTAACAGAGCCAGTGGATTTTGGTGAGATGACTCAATGACTCCTGAGATTTTTGACAGAATCCCAAGTTAATTTGCCAAGGTTTACTTTCCCACTAAGCCAACAGACAATATACAGTGATAACCTAACTGCAATGGCAAAGGAAGGTTAGAAGGAAACCCATTTCAAAAGAGATAGAAAAAGAGATGAAAAACACTCAAAGAGAACAGAAACAAATTCACAAAAACATACTGAGGGATCAACAGGCTTATTGTTGACTTTATTTGTGTTGGATCAATGCCAAAAGGAAACCCAGACTCACAGAAACAAAAATAAGAAGTGGCTTCAGCCAGGAATATCAGCAATTGATCATGTCAGGCTGCTTTCTGCAGTACAATTCTGAATATTTTTTTCTCTTCCTTTTGTCACTGACAGTCCATTCTCTCACTTGGTCTTTTTTGTAATTTTCACTTTACAGATGCAATCAGGCTCACCCCCTTACTTCTCCTGAACTCCTTTATCAAAAGTACCACCATCACTCAATAATTTCCTATCCAGAAAATTTTTGTTGGCTTTTTGATTTTCTTGTAGGCAATACAAACTAAGCAACTAAATCCACGCATATTCAGTGGGGACCGAGAAGGAAAATTAGGGAGCTACCATAACTCTAACAAACTACAAATAAACTTGCTTTGTTGCATAATGTATCTCTTTCACTGACATACTGTGTATTTTTTCTATTCAATTTATCTTTAGGGTATCATCTTTTTTTTCTACATACCTTGCATCCAAAAAGAGAAGGAGGAGGTGAGTAGTATATAGTTCATGACTATAGGTTGAATTGAAGTATAAAGATGATGATGAAAAAGACAAAACAAATATTCTAAGATGACTAAAGGTAAGTGTAAATGGACATGACAAAAGTCCTAGTCTTGTGTAATGCAAAGACTTTGAAGGACTAACTTTAGGCAGAAAAACAATATTGTTATTGTAGTCAATATTTTTAAAAAAAGGCAAGAATTAAAAAAATAGAATGAATTTGTTCAATTATTACCTTCCATGAAATGTGCATTTAAAATGTAAACATGGCTGATGAAAAAAGGAAGTGGAAGAATACTCCAAAGGAAGAGTATTCTTCCCTCCTACAGAAGAATGCTATACTCACAAATGCTGGGAAAGAGTAGGAAAAGTCATTAGATAAAGCAGAGGTTTAAGAAAATATGGGTCAAGAAAATATATCCATAATGATGTTAATTTTTAAAACAGTGCATAGGATTTTCATGACAGAAATGTCATAAAAGAAATGCTTACCTCAAAAACTGACCATCTTAACTGAAGCAATTTTGAACATAGACATTGATGCTTATGTCTAAAACACTAAGAATGGCATCAGCACCATAAAATTATTAATGACTCACTCTATTATGATTCTGCCTAGTAACTATTTCTTCTTTTGACCTTTAATCCAGAGTTCAGATAAAGGAAATAAATAAATAAATACAGACTCAACTGCAACCAACAGATAAGAGTATTTGAATTCTCATTGGTGGTTTCTTCAACGGATTTATGGAAATACAGGACAGATTTCCTTAACAATCAGTACTCTAAATGGAATGGGATGTGTCACCACATTTCACTTACCTATGCTCTCCAAAATTATCATAACAAAGCTTCTTAAGTCAAAAGGCCGGAATGCTGTCAAGAATTCAGAAAGGTTCACCATCTTGAACAAACACAATTGTTTAGCTGATGGTAATGACTATCACAGAGTCTTTGAAACTGGGAGGGACCTCTGGGCATTGTTTATTCCAAGCCACCTGCTCAAAGCAAAGCTGGCCACAACAGGTTGATCAAGGATGTATACATTTGGACTTTGAATGTCACCAAGGACAGGAACTTTGCAACTTCTCTGGGTAAGCCATAAACACTCACAGTAAAAACATGTTTTCTAATGTTAAAGTAGAATTTCCTGTGTTTCAACTTGCACCTCTTCCTTCTTGATCTGTCACTGAATACCACAGAGAAGACATGAGGTAGCAGCATGGCTTATGAGCTGCTGACTTTTGTAGAACCACACAGGGCTTCTATGGCATTTACTGAATTCTAAACTGCTTAGGAGACAGCAGTACTTGGTACTCAGTTTTCCTAGAAAGGATTTGGGTTTTCTGGCTTACAGTTACAGCTGAGTTTTCTTACACAGAGAAGCTCTTTTGCAGGGATACTAAGCTGCCATTTTGCTTCTGCAAGACTGAAATCATCAGCCTATCATCAGAGTTCAGAGCTCTAACCTCCAATTCCATTAATGCAAAAGAATTTTCTTTCTCTTCTTATAGCATCAAAATAGGGCTCCTTCAAGTACCCATTTGGTAAAAACAAAAATAATTCATCAGCCTGAATTAGCTTGACCAGACCAAGTTTATAAATCAGTGCAGATCAATTAAGAGACAGTAGAATTCATGTCAGCATAGTTTCCACAGCTAATGAGAACCTACAATCCAAGGCACAGCTTTATCACCTGTTTAGAGGCTGGTGTTGCCCCACCTTCCAACTGCTGCTACCCTAAACTGCCTGAGGGGTAACATAAGCCATTTGAAATAGCCAGGGAAGCATCTCTTTGCAAAGTGATTAGCTACTTCACTGAGGTGGGCTTTCAACAAGGGTGTTGGGAAAACTGAAAATACCTGAAGAGAAGAGAAGAGAAGGCCTGAGGGGAAATGAAGATGCATATAGAGAAAACCATATAGATGGAGGCACCGTTGTTACTGTTATGGAACCTTGAAACTCATTTCAAGTGTGCACACTGCATGAGAAACAAGCTGGAGAAATTAGAGACTGCCTCTGGAACTGTGAGCAGTTCCAGAGCTGTGGTCACAGATATACAATGGGGTATGACTCATGAATGGAGTGGTACAACAGATGGAGACAGACCCTTTAGCATAGATGGGACAGGAAGACAGGAGGGGCTGAATCTAGTGCAATGGAGCAGTAAACAGGCATAGAACTTTACCTTGGAGCAGAGCAAGCTGGTCAAGGACAGACCAACATTGGTGTGTCAAAGTGAACATCTGCTACAGACCACCTGATCCACAAACCTTCTAAAGCCTCACAAAGCCTTCTTCTAAAAACTGAAAATAGAACTAAAAATGGATCGGGACTTCAAATATAGCAGGTTTTAGCTTCTTCTGCAATCTGATTGATGAGGGCACATGAGAAAAATAGCCCTGTATAGCCTAGAAAAGCTGACTCATCTCAAGGACAACAGTCATTTCCAATGTGCAGACAAGTCTAGCAATCATGGGAGATGGAGAGCATGGATGAACAGGGAGCACGTGACTGAGCTTAAAGGCAGAAATGAATACAGAAGGTAGAAGGGGAAGCAGTGATCTGAGAGAACTACAGAGAATATTGCTGAAGTATACAGTTTTGAAATGAAAGCCAGAAGTTGAAATTGGAGTTGGAATTAGAAAAGAATGCAAAAGGCAACAAGTGAGATTTTTGTAGGTGTACATGCAGCAAAAGGAAGACAGACAAAAATGTAATCTCACTTTTCAATAGACAAGGGATCTAGTGATAAATGATGTGGAAAAGACTTAACACCACTTCTGTGTCAATTCTACTGACAAGGTCTGCTCTGAGGCTCACCAGGTCCTTAAACCTGGCAGGAGTCTGTAGGAATCAAACTATTAACCCCAGCAGAGAGAAACTGACTTAGAAATCACACACACCAAATTTGACACACTAAAGTCACGTGAAGATATCAAAGCACCTAAATATACTGAGAGAACGAAATAGGATCATTAGAGGACTATTCTTTATATTCAAAGGCCCATAATTACTGAGAAATATTCCTGATGATTTAAAAAGATCAAAAATAAAAAGCCATGTATATCCTAAGAAAAACAAGGCAAGAAAGTATACACAAAATTAACTTAGCTACAGAAGAATCACAGTATCATGTATTATATGAAATGAGTTTGAGGACAGTATTCAAGATCTTATCTAATACTTATTAATCTCAGTAAATCTAGGAGTCTGGAACACTAATGCCAATATCTAAATATAAAACATGGAATCACATCTATTCTGTCACAGAAAACCCAGCTCCTCCTCTTCCCTCAGATCTGAGTTTCCCCAGCTGGGAACCAGATGCTTTGTTCGGCATCAGACAACAGAAAAAATCAACACATGAACAGCAAAGAGGCTGGAACTCAAGTTCGGATTCAAATCCAGGCTGACATCATTGACAGAAATAATCATAACTTTAGACATTTACTTGCTCGTCACTGAAAGAGTCTCCATCTCTTCTGATTTATGCCATTACTGGGATGTGTGCTTAACCCTCATTGGTTGAAAACCACAGAGACAGATTTAATGCTTGCCTAGATAAATTCCACATCAAATTTCCCTCCTCCGATAGTTCTTTATACTCCATGAAGATTCATAATGAAATGTTAATCCTCTGCATATTCTCAGTGCTGACAGATTTTGAACTGTAGCATGAAAATCATATGACAGATATGGATTTCACCATGTACAAGACATTCCTCCTTTACATAGCTTTCCAGTCTAGTTGGCAGCTTATTCCCTTCGTGTCGAGAAGGTTTTTCATTCCTCCTTGGCTACCTGAACTCCTGGGCTGATTTTATCCCAGTAGGTTGGCTTACTTATATGTGTTGAATAATTTTTTTGAAAAACTATGTAAGATGCAAATCCCAATCTTTTTCTTCTACCAGTAACACAAAGAACAGTTACACACAGTAACGAAATTACTAGACTTACTAGTCTGTTATTTCCTAAAAGCTACAAAAGTGTTACTTATGTATGTAAGTAAAACTTCAAATATTTGCTTACATTTCATTAAGAAAGAAATACTAGATTGATTTAGCTATCCAAATCTTATTTTACAATTATTTTTATGAATCTGTTCTTGTATTTATGTTGTTTAACTTAAGGGTTACCATCTGCTCTACTTCCTTGACTGAAATGAGGTTTATCTTGCCTTCCCAGGGGGAAAAATAATTTGCTGCATTGTATGCAGTTTCCTTAAGCATAAGGATAATTTGATTCCTTGTGTTCACATGAAAAGGTTTCCTGAGAAAATGTTTAGACTTTTCTTCAGTTCTAAGCACAGTACTACAGATCCTTCAGATTCCCTTTGAGATATAAACATGTTTATACAGTTTGCTCGAGTTTGTTCATACTTAATTTCTGAAATACAATGTGGACTAGTCTTTTAAAAGTCATGAATCATCTGTCAAAATCCTGAGAAGTTCATATCTGCACCCTGAAGGGAGTAATAGTATGCCTTATCTCAACTTCAGAACAAGTAACACCACCACAACGACTCACGTTCTTTTTATCATCTATTATGTTACAAGTTATGAAAATGAGTGCATGCAGGTAATTTGGTGATGTAATACATAAGACAGGAGAATGAAATTTCTGTGACTTCTGAGACCAGTGATAGCTTTGTGAAGAAATAATGGATTCAGAAACCTATTTTAGTTAGATAATTCCTTATACCAATCTACTGCAGAAACACTAAACCAGCTTTCTTGCATTATTTGTGGTATGAAGGGCTGTATTTTTTCCTCAGCAGTTCAATCAGGCTTCAGGCCTGCCAACTCAAAGCTGCATTTCAAAGTCAAGCACAGTTTAGCTTGTATGAAGAAAAAACATTTTTAAAAATGACAAATAAATTAGTGTCACATCTTTAAAATATTGTTCTCTTTTTCTTTCTTCCTTCAAGAAAGAAAAAACTATTCTCTCCAATATTTAGGAAACAAAAGTATATTGTCTGTGCAATATAATCATAGCTAATAAGAGTTTTTCAATCAAGGAACAAATATGTATTACCAAGAAATTAGTCCATGGCATCAGCTTTGCACAGAAAACTTCTACATTTTGAGTTGCCTTCCTCCAAGAGCGAGACACTGACCCTAGGAGCACTGTATGTGACTGCTACTGCTACTTACTCCCCTTATCTCCATCATCACTTGTGGGCTGTCTAGCTTTTATGTAAAGATCACATATTGAAATGTACTGTTAATTCAACATGTAATCCTCACCCATTCTCTTGCAGAGATCCTGTGGAGAGAGAGCAGTGCAGCACAAAAGTCATTGTAAGATCAGTGAGTTGAAGCAACTGTTTCTTTTTAAATCTGACTCCTGTCACATATTTTGGATAGTGGGAACAAAGGATTTCTGTTAAGCATAGCTGTTTCTTTGAGTTGCCATGTGGCCACTCAATTCATGGCAGTCAGTTTCTGTGTCAAACTACATGCTGCATCTTCACCACTGTCAAGGTTTCAAGAGAAGAGATTTAGCAAGTACTAGCTCTCTGGCTGTTTTCTGGAAGACATATTGCCCCCACGGAATTTTCATTTAACTGATTTCAAGGCTTCACCCCAGGCTCTACTAAGGAACATGGTGTGGAGCATAAGGTTATGGAAATGAGAATTTAACCTTTAACATATAATCACAATTTTAATAGATGGTTTCACCTCTATTAGACATATATCAGACATATATTGACAAGTATTTTGATTGCAACAAACTTGCTCGTAGTCAATTCAGAAACCTTGATCTATCTTCCTTAATCATGACAGGGGGGGGTTTGGTTTGTTTTGGGGTTTGTTTGTTTGTTGGTTTGATTTGGATTGAATTTTTTTACATTTCATTATGGTTGCCTAATGAAAACACAGTTTTTTAGCTAGACCTGAAATCTATTCAGATGGGAAACATAATGCATTGTGCAATTAGCCTTACTTCACTCTTGCAGTTTAGCACTGAAAAAAAGCTAGAGCTTCTGCCTCTTGGTTATCTTTTTATGGTAAAGACCTGGAATATGAGCAAGGAGGAAATATCAATTTTCTTTCATTAATTAGTACACTTTTCCACCTGAAATTGTTGCATGTTATTTCATATTTATCAACTAGAGAAATTTATACACTGCTATCATTATTCAGGCTCGTATGACTCTCATCAGTTCACTTTTTATGGAGACTCTTCTTGAGATTTGTTTGTGGTGAGTTTTGGTAACTACTATTTATGGCATGGGAAATAATAAAATGAACCTGCATAATAAAAAGACAAAATTTCACTTGTACAGTGATGTATTCCTGGAGAAAAAAAACCCATTGTATTTTTAACTGATTATTCTTTTTAAAAAAAACTATTTTAAAAATATTTGTTCTAATTATAGAATTTATGGATTGGATAATCAGAAAATATTTCCTATTAAATTTTTAATATTGAATAGTTTCAATGAACAGAAGATATGAAAATTCCATAAACTGTTATTTGAACTGTAACAAAAACCCAAACTAAAAATTAAAATGTAAAACATCAGTGTAGCATGTGAGTAGCAGAGGCTTACTATTTCAGTGTGAGAGTTTTCAAAATACACATGGATCTTTCCATGCATGCCAGCGACAATCTACCCAAAAGAACACAGGATCTATTTCCAGAAACTAAAAGAATGTTACCTAGCTTCTCCAATGTACCTGATGCAGGGATCTAGCCATACACACCCTTGCAACACTGGATGAATTACATGAAAACAAAGTGTTCATTCATGAAGAAAGAAACCAGCTCCAAATCTAACATTTCAGCATTATATCATCAGAAATATTTACTGTAAGACTACCAGCTAATTTAACTATGGAATATTTCAACTTCTTCCATTGAAGTTAGTCCTATGTACAGAAAGGAATACAATGATCAAGGGTACAGGAGGAAATCATAAAAGCACATATCTGAATTACATAGCCAAGTTTGTGCTGGGTTTTTTTATAAAAGTGGATTGAAGCACTGTATTTTAAAAGAAAATTAAGATTTAATACAACCTTCCAAAAGTAGAAATCAAATTAACAAATATTAGATAACTTGTCTTGAATAGAAATTACAGCTATATGGCATACTGTTTGGTATGTAACAATGCAGTGACATGCAGGGATGTAGTGAACACTAACTACTGCAAAATATATTGTTTAAATTCTTATTACAGCAGTGTAAAAAGCAAAAGAATATGTTTACTGTCTCTGGGGGACATCTGAAGCTCAGTTATGAAATTTCTTAAATTAAAATACCTGGCAACATATAAAACTTGGTTTTGATGTCTTGGATGAGAAAACACCTTCAAATAAAATCGATTGGATTACAAGCAGGTATGTTAAGCATTATTGCCATAAATTAATATAATCTAAGAAAAAACCCACAATTCATATATTTGTATGAGGTTTAGAAACAGGAATATACTGAAGAGATTATATGAAGTTTTCTGCCATGTTTCACTGCATTTTCCTCACACAACTGTCTTGACCTAATTTCTGACAAACTCGTATTTGAAATGTAATTCCTCTACAAGGCAAATCATCAGGCAGTTGATCATACCTTTGAATCATGATTTAGGCACAACAACAAAACCCCTGCACTTCTAATTTCCTGAGAGAAAGAGTACAAGCACCCTGAAAAGTACTTAAAATGTAGTGAAAAAATTAAAAGCAAAAGTAGGATAATAGGAAAAAACAAAAACCTTGATTAAAAAACTCATTTAATACTGCTTACCTTTAAACCATATATATCTAAAACATTATCTATCTGACATTTTCATCACCAGCTAATTTGATTGTTTTTGAGTGATTTTCAATAAAGAAATAGTTTTACAGCAGCAAAGGTTGTACATAGTCATTGCCCCTTCTTTGTGAAGAGAATTAACATCAATAAAAATGATATTTTTAAAATTGTGCTCTACCTCATGTTAATCATCACATTTTCAATGGCTTAATGCTTTTTACATGTAGTCTGTATCCTGAAGATTGAAACATTTCGTAAGAATTCATCTGCTTTCAAATAGAAATTATAAAAATACCTTAGAGAGGTACTGTGCTTTTCATCCACCTTTCCTAAAGATACTGCCTTCTAAACCAGCCATTGAATGTACTTTTCCCTGATCTCTGACATCATGCCTTGATGCCCTTGAGGATCTAAAACATCAACATTATTTGAAGAGGTGTTATTTTCCTCTTTTCTTCTCTAGTCAGTGTCTGGAGTAATGTCAAGACTGTAAAGAAGTCCAGAATTATAGGGGTCCAATAGCATAAAACTTATGGCACTTATTTTACGCTCTAGGATTTGGTATCAGGGAGTGTGCAGATCATCTTTTCTAATGGGTACTGATCTATCACAGCAGGGATAGAGGATAAAGAGTGCCAGAGCAGGGCAGTTTAGCCTTTCTGTCTACAAAGAAACCCAGGATTATTTAAAGGCCTGCAGAAGACAATTAGCCTTTCCTTGCGATCTCTTTCTGTTTTATATGCATCTACTCACTTTATGCAGTCTTTTACATATGATATGACACAGAGATATGCAAATATATGTATTTTTCAGGTGGATACATACGCTTTCACAGGAACACTACACAATTTAAATATTTAAATTTTGTCACTGGATTTGTCTATGTTTAACCCATTGTGCCTACTATATCCTTTAGGAACAGCTGCAATTATCAAATGTACCGACTTGTAAACAAATAGTTGAGCTTTTAAAATATTTACAATATAGAATAAATATGTTTTCATGGACTACTACGCCATTCCTTTTACCATAAATCCTCACTGTACTTCTATTGTACTATTCAGACACAAAACTAGTGGGAAAGAATCAAACTGTATACCTGTGACTTAGAAACACAACATTGCAAAATACTTTCCTTTAAAAGCATTCTCCACTTTTACATCCATTGAAATATAACCAAATGAAGAGTTATTTGGTCAAGCTAACCTTTTTTCCTCCATGAAACATTAGTTGTTTTATTCTACTTGTAGAATATGAATATACTTAGTGAGTCTTTGTACGTTCCAGCCCCTGGAAGAAAAAAGAATAATTTCTGCCTGTTTGGAAAGTAAATTTATATTGAACTAAAATATTCCAAATCTTCAGCACAATATCAAAAAGTTACGAAAGAAATTTCATAGTTATAACAGCACCTTACCTTTACTTCTTCGTCTAGAGCAGATCTATTTTTTTTTCTGGCACCCCAGCAAAGGAGATGAACCACTGCTATTTTCATTTTACAGATGGAAAAAGAAAAGAACCTGCCTGGAACCACAAAGTAAGCTGGTAGCACTGTATGGATTGCCTTCTAGCTGTGTGATACAGCCTCCAGTCCCTCAGTGAGACTAATTTTATTTGAATGGTCACTGCCAAGCCCCAGTCCTGAGAGCAGGAAATTATGATCTGTCAACTGTGACCACCAGACAAACCCGAAAGGTATCAGAGCACAAGTAAAAGACCATTCACATTGTTACAAATGGAGATCACCATGAAAGGAATGTTTGTTGGGCATTGTAAATCACACAGCTGTACAGGCTGGGACATGCAAAACTTGAAATATGTGTGGGCTTGGTAGTTTCCAGATAGCTTTAATTAAACTCATGAGTGCAGCTGACCCAGATTTTTGCAGTTGCATTCAATGATTTGTCACAGATTTATAATTTTGGTTTTACAGTTTAAGTCTTACTGAAGGGTTACAATGAAAAGATCCCAGTCAAGAACCTACAATGCAGCCAGTTCTAAAGACATTTTATAATACTCATATATTAAATGGTCTGAAAGACTGGGAGTTTGATTGATACCTTAGAGATTGAATTGCAAATTATCTTAATTTTCTAAGGTGGAGATGTCTTACATACTTATGATAGTACTGAAAAATGGAAAAGTACAGGAACTTGACAAATAACAGTTTTAAGATCTTTTGCATATGGTTTCATCTTCATGTTCATTTTCAAAGCCTGCAGATGTTGAGATGGAGTCAAAGTGTAAATTTTTCTGTTTGTAAATTTAATGTAAACTATAATAGTTCAACAGTTATTTCCAAGTAATATACAAAGTGTGCTCAAGCAACAAAATATTCACAGTCATGAAGAATTACAGTATTGGGCTTTTGGGGGTATTTTTTTTTTTCTATTTGGTAGGTTTGGTTCTATTTTTCTGAGAGGAGCTTAACAAGTAATATTGTTAAATCACTGGTAAATATGGTTCTTAGCAAATATTTTCTCTGTAAGCAACTCAAGGACTGAAGATTGTGCTGCAGTGGAACTAGTGGGTATTTTCAATTGCTTTCAAATGTGCCTTGATTTTATCCCAGGAATTTTAAATCTGTTTAAAACACATTAATATGAAATCTATTTAACTTTATCAAACACTCATACAACTTCCTGTATAGTTGATGGAAGCATAGGGATTACAGACTTTTCTTTTTTCCTGATTCATTTTTAGAATGACCTTAGGCTGGTTGGGTTCTTAGATATTTCACCTAAGGGTCTCAAGATACCTTTTCCATAAAAGTGACTCACTTTACCCTTAGGAACAGAAAAGATAAAGGAGACTTGTGGTTTGTCAAAGGGAGGAAAGCATTTCAGTTGCTTGTTTGAAGCTTGTAGTATAATCCTTGGAGAACTTTTGTCACTTCAAAAAACATCAACTTTAAAAAAATAAACCTTTAAGAAGTTTATATTTTGTAGTTAATATTTTGTTCACATTCCAGCTGATGCCTGGGCATGTGAATATGGAACTGTAGAGGAGTGTTGGAATGGCAGCTGATAAGTGTGCTTTAAAGAAAAGAGACCATGTTAACTGTGATGTGATACTTGTGTAAACAGACTGAGTGGCCACTTGGAGAGGCAGCAGATCTAGAAAACATGTTTGCAGGGATATGTTTGGCTAAATATGTTTTATTTGTTTATTTGTATAACAGTGGGCAATTCATTTCACTTTGCATAAGTCTCAAATGAACTATAGATTAAAGTGTGTGACTGTTTATCCAATCTTGTTTTGCAAGAAAAAAATTCCTATTTTCAGTATTTTGACCAAATCTGTGTATGTATGTGTGTGAGCAAGGTTATTTCTTTGTTTTCCATAAATGAACTTCTGAAATTTCAGTTCAGTATGCAAGACTCTCTCTGGCCACCTGAATACCAGAAGCTATGATGGTATGACATGTATTATGTTTACAGATGAAATTAAACAGATCTTGAAATACTTAATATTTTCTTTCAGTGATATAGGAAGGTCTTAAACTACAAAGGCAAATAGTGCCATAGCAATTTTCTTTAAATTGTCATGATTTCACTACGAAACCTCCACTGATGCCATGCTTATGATCTTTCAGTTTTAATCCTGCGGTGTCTGTAGTTCCTTATCTGTGGAGGAAAAGTGAAAGAGGAAGAAGCATTTAATCCAAGAAAGTATTTTTTCCCTATCCAGAGAGACCACTGGCTTATTTCTATGTTCTTTTACTTTGCATGACAGAGAGAAACATAGACTTGCATGGGTAAGTGGGAGTCATTTAAATTTAAATATCTGAGAAATTAGATACATAAATTTTATTTTCACTTTTGAAAGAGAAATAAGTGTATCAAAATAGAAATTTATATGTCCTTGGAACATCTTTTATGATAAATTGTATTGTCCTTTAAGAATTCAATTTTCAAGGGATAAAAATGAACCAAGATCCAAGATCTTAGATATTAAAGATTTCAAATTTCAAATAATTTCAAATATTATAGTAGGGAAAATTAATCTTCCTCAATAACTTCTCTACTGACTGGCACTGATTTTCTGCCCCCTAACAAATAGCTGATAGAGCCTTCAGCTGTCCACATGTGCCGTTTGCCTATAGACCTATTATCTTTAAAATTATCTATTTCCTAGAATTGCAGAGGATGTGAGAATCAGAGGAATCTGCAAGCTGCATGCAGAATGAATCACCAAGCCAGTTATGAGCAGTGGTCGCAGGATTACTGGATAATCACTCCAGAAGAAAATCTGCTCATGTGTGTTATTAATAGACTACATGTATGAAAATGCAACATAATAATTCAGCTTTTGAAAATATAAAGGTAGATAAGCTATACTTCCTTATTAAAACAAACAAATAATACCCCCCAAACAAACAAGATAAAAATCACCCAATCCCTAAACATGTTATAAACTTACTTGAAGAAGGGAAAAATTCCTATGAAAAATCCTGTTGTCTGTAGTAAGACCTGAGAGCTCGCAATACATACAGTACAACTCATTTCATATTGAGGAAGGTGAACCTAGAAATAAAAATTATTATAATAATATATTGCTACATATGCTTTTCAGCTCCAGACAAGTTCCATCAGACTTTTATTTTTATTTTTAGGAAAGACTATGAATAATCAAAAATACAACCACATCGCAAGGAGAAACAAAAACTGAAGGTCTTAGGATGTATGCTGAAAATTACAGTTTTCTGAAAATACTGCTCAGATTTCAGTATAATGAGAATAGGAGTGAGAGACAGCCTCACTGGATAACTCTACAGTCAGGACAAGATGCATCAGAGTAAATTTTGAAGATGGGCTAACTCAGGGAAGTATAAATGATGAGCAGTAAAGTGATCAGTATCAAGTCTTGATGCCATTTTCTGATTTTACTGGATTAAGACAGTATTTTCTGATTTCTTTTTTGTGCTAGCCCAGAAAGCTACCACAAGGAAGACTGCACTCCCCTGGAGGGCAGATGATGTTTAGTTTAATGTTTTGTATAGTTTTATATATTTTACCTTATGTTCTATAATGGTTGTTAGGCAAACAAAATGGCTCCCCAAGGACTTTTCCAGAAGTTCTGCCAATTAGAAGTTACATAACCCCCAGTTAATGTATTCCAGGTCCCCAGTTGCTATTGGTTCCCCAGTTACTTCCTCATTTGTACTGTCTCCCCGATTGGTTACTTTTTGATCCTCTCCCTGATTGGTTACTGTTTCAATCCCTTCACCCATTGGTCTGTCTGAAATCCCCACCCCTTAGCTACAGTATAAAAGAGAGTGATGTGCCTTGTTAAGGGCTTTTTGCCCTGGAGCTGCATGGAATAAAGGCCTCTCTGACAAGAAGCCTGACTCCTGCCTCTCTTTAGGAGCACCTCCTTATAAGAGCTGCCACTGCCTGTCCTTTTCAGGACAGCAGAGCTGAAATCACTGCTTGTCCTTTTAAGGATGCTCGAGCTGATACCACCAGTGAGCCTGTGCCACCCCAAAAGAAGCCAAATAGCCCTGTGCTGTCGGCTCTAGTGAGGAAGTGTCGTGGCCCGCGAAGATCCAGCTAGCCAGGCACACATGGGACGGCAACACTTTTTGACCTTATTTCAAAGGTTTCAATCAAAAAGTGGGCTTTGTGTTCTATGGTACTGCTGATCGTTTTGTTTCTTTGTTTTTATTCTTTTAAAAGCCATCTGTAATTTAAAGTGAACTTATGGATAACTGATAACCCAGATGTCCTTTTGGCATCTGTTGTGTCTCTTGCGTTCAGGGATAGCACAGTAGGGATTTGGATGTTGCAAGTTTCCTCAGGGTGAGCTTTTCTACACCTGTGGAACATAGCTGAGCTGTATTTCTTACTGTTTAGGGCAAATTTGGGAGGAAACCCCTGAATAGGTCCCTCTGGGAAGCAAACTGAAATGGCCCTGCCCCATTATTGGTTCAGGAAAAAAATCTCCCTAGCGATGAGTCAAAAAAAAGTATTTATTTAACCCACAAAGCGCCTACAAACATAAAAATGAATAATATGAAACTATAAAACCTGGCAAAATTGAGAAAGTCCTTGTCCGTGGGAGCTCAGCTCACTCAGCCTGTTATCAGTCCCTCCGGCACTGGAAAATGCTGGCCTGGGCCCAGTAGCCCACCGGTGTGGACTCCCACAATCGAACATGGGTCAACTGCTTGGAAGGCAGCTGTGCTCACCACTATACAGTCGGAGTTATCACTTCTGAGATTAACTCCGGCAGTGTAAAAGGTTGTTTTCTCACTGCCAGTGCTTGGAAGAAGGAATCAGAGGGTGTCTGGGTTGTGGTCTGNTATTTAACAAAAAAAGTGCCTACAAACATAAAAATGAAACAATATGAAACAATAAAACCTGGCAAAATTGAGAAAGTCCTTGTCCATGGGAGCTCAGCTCACTCAGCCTGTTATCAGTCCCTCCAGTACTGGAAAATGCTGGTATGGGCCCAGTGGCCCACTGGTGTGGACTCCTGGGGCTCTCGCTCCCATGGGTCTTTCTGTCCAAGAGCAGGTTTAAACAGTCCCAAGAAAAAGGAATAAAAGGAGGCCAAAAAACTTCCCTGCCTGGTGCGTTGGCCAGCAATCGAACCCAGGTCAACTGCTTGGAAGGCAGCTATGCTCACCACTACACAGTCGGAGTTATCACTTCTGAGATTAACTCTGGCAGTGTAAAAGGTTGTTTTCTCACTGCCAGTGCTTGGAAGAAGGAATCAGAGGGTGTCTGGGTTGTGGTCTGAAGATGTTTATTTTAGAAATTTTATTTCTAAGTTTAGTCTGTCTAGTGTGAAGTTTTTAAGTAGTTGGAGAAATGGATTCTCTCTCGCTTACAATAGTACTTGGGTTTTTATACTCTAAACTACGTTAACATTGGTTTTTTTCTAAACTCTAATAAACTAAAATCTATGTCATGCAGTGAAATCGTACTTTCACCCAATCCCAAAAAACTATCACCCTTTGTAAAGAGGAAGGGGAAAAGGAAGACAGAAAAATGTGCTTTTATCACATTGATCTGTCTTTATCTTAGCCCCATTTTACCTATACAGCAAAATCTAAAAACTCTACTTTCTCACTCAGTGATGCAACAAAAATCACACTAATCAAACTTTTGTGACTTTCAAATCTTCAGACAGCTCAGGCAGCTTTTTCCACAGGCTCAGATGAAAGCCACTACTGTCTCTGACACAGGTCGAGGAGGACCAGCCCCCTGTCGAGGTTGCTGCCCATCCAGGAGACCCAGAGTGATACTCTGGTCTCCCACACTATACCACCAATGCTTATGGACCCCAAAATATTTGTGTTCTGCACACCTGGGTTTTTTTGTAGTTAGCTAAAACTAAAAGCAAAGGAGGTCTCTGTCCTGCAGCTNGCTCAGATGAAAGCCACTACTGTCTCTGACACAGGTCGAGGAGGACCAGCCCCCTGTCGAGGTTGCTGCCCATCCAGGAGACCCAGAGGGATACTCTGGTCTCCCACACTATACCACCAATGCTTATGGACCCCAAAATATTTGTGTTCTGCACACCTGGGTTTTTTTGTAGTTAGCTAAAACTAAAAGCAAAGGAGGTCTCTGTCCTGCAGCTTGTCCATGCCTCAGACGAACAGTCCAGGATCAGGAATGCATAGGAGGTGCTGCTTTTCTAAAAACAAACTCCGCGCTTCTCTTTTCTCCCCCTTCACTCTTGAAACCAGTCTTAAAGCTACAGAACACAATATCTAACACAGAACAGACAATTTGGGGATACAAGCATCATAAAGTCACCCTAGGACACTTGCTAAACCCTGTTTTGTTTCAGACTGTTGATAATATTTGTCCTAGATATAAAAGAGAAGTTCCTTTCAGTGATCCTGTTCTAACAAACATCTGATAGTTGAGAGATAGCCTTTGATATCTAGAAAAAAGTTTTGCAGATTTATCAGATATATTAGGAACATTTAAAAAAAAAGAGGTAAATTTAAAGCTAGCTAAAAGATCAGAAGGTTGACAGAGATTGAATTCCAGATTGTGTATTAAAAAATGAGAAAGAGTATTAGAAGAGGGTTGAAGCCAAGATAAAATATAATACTTAAAGAAAGAACAAACATAAATCTAATTTTAATAAAATGTATGAAACAAATGTATGAAACCCTAGGATAATAAATGTAAGCCAAAGAGTTAAAAAGGGGGAGAAACTGGAAAATATGATTGTTTAAAAATACTATATGGAACAGGTTCATTACAAGTAGATTTACAAAAATAGCTTCCTGTTTCCTTAGACCTTGAGAAAACATCAGTCCCTGGGGAATGTTTGGGTTTTCACATTTACCAACAATTTCTAAGATAAAGCAAAATGGAAGCAAGAAATTAGTGGTTTCATCTCACTCATGTTTATGCTTAGAAAAGGGTTTCCATTCTTCCTCAAATAAAATGATATCTGACAAAAACTAGATTCTGGTACTAGATAGCATTCAGATATAAAACGCTGTAGATCAAGTTTTCCAAAAAAACCCCAAATTCTGTAGTCAGAGAAGAGACTTTGATATAGGTATTCCAGGCAGTAGTCCTAAATACAGGGCTAATAGTTCTACTGTAATTGATAAGCAACATTAGTTTTGGCCAGAATTTGCATCACTCTTAGAGCTGAAAAATCATAGAATAATTTAGGTTAGAAAAAAATGTGGATGTACTCAGCGCTCTCTCTGCTCAAAATACACTTGATTAAATCAAGATACTGGTCTGTGGTAGTTGAATCTTGGATACCTTTAAGGATAGATATCTTACAATTTCTCTCAGTAACCTGTTCCAATATTTGAGCCTCCTTGTGGTATTTTTTTTTTCTTAAATATCTAATCAGTATTTCGCATGCTCCAACTACTACTGCAGTATTGTACA
Organism: Alaudala cheleensis; assembly: GCA_013398995.1. Classification (NCBI taxonomy): domain Eukaryota; kingdom Metazoa; phylum Chordata; class Aves; order Passeriformes; family Alaudidae; genus Alaudala; species Alaudala cheleensis. The sequence goes on along the minus strand of VWYE01025255.1, from coordinate 38,543 downwards.
AGGAAGAGTCCCAGAAGTTGGCTCCATCCCAGATTATGTTTAATCACTGTAAAACTGCATCATATTCAAGTGAAGGATCTATTTTGTTGCTTTCTCATGTTGTTTATTTGTTTGTTAAAGCAAAAGAATTTAACATTACTGATACAGTGTTTAATTTTGACAAATTGATATTTCCTAGGGGAAAAACATGTGATTCAAAAGATTATGACCAAATCTAATCAGCATTCAGTGCAACCTCTTTTGATTAGCACTGGAATAAAAGATTATCTGAATGGCTATCAAACTGGTGATTTGATGTTCTAAGAACTCCTAAAGTCTTTATATAGATTATTTCTTTCCTATGGAATTTTTAAACTCAAATAGCTCCACAGGGATAATTGGAAGAGCATAGATTTCAATTGAAGACCTACTGTTCTTTGTATTTTTTCCCTAAGAAATAGGCAGAATACCCTATACATTAATATTGCTCCAGAATGGAAAGACCCATGAGGGATGATCGCAGAAATAGATAGTAGTATTTAAACAAATTATTTTGAATTACCAGAATTTACTGTAACAATGGATATTTTTTGTTAGTGGTGTCTCTTAGGCACTGAATGTACTTGTGAGCCAAAAAATACTGATTCCTTTCTTGACACCTCATTGCCCAGAAAAGATTCAGGAAAAGTTCAGTAGCGTAGGTAAAAAGAAACCAATAGAAATTCTAATGTATCAGTTTCTAATGCAACTTTATGATGTTCACTGTATTGGTTGTGACAAAAAATTATTTAGATTCTCTAAAATACAGACTACTTTAGGGCTATATTTATTAGAAGTTAAAATAAATTAAGTAACAGAAAATAAGAGGAAAAATATTTTTAATATTTTAAAAATATTTACTAATATAAACAAGATGCATTTACTTTCAAATCTGAGTACTTCAGATGGAAGTAAACAGTAAATTTATTCTTTTTTATTTAAAAAGAGAGCAACATGCCTAAAGTGCTTGAGAATATTTTCCTGAGTCTTGCATTTCAGATATGTTTTGACCAAGGAACAAATGGTATTATGCAGAAATTAGAAGAAACTTTTAATTCAGATGTGCTACTTTTAAAAACCAATTTGCTTTATTGTTTGAAGATACAGCTCCATCCTTGTTTCAGTATTTCAGTATTAATTCTGAACACTGAGGTATATGTTAGTGCAAAAGTAATGCATATTTCATCCAAAATCAGTTTTTAGGAAGTAGAAAGGGCTAGATTCTCCTTAAGAGCACCAGGAGCTGAGTGTACCCAAGACAGTTGGCAGAGCAAGTCCTCCTGTCATGAACGGAGCAATGCATTTTAATCCTAATTAATAAACAACCAAATACCTTATTGATATAAAACAGTGAGCTGTCAAAATTCAGTGGTAAATGTAAAGTGGTTGAACAGGATTCTATGACAGGATAGACTGGATTGATATCTGAATAGAGTAGTGTTGGATAAAAAAGGAAGAGCCTCCTGTTGAGTCATGATGTCCAGAAAGAACTTTCTGGTGCTCTTAACTCCATCTCAGAGAGGAGTTTAGGTGTACCTGGATCCAGTCCTAGTTCTACATTTGGTCAACAGCTTACTTCTAAATTATTATAGACACACAATCAATCAGCTAATATTTCAAAGTGCAGCACACTATTAATCATTACCAAAGATCTGTTGCAGCAAGGAACATCTCAGCCTCGAGGAGTAACCTTCAAAGATGTCCTTACTCAAGGGGAGATCCTGGCATGCAGCCCACTGCTGTGCAGGAGATCTCAAGGGCTCTGGGCAGTCCTCTATTAATCATGTAGGATGATTGATTCATAGTCATATTAGCATACCAGCAAGACATCTGGGTCACCATCCCTGACAGCCCTTGGCTACCCTATTGCCATCTGTCCCCCAAAATTCAGAGAGAACTGAATAGAACCACCATAAACCTGTTGGTGTTTCTGGTTTAAGCAGGTAGGGGGATGTGGGGGCATGAGAGTACAGTGTCAGGCAGCGCCTCCCCAGCAGCCCAGCACAGTGAGGCTCCAGCTCAACACAGGTCCCTCATGGTGGCAACAGAGCTCTGGTTATGGGGCTCCATGGGCATCATAGTCATTGCCTGCTTCTGAACAGAGGTTCTGAGCTCTTCTGCCATAGCTCTGGAGGGACTGATAAGCCCATTGAGGACCTGAACTGAAGCCTTTGGGCACACAGATGTGCCTGGAAGCCCCAGGTAAGGCTGATCAGGCCTGTTAAATCTTATTAATGCCCTAATATCAGATTTAAAATGCTAATGCATCATAATGACAAGTTTGCTATTTGTTTGAAACTACTTTAATTATGATAGACTTTGAAGACAGAAGACCCCTGAACTAGCTGAGAAAGTCAAAAGAATCATTACTCTTAACCAGCCAAGCATAAAATTGATATGAATCCCCTTATTACATAGCAAAAAAGGTTAAAGTATATCTGATCATATCCATGCATAATAAATTTGATAAAACTTATAGAAAGGGGTTTTAAGTTGATAAACAATTACAATTGTACTCTAAGATCTCCACAGAAAAAAAGTATGCAAGAAATTCTAAATAAAATATTGGGTAAATGTATAATTTAATCTTTTTTCTCTCTGCCTGGTTGTAAGACTAATCTCCAAGATCCTGGATAAACACAATTTTTTTTTAATAGGAAAAAAGATAATGTGTTCTTAAAAGATTTGCTAAAATTCAGAGGATTGAGGTATATGATCAGTTTTAACTGATCAAGGGAGTCGTAAAAATCATTAACTGGGAGTTAAAAGTGTAGGGGTTTTTTTAGCCAGGTGTGTGCTTTTTCTTACCTATAATTTTCATAATTGTGACCATAATATCAACTTTTTGTCCTTAAGCCTTCAGAAGTTTTTTGAATAAAATAAAATTTTCTTCAGCAGAAATTGTAGATAGAGGCAAGCTAATATGTTTGACAATATTTAGACAAAATAAAGTCAGGTGACTCCTTGGGGAGAAAAGTATGTTTGCAGATTTGTACTGTGAAGTGCTTCAACAATAATTAAATTTGTTTTTTCTACGAAGAGTGCATAAAAAAAGGTCTTTTGACCTATTATTTTTGGGAGAAGGTTAGTTAGACTGGGGAGATTATGAGTGAGGGGTGTTTTTTCAGAGAAAAGGTATCTTTGTGGTCTGGGCTACATTTACTGACAGTATCATTTGTAGGACATAGACAAGGAAGTAACTGACTTTAGAAAAAGTTAATTTATTGGTACTGACATTCTCTGTTAAAGCTGTTATAAGCAGTTGAGCATAAAGTCAAAATTGGAACATGTTAAAAAGAAGAAAGAGAAAGAATGAGAAGAAATCTGAAATATTTCCATTTGGGAAAATAGAGTAATATCTGACAGGGTGTAAGTTAATAATGACAACTTCTCAAACTGACCAAAAAGGATATGGATGCTGTTTGATTCCAAAGTAGATGGTATTAATAAGTCACATAATCTTGCTGAGTCAAGAACACAGAGGAATACAGTACCAGATCTCAGCTGTTATCCTCTAGGTTTCCCTCTCTCCCAGTACTATTATATGCAACAGGTTCTTAAACTTTTCTGTGTTACTGTATCAAATATTTATATTTTTTAAATATTTCAGAAAGGTGTATAATTCAAAAGCTAGAATTAATTATCAGTAACAATGGGAACTAGTAGATGACAACTGCCATGGTAAAACTAGAATGCTAAAGAGCTTTAAAATTTCCAGCAGGAACTTCTGAAGAAAAGAGCACAGTCTGGACCGAAAAAAAAGGGCAGTGAGACATGGAAAAATTAAAATCTGGATTTATTTCAACCAAAGCCTAATTTTTCAATTGTCATTATCCAAGTGGTGATTTTTGTCCTCATGTTAATCTTATCTGAAGAAGAGAAAGAAGAGAATTAGCTTTGGAGATACACATACCTTATCACTGACTAAGCAGATACAAATACATTACATTAAATAAATCTGATGCTCAGTGTTTTTCCCTATTTACACAGGAAATCAGTGCAGTGACTGAAAAGGAACAGTTACTTTTTTTAGGACTTTTGGCACAGAATACATCATGGATTATGCTTTTTATTTGCAATAATACCTGTGCATTGAAATCCTGACTGCTTCATAGAATGAGATCATTCTTGAACTGTCACAAACATGAAATTATGTATAGGAAATAGCATTGCCTTCTGACAATTCAGTCTGTCTACCTGTAAATCAATGAAAAAGTTTTCACATATTTCAGATTAACAAACTACTGGATAATCCCATATGTTTTAAATTACTATAGATAGAAGGGTTGTACAGAGTTGTGGCTGGATATGTCAAGCATTCAAAGATAACAAAAGTTTTAGACTCAAATGAAATCTTTTTACAAGTTCCATAAATTGTGTTTTGTTGTTGCTATTATTATTCATCTGCCTTTCCTCTACACTTTTTAATCTGTCCCAGAGAACTAGTGCTAAAATAAGATAAGAAAAGCTATTTTCACTGCTTCTTAAGAAGAAGAAAATTTGGCCTCATGAGTTTTCAAGACTCAATTTTTGTGGACCTCAGGGATTCAGACAGCTCAGATAGCTCAGTTTAGTCGCAGAATCACAGAATATTGTGAATTTGAAGGGACCACAAGGATCAAGTCCAGCTCTTAAGTGAACAGCACATGCAGGGATCAAAACCCCAACGTTGGCGTTACAAACACTTATGTATGTATGTGAATTTAAATCAAACCCTTCAACCTTTTAAAATTTTGCCTTTTATGAATTCCTATTTATATTTATAAATCAATTTTCTGTGTATAATCAAACAAGTATTGCTTTTATTTTGCCTTAAAGTTTTGTTAGAATTTTTAAAATATTACAAGTTTTGCTGAAAAAAATCAAAATATATACCAACTAGAAGCTCATATAAATTTAGTAATAAAGAGAAAAAATTTAATAAAGAGCTTTTCCTGTCCAGCTTACAGACAGAGAAAAAAAAACCTGCTAGTATACAAAAGTAAGCAAAACTAAGTAGTGAAGTGTAATTAGAGGGCACAGAGTGATCTGTCTCAAAACAAACACAGTTTACAAACAAAACCTCAACACAGTTGTTATCATCTTGTATATTTTATTGGAATACATAGAAAACAGGTCATAAACCTTGGGTTGATGTTTTAAAAAGCATTTTAGAAATTGGTGGAAAATGTGTACAAGTTAAAGTCAGGAAATTAATTACCCCAACGTTCTCTAAATCCTTTATATTACTGAAAAATTCCTGCAGCTCTTTTTGAAGGTAGTTATACAATGATTAAACTTGTAAAAAGACAGTCAGAAAGCCAGCAATTACAATCTGACTAAATTCTCAATCCAAATATATTCCCAAAATTGTCTGTGATGCCAAGGTTAAGCTTTCTGGTCATATCTGACAGCTACCTGTAGAAAGAAAGCAATTAAAGACATTAGCAGTTGGGTAGATTAAGCTAGATTTTAAAAGGAAATACAAATTATTCTTGAAAATGAGAATAAAAGTAGGCTTCCTTTTTTTTAGACTATGTTTTGACATCAGAAAAACTTGAGATCCAAAGCTGTTGATCATTTGCAGTACAAACATGAGCTCATGGTATCAAAGCAGTTCAGAAGGTGAGTGGTAAATAAAAATGTCAGGGTTTTTCTTGTTTTCTAAATCTTAGATTCATATATTTTAATACACAAATGCTATTACATAAAAGTTATAATTTTAGTACCTCGCAATTTAATTCTCACTTCTATTCCTCTTTTAAATACTCAGAGATAAAAATTCATTCAAAAAAATCCTTAAACTGATAATTGAGTGCAGTTGTAGTTGGTTGCTTTTTTATAAGTCCACATTATTGAAAGAAATGCTGAAGAAACCTTTGGTTTCTCATAATAAGTAACAAGCCCGAAATCCTTCAGAAGTAATATCTCTCACCCATAAATCTGTAATAAACACAACCATCTCTTAATCCACAGCTAAGATCATAGTTCTTGAGAGCTGCTTCTGTTTCAACAATTTTATTTTATGCTCAGTTTAAAAACTACAACAGAAAGTTAATTATTTTAATATTTGCAGTGCTTACAGTATTTTAATTGTTCTTAAGGTTTTTGAAAGTTATGAAACTTCTGTAGTTTTTTCATAGCAGTTTTCATCATGAGTTGTATGTAGGTAACATAAACTTCAAATCAGCTTGTTAGAAAGTAATCAACCTTTAAGAATATATTGCAAGACACAGTGTGGTAAATCATTATTCTTGAGTCTTATAGAGAAATATTGTGTAGGCTTAGTGAGTCTAAAAAGCTTATGGATTGATTCACATCATTAACTTTAAATGTTTTATTGAGATACTTAGGGTGTTCTTGGCTTAGTGAAAATGGATGGGTACTCTGGGAAATGATGAAGCACAGATAAAATCTAAACCTCTTCCCAAATGAATTTATCTCCATCGCTATCTTAGTGCTGGATGCTCTTCTTTCTAATGACACAGGTATTTGTGCAGTCCTCTTATAAACTGGATGGTTTTAGGTACCAATATGAAATACAAAGATATTTATTGGTTTGCAAAATAAACAGCTACTTGGATGTTTTTTGAATGGCTGAGAAATTAATTATCAGAACACTAGATAAATCTATAAGATAAAGAACACTTTTCCTAGGTGAATTGCAAAGCAAAAATGACTATTCAATGACCAAGAAAATCTAACACTAGTTTTCATTATCAATGATAACTAAAATCTAGAAACAGCAAAGTTTCTAGATTTACATGATAAAATATGTCACCTTTAAAAAGATTTCTTAAGGCCAAAACTTTACCTTGAAAATGTACTAAGGCATAAGAATCTGTGATTATTCATACTAAAAGTCTAAATCTGGATGTCTGAGTTCTCTTTATGATTTTTTTTTTTAGTCTGTTTTTCCATTCCTTTGTAAGAATCTGGTTTGCCTCCTGACACAAAACACATGAAACTCACAGCCTCTGTGTGGTTGTTCCTAGGGATCTGGACACAGAAACTCAGCTTGGTATCTTTCACATGTACAGTCACAACAATCTATGCCTTTTCCTGTGACACTGTTAGTGAATCAATGCTAGGTAAGAAAACAGTACACCAAAACCACTGAAAAGATGTCCATCAGGTAATGAATCTGCCATCAGACTGCCCTTTTCAATTTCCTTGCAACTTTGATTGCCTCATCTCTTGCCCATCTACTAGATATAGCTTCTCAATACATCTGAAATATGAGGCACATTCCTCTCCAAACTGGCTATTCCAGCCTGTACAACCTGCATGGCATATCAGCTCTTCATTGCCTCTTCATGCTGCCTATAACTTGTGGTATCAATTCTGTTATGTCAGAGCACAGAAACAAGTGGTGCATCTCATCATATAGGCCAATGCACTCCATAGAGGTTTTTTTTCTGTCCAGGGAATAGCAAAAAATAGGATTAGCTGAACTGTCTCAGTGCGTGCACTAACATGATTCCATGATTCCACTGATTTCCTGCCAAATAAATGAGAAGGGAACAGTCATAGAACCCTTGCTAAAGAGGCAGAGAGATGGGGCATGTGGTTGGCGAGAAGACCATTATATTGAGGGTAACTCAAAAAAGGGTAAGAACAACTGCTCTAAAAAGATCTGTAAATAACTTTCTGTGGGACACCAGCTCACACAACACTGAAATGATATTGAGACACCACTATTGAATTTAGCCTTTCATTTTTCATCTCTCTGGACTATGAATTTTTAGTAATATTGGGAATAAAAATTTTGATGCTCAACATTTAATACATCTGATTCTTTCCACTGGAACAATTGTTCAAAGAACCTAAAATATATTCCCTTTTCTCAAATGAACTTTGTGAGGATAAATTTATTAATATATATTAAAAGCTCAGAATATACAGAGTTGGGAGCCAGAAAAATGGTTTAGGAGAATGTATTTGTTTTATTCTCTGCTTTAATAGTGTAGTTATAAAGTCTATGGCTCTAATTCTAAGCTTGCTCACATGCTCAAAAATCAGCCTACTTTCACAGCCATGTAGTTACTAGTGCAAATGAAGATTGGAATTAGGTGTTACCAGCTAAATAATCAGCTACTATAAACTGTTGTGGATCAATTCCACACTTCAGACACAAGCGAAACACTACAGCTCATAACAAACAAAAAGCATGTCCTAAATCATCTTTTATTTTAAATCACAGATAGCAAAAACTCTCATTGAGATGCTCCCCTTTCCCATACTCAGCCTTGATTTTATGGTATGATACACAGTTTGTGTCATGACCAGAAGTTGTGCCAGCATGCACTTTTTCTTTCCATACTAAAATCATGGTTATGGAGGTAAAGAACAAATTCCTTTTGCCTCACAAATATAAGATAACCTGAGATGCATCATTACAGTGTCAAATCTTGATTGAAAGTTATTTTAAGCCAGTGGAAGTATTGCATTGATTTCAGATTAATTTTGCACCATTGCATAACATGACAAATCTGTGAGTTCAATCTGATTGCACACACTTTGAATAGCCAATAAAGTGCAGAGTAATATTCAGTAGAATTTAATATGCATGTGGTGGCAGCAAGGACTGATGGTAGCTTTGATGGAATCTTGGAATTGGTATCAACTTAATATGAAACAAAGATTATTGCTGTCTGTAATCTCACCATGGAATAGTACCTCACTATTGATAATTTTATCATTGCTTAATGGAAAACTCAACATTTAGACATGAAAAATATACTCAACTGACTAAAGATAAATATCTTATAATTTAAACTTGAATTTCCTTATTTTAAAACAACAGGGGCAGTCCCTTGTGAAATATGTACTTTCCAATGACTGTGATCTTCATAGACATTGCATTTTGTGACACTATTTTTTTTTTCTGATTAGACCATGTCTGTAAAGAGCTCTTTGGTGGTACTTTAGAAAAAAAAAAAAAAAACAAACAAAAAAACCCCAAATAAATCAGTAAACTAGCAACAACTTTTCAGTGAGAAATAATAATAGAATCAGAATGGTAGCAGTATTTCTGCCCAATTACAGTAGGTATCTCATGCTCCAATCTCTATCTGTGGGAAATATATACAGATTTTTAGTTTATGTTTTGCTCCTTTAGTTCTTTGACAGCATACCAGGAGTAAGATATTTCAGTAAGCTATGTAGTACAAATAATAATAATGTTAATTTCATTAAGGTGGAATGTCTTAAGTGTGAGAAATTCTGAGTGTTCAGAACATTAAGCTAAAATTCATTATATTCACAATATTTTTTTTAATTATTGTTTTCTTTTTAACATCTGCCTGGGCAAAGTGAAATGTCAAGTTGATGAGCTTCAAGACTGTCCTTCCAGTAAAATTATTCTTAGCACTTCTTAGCATTTCAATGCATGAAAAAATGTACCTCCCTTTTCTCTATCCCATGCCTTAACTTCTTTCTCCACTACATGCCAGTAGAAATTGAAGTAATACATTTAAGTTCTTTCACACAAAGGAGGACATTGTATTCACACCTCTGTGAAAATTGAAAATTAACAGTGTGTAATCACCAGTCAACTTTACTGAAATAAAGCTCATATTTTATATATATTTTGAAAAAGTAGAATTTTTCAGGTCTCTGAAAGAAATTATGAAACTAGTAATAGTTCAAGTTTGTACACATTCAAATTTAAATGTTTTCTCTAAGCCCTGCTGCATATTCAGTTTGAGATTTTTGGTCCCTATCTGTATTAAAACTTCCTGTATGAGCCAGTGTCTTATGACTTCTTTCATGTTTTAGTTTCAATATACTGATTCATTCTGTATCTTTTTGTGTTACTTAATTCCTTCTGTTTTTACAGATAGTAGACAGCCAATGTATTTCACATTGCATGATAATTATAACAATCTTGTCACATTTTGTTTATAATGTCATAAGAGACATATATAATTCTCCATAGATGAAACTTGAAATTTGTTATGTATTGCAATTTTAGTCATTCTGTAACTGCCAACCCAGAAATACAGTCAGTTCCACTGACTGGAGTGAGGATAAAGATGTCTGTGTTGTGTGTAGACAACTAGGTATGTATATGTATGAAGTTGAACCTGAATCCCACATCAATCACAAAGTATAAATTATTTACTCACGCAGTTCTGTTGCTCAAAGCCAGTATTTTCAGGAATTATTCTAAAACAAGATAGTCAATAAAAACAGAGAATGAAAGTAAACTAACTGCAAAAATGAAACTAAAGAAATGCTGGAATTAATACCTACCCAGGATAGGTTAGGCTTCATTCTTTCCACACTGGCATCTTATTTGAAAGTAGGAATTTTGGAAGACAGTATGTCCAGTAAAAGAAAATTCATAGCAAAATAGGCTATTTTTGTAGGAATAATCCATCATTCCTACAAGAGGTTATGTCTAAGGCAGCATACATCTTCAACAGTTAATAGAAACAAAAGGCAGATTTAAAAAAATGCTGGTCTCTGGTCCTTGTTGAAAGAATCATCTTTCACATGGACATTTTCAGTGAATAACAAACCAGAATAAACAGGTAAAAAAAAAAAAAAAAAGATTAAAAAAGAGTTAAAATATATGACACTATCATTGGAGAGATTACCCGATGTAAGAGTATAAGAGATGAAACAAGACAAAAAGGAAAAAAGTTTATGAAGTGAGAAAGTACAAAAACTAAGGGCTGAAAGTAATAAGTACCTGAAAGAGGGAATATCTTTGTCATGAAGGTTTTTATATAAGCTATCAGTTTTTACAAAAATTTTTCAATTATAATTTTGAAAGATAAATCACGAGAACAAATGTATTCAGCTATATTACCAGAAATATGCAACATCAACACTCTGGTACTTGATAATCTTTACTTGACTCATCTGCCCACAGAAAAACAAAAAGATGAAAAGATGAAACTACAAAATCTTCCCAGTTGGTAGAGAAGATGGCTCATTTAGAAAATGTCTCATCTCAGAAATTTTAGACCTTATTTCTAAATCTAGAACTGAGAGGAACATGTTGTTCAAATAAGAAAAGCAGTGATTGTTTAATGATGTTTTGAATTCATAAAGGGCAAAAAAGCCTTTTCAAGTGGATTTGAAGAACAGGATATAATGATTGCATTTGGGAAAGAGACACTCTTGAGAAATGCGTGGCTGTTCCATGTCTGTTTCTCACTGTTGGTTCCATTCAGAAAGGAGTGAGCCTTCAGGCATTCAAATGCTTTGCAGTAATTATTCCCGAATGTGTGGTATTTATGAAAAATGCAATTTACTCCAGGGGATGCTTCACTAGCTCCACTACAAAGGCAAGTCACAACAGTACATTTAAACATTGCTATAATTATCATCCTATCACTGATTCTTGTTTGTCACAGGCTAGTCTTTTCTTAAAAAAAACTAGCTCAAGGCTGAAATTTAACATCAGGACTAAACTGGGAATTTTTCCTCACATTGAAGAAAGCTGATCTTATTTGAAAATTCAAAGATAAGCTCAGAGCTGCCTCTTTGAAGATGAACACAAGATCCAGCCCACACTATCTTTTAATGTCACCACTTCAATATACCAACTCTGATATAGTGCCCAATAGTTAAGAGGTAAAGTACTTGTGTAGCTGCTTCAGAAAACACCACAGAAAATGGATTTCATCATTAATAATACAAACCTAGACAGTAGGCAGCCTTCTCATGGAAAGCCTAAAGCATTCTCAAGAATTGCATAAGCTGCTGTTGTTACAAAGTGATGGAGGGAAGGAGACAAACCCCTGTACAAGCAGTAAATGTATTAGGTTTGGCAAGGCTCTGCCTGCCTTTTGCATGGAGGAGCTCTATGGAGACAACTCAATATCACACAGATCTAAAGGGAGTCAGCAGTACTGTAGTTGCATCACAGAATCACAAATATTTTGTCTGATAGTTTTTACTTACAGAAACAAGAAACAAATTTGTATCTGAAGAGTCACATAAGAAATTTGCTAAGCTATTCCTGCTCCTAAACAGTCTTTTACTTATCAGAGTCTAAAACAAGTTGATAAAATTAGCTTCTTCCATGATATAATTAACATTGAGTGCAAAGACGTTTTTTCCTTTCTTTTGTAACACTGGGGAAATAAAATATTGATTTGAGGGGAGGGGTGGCTATTAAGCATTGCAACTATATCACACAGTAGTTCAGTTTAACAGATGGAAGAATTTTAGTCCTACATGCTAGAATCTAAAACCTTAAGAGTAAAGTTCCTCGTAGGAATATTTTATTAATTCAAATGAAGTTAGTTCACAGAGGTCTCCTTGTGAACCCCTTGTGTTTGTCTTGTGTGGTTAACACCTTTGAATTCAATGTCCAAGAACTTTAAAGATCAAATATAACTGGTAGGCTTAGATAAAAGAATCATCTTTTGAAGATGATTCTGTCAGATCATCTAGATTGTTATTGAGAAGCCTGAGAGGGGATCTTACTGGAGGGGAGGGAGTGAAGAACATGGAGCCATCCTCTCCTCGCTGGTGCCAGACAATAGGACAAGAGGCCACAGGCAGAAGCTGCGACCACCAAGCCCACCCACCCCTCAATAAGCCTCCTGACTTGGAGCTTTGCCTAAAGGAACTTGAGATAAGGTCAAGGTGACACTCTTGTCCAATTATCTCAGGTCTAGGAAGAGTTAAACAAGGCTGAGAGAGAAGAATGTATCCTCAAGAAAACCAAACCCAGCAGCTGCCCTGAAAATCAGCTCTGGCAGGGTTAAAGGTGGGGGAAGCCACAGCCCACAGGCTCATCTGCCCAGGCCAGGTTTGCACACACTCTCCCCATAGCATAAGGGGAAGGAGGAGAGTTGAGGCTGTGGTGTAACCCCTGGTCAGAGGGAGTGAACATCCACCCTCCCTCACACAAACTGGCTCAATTGCAAACCCTCCACCCCAGGAAGGCCACATCCACAGGACATTCACATGAGGGCTGTGAGGGGTTTTCATCATCCATCAAAGACCCCGAAGTGCCCCCCAGACTCATTGCTGAGGCCTTGCATCAGAGCACTGCAGGTGATGCAAAGTGATGCAACACATGCAGAGTCTGCTGCAAGAGACGGAGTCCAACTGCCCAGGGGAGGTACCTGAGCATTCCCAGCTGGCCCAAGCATATATTAATCTGCTGAAGTCTATGTTTTGCAAGACCATCATCACCAAGAAGACCAAGGGAAGAGGATCATTGGGATGCCATTGGGATCCACTCAGTGGTGATGTTTTCTACTTAATCTGTCTCACTGTCATTCTCTTTCTCTCTCACCCTTCCATGTTCTATTTCTTTCTAATTCTATACCTCTCATTTACTGTTACATAAAATCCATACTATTGACTTTGGAATATGGTCTCATTTGCACCTTAATTCAAGCAGACCAATCTTTCTTATAATTTTCATAACCAGATCATAACAACATCTCAGCAAACACATTTGGACAAAGGCAACAACCATGCAAAAAATTAAGGTTTAAAAGGTGTTAAGCTCTAAATCAGTTTAAATTGAAAATGCTACGTAGGCAATAAAAGTGGTATCTAATTTTAGAGACAGGATTTTTGGGTTTTCAGTCCATTTCTAAAGAATTAATATATATTAATATATACTTCAGTCATAGATATATATCCAGTCCTAACACTTAAGCAGCTAAAAAGCTCTTTTTTCCTTGAATAGAAACTCTTGCAGAAATGTTATTTTTTTTAAAGACTCCGCAATCTGCATCAACTTTGCTTTTAACCTGCTTTCTGGAATGGGACTCCTTCCTCCTCTAATCTGCTGTAAGAGGTGCAAAAGCCTGTTCTGCAGTGTCAATAAGGTGAGTTAAGGACAGACTGTGAACTTACTGTTTTGGCTGTAAATGTGGTTGTTTGCTTTCTTTAGACTTCATTCAAACTTCTTGAGGGCTATTTTCTAGGCAGCCATTCACAGAATTATAAACAGCCAGTATACATTAGTTTTAATGGACATGGTATACTTTTACACACAGCCTTTTAACCTCCTGTTTGCAAACACCTGTTAGAAGCTCAAAAGTAACTGTTGTAAACCAACAAAAAAAAAAATCCCAAACTTATATAACTTATACAAACGTATTGATGTTAAATCCTATTGTTTATATAGAATAACACAAGTAAAATCTGCCAAAGCATAGCCCTAAAATATTTTTAATCTAATTTTCTGTGATTTGACTAAAGACTCCTCAGTTACTGTACTGGAACTGGAAAAGATGGAGTGAATTTTCTTCATAGCAGCAGCATGTTGTGTCTTTAATTTGTGATTAACCAGTGTTGAAAACACACCAACGTTTTGGCTATGGCTTACAGTTCAACACAACATTGAGATTTTCTTTTATCCCACTCTGGCCCTGCACTGAGTAGGCTGGAGTGCACATGAGGCTAGGAGGAGACACAGGCAGGACAGGTGACCCCAACTGTCCAAAGGGATGTTATATACCACATCATGTCACTCTAACCAATAAAAACTGGGGAAAAGGAGGAGAAAGGATATTCAGAGTGATGCTACTTGTCTTCCCAAGTAGTTACTATGTGTGCTGAGGCCCTGCTTTACAGGAGATGATAGAAAAATGCCCATGGGTAGGAAATACTGCATGAGTTCCTAATTTTACTTGGCTTGTGCTTGCAGTTTTCCTTCACATTTTCAACTGTCTTTATCCTGACCTATGAGGTTTTTCATTTTTGCTCTTCTGATTCTTCTGCTCTTCTTTTTGCTCTTCGTTGTTGCTCTTCTGACCCATCCTGCTAGAGAGGAGTGACAGAGTGACTAGGTTAGTTGCTGGATGGAGTCACAGTTACTTTGTACAATCTGCATAATTTTTATTGCCACAGAAGATGGGTTTTGAAGCATACTGTTTCAGTGATATACCTCTGTCTGAAAACAGAGTACAGTGATCAGAACACAGGGTTCTTTCATTGTATCCAGCCCTTATCCAGTTTCCTAGCTCTGACATGGCATTTATTTAAAAAATACAACATTGTATTACAGAAGCTCATTAAGTTTTATGAAACAGAAGACATGTAACCAAAAACTTGTTAAGTCATATTATCAATATTGCTTATTATGTAAATTAGTAGCTAAAAAATTTGGCTCTTTCTTCTTTAAAAATTCATTTAATATTTTGCAAAAAACATTCTATTGCTGTAGTATTAGTAAGTGACAGCCAGCTGAACACATGTTTTGTAGGTATCTGAAAAACTCCAAATGCTTCAGTCATAAATTGTGTGTTTAAATGAGAATTGTCCTCAGACTGTCTCCAACTAAAATATTAAGCATGATAAATCTACAGTAGTTTCGATGTGGGCAAGAAGTGATCTTCTATTCTTCAAAGGATTTGCTGTTACTCATCTGGAAGTTTGAAGGTGTCAAAATAACACATTTCAACAGTCTGAAATTTTGTCTTTCAAAACAGATGAAGTTGGTCTTCTCCCTTCCACCCTTTTGTTCCTTGCCTTCAAATTCAATGATTTTTATTGTCAACAAAACAAAAATGTTACAAAAATGTGTGAAGTGTTCTATGCAGCATTCCTCTTGGCCCATCCTTCAAGTTCAGGGCTGAGTACATAGCAACTCTCAAGATGAATACAGTGCATGCACTTACTTATAAACCTACCACATGGTCTCTTTAGCTGAGTCTCATTCATCCAAAGCTGTCCCTAGGATGCAGGCACTAACTTTTTATCCACTCTGTTAACTGAGAGTTTATGTATTTCCCTCTGCATCTATAATTATCTGAACAGCAGTATGATCTAGCATTTTAGACCAGTGTCACAAGAGCCTAAGAAACTCATAAAATGAGTGGTTTTGCTTTGATGTAATGAACTTAATTATTGGCAGAATCATTGTCCTGGAGGCACGGTTGTATTTTGTATCAGTGCCATACAAAAGTGTTCTGCTTGTTCCCAAATTGACAAAGCAAATGGATGTCTCACAGGGTCAAATAATCAGTTCTCTATAGCTTCTGTGAACTCCAAACATGCAAAACATGTCCCTCCTTTGTCAATTTGTAAATTAAAAATCAGCTTTTTTTTCTTTCTATGGGAGATTTTTTGACAAGACATTTTAAGATAGTGAGGCACAGGACCCATGATAGATGCTAAAGATAATGTCAGTTAGCTCTAGACATCATGCTGTATGTCCACACTTAGACAGACACTTGAGGCTTCTTTTCAGTTCAGTGTAGGGAATCAGGCAAACTGAAGAGCAATTCTCATCAGGATTGTGAAAAAATGGATCACATTTTTCTCAGTTGTTTTCTGTTATTTTTCTCAGTTGACCACACAGGGAATTAGGCTGAGTAGCTCAGATGCATACATTATTAGCATCTACAGCTGGTCAGAGGTAACTCAAATTCAGTAACTTTTCCATCATCTGAGAAGTAGCTATCCATGCTATAGCTAAATCATGCCAGAGGTGCAAAAATTTCCCAGATGATCTAAGCAGACCAGTACAAATGCACAGATTGCTGCCCAAGTATAGAGCCACAGGAATGCAATGGCATCTATCCTTGGCTCAGAAGATTTTATCTGCTTCCATGCTGTGTTGAGCCCTTGCCAGTGACCAAGAGCTGTTCCAGTTTTCTTCACACCATGCTCTTTGTCATATCTCGAGGGCTTGTTGGTTTAGATGCTGGACATAGCTTCAAACCCAAAATACATTTGGACAGCATAGCATCTTTCATAAAACTGGGACTGTTCATGAGGTTGATCCTGACCAAGTTAGCTCAGTATGGAAACCATAGCACTAATTCTGTTTTCAAAACTCTGTGAGGCTCCAATTAGCATTGGTAACAGAGAGCTGACTGTATTGTGATGGCATGGGTGGAAGGAATAAGCTCATGCTGAACTCAGTGCTGTCGGGACTCCAGTGCACCTGGCACGTGTGCTGGTTCAGGTGTCTCTTCATGCCACTGCAGGCTATGCTGTAAACACACTCAGTGGGGATATAGATGCTAGTAATTCACAAAGCACTGTGGCAAATGGCTCTCCAAAATCTAGGGGAAAAGCAGCTGGAGTACCATGCATGATCCCCAAAATTCTTTCTCCAAAAAGTCTTATTAATGAGAATTAGAAAGTCAGCCCATTTCTTTGCACTTCTTCACAACTCTTCTTTAAAATGAAAAGAGAAGTTATTTCAAGCAAATTCCACTACCATTTTACAAATAGTTTTTTCAGATTAGTACCTCAGCTAGATCTGTTGTACCTGCTACAAATAATAGCACTTAGAGCATTTATTACCCATTGTCTTTTTTCTTACCAATTTTCACCTAGAAATTCTGCTACTTTGTAATACAGTGATGCTTTGGTTTAGAAAGCTTGTGATAAAAACACCACCATTCTGCAAAATACAGCAGTATATTAGTCAGCCCAACAGACTAGAGCTGAATACTGTGTGTTCATGTGTATCCTGTACCCACAGGTCACTTCCTGATACATCTTGCAAGCTCAGACTTGCAATCAGAGACCTCTCTTGGCTACCTGATGCAAAAACCCTCCTCTTTTGGACTTTATTCCATTTTACAGCCCCTTGTTATCGGGGATAGACAGGATGATCTGGAGAAGGCACCACTGACATACACATCTAATACTTAAATAAAGAATATTGTCAAATCTGTTGTAATCCTGAAATACTGTTTTGAAGTCTATGCAGAGATACATGTAAGTACCAATATTTTATCTCAGATGCTGTAATCACTCCACCTGTGGTGCTGTGAAGAACCTTGATATAGCTAACCTGTATGTTGCTGAATATGTGTTACTGCTCCTACTGCATTGTTTTAGATAAAATGGAAAAAAGAATAAGCCACTTAAAAAAAAAATCTCCATACTTAAAGCCAAACCTGTTTCAAGGGATTTATAGAAGTCAGAAAATTATTTACACAGTTGATTGTCAAACATATTTTTCCCTCTTTTCATACATCTCTGCAGATTTGGGCTCTGCTAAGTCAAGGAACACTCAAAACAAAATCTGTTCACGCAAGATTTCCAGTGGAGGTTGACAGTTAACAAATGAACCTCAATATAGAAACTTTTAAAGTTTTTCCATCCTTATTGATGGTATTATAGTAACTCGGTTGTTTCTGGTGTTGTGTCTCCTCTTTCTAAATTCCATTTCCTTTTATATTTTTTCCTCTGGGACATTTAATGGAAGCTACTGCTTGCTCTTCTGACTCATCTTCAGTCTTCTGGTTCTGAGAACTGAAAAGTGTCATTATACTTAGATTCAGAAACTGGAAAAAGTATTCTGTCAAGCACTGTAATTATATAGTCTGTCAGTGTTCTTTTTCAGACTCATCTTCAGCATTAGAATTATATACAGTTTTGCCTGCTGTATATTAGCTGAAATTCTACTGCTTAACTTTCTTTCTAATTTTACAAGTTTTTGTTATTTAATAGCTGAATAGAAATTCTAATAGAAATATGACTAGACAGATTAATATTCATAATATTCGTAACTCTGCATCTCTTTTTTAACTGTAGTAAAATAGTCTAGGGGAAATCTAACACATTGCATAAAATTCAAATGAGAGTAATTGTCTTGCTTCATGTAAAAGTTAAAAAGATGCAGATGTTTTTTTTCTTTCTAGACTGAGAAAAAAGCATCAATTAAGAGTAATTTATGATGAGACAGCCCGAAAGCAGAATGTCCTACATCACAAGTAGATAACTTGCCTCAAGTAGATAGACTTGCCTATTCTGTAGTGCCCTGATCCAAATCTGCTTTGCTTAAGTAGGAGAACTTATGCTGAGGTTTTCTTCTCCCACGTAAACGTCACAACCTCTGTCACATAGAGTTATTTTTGCATTCTCTGTTCCTATAAATATTTAATGAGTTACACAAAGTGAAGCTGTTCCAGCAAGGATGATAAATTCACACTCGAAGTAGCATGCATATAGAAGTTTTTGTATCTGTCATAAAAGAAAGATTCTGAGCCCGTTTTTTCTTTAATTCATTTGAAAACTGTGACACTTAACCTACTTAATTATTAAGGGAAGATCTATGTTTTGTCTGGCAGCTAAGATGACTGCACTGCTGATGGTTTCCTTGAAGTTTGCATATTGCTGCTTAGAAGCCATAACCTAACATTTGATATTTTATCAGAAAGTCCCAATAATGTTTAATGTTTAGTTACCATTACCTGCCCATTCTTTGCTCAGTGTAGTCTCCCCTGGCTGCCTGGAATATAATTTAGCTGGCCATGTAACTATGCAGAATCTCCCTAAATGTAATGTAAGAAAATATGATGAAACTGTTTATTTTTGCCTGGTTTAGATTTACAGAACATGGTATAAATATAAAGATAGGTGAAAAAAAACTCTAGGACACAATCATCTGACACTTAAAGTCATCTTGAAGAAGATTCAGTCATCTGATACAGTCCAGTTGCTTCTCTTAATAGCCAGGTGACTCTTGGAAAATAGACTTGCATTATATTTTCTCTTTATGTGGTGGGGTTAAAATCTTTATGCACAAAGAACAGCCACATACTTCTAACCTAGATGATTTTCTTCTTGAAAGAGAAAGAAGTAGAGGAGATTCTGCAGGGTCTTGTGGCTTTTCCTTTCATTCTGCATCTACATATAGCAATTTTAAAGGATGGTATTAAATAAATAAATTTATTGTAACTATAAAAAGTTGCATAAGCTATTTCTTTGTATCCTACCATTTGGATGTAGGATAAACACTTAAAAACACTTTCTGCTCACCCCTCCATCTTTCCTACGTTCTGCCTTCTCTCCTGCCAGGGGTGCAGGGAGACAGGGAATAGGGGCTATGGTCAGTTCATTACAGCAGATGATGTTGTTTCTACCACTTCTTTCTCCTCAAGGAGAGTTCTTCCCCTGCCCCAATATGAGGTCCATCCCACAGGCAAAAGTCCTTCATGAACTCCTCCAACATGAGCGCTTCCCACAGGCTACAGTCTTTCATCAATTTCTACAGTGTGAGTGCCTCCCATGGGATACAATCCTTCAGGAACAGCATGCACCACTGTGAGTCCCATATTGCCAGCCAGTCAAGGGAGGTGATCCTGCCCCTCTGCTTAGCCCTAGCAATGCCGCACGTGGAGCCCAGTGTTCAGTTCTGGGCTCCTCAGTACAAGAGAGACATGGAGCTCCTGGAGCAGGTCCAGGACCACAAAGATGATTAAGGGACAAGCATTTCTTTTATGGGGCCTGAAGAAATGACTGAAAGGGGACCTCACCCATGTACATAGGTAGGGTTGGTGGGTGTCCAGAGGATGGAGCCAGCTGTGCTCAGTGGTGCCAAGCAATAGGGCAAGAGGCAATGGGCACAAACTAGTGCACAGGAAGTTCCACCTGTACATGAGGAAGAGTTTCACTGTGTAGTGACTAGAACAGCTTGTCCAGAGAGGTGGTGGAGTCTCCCTCACTGGAGAATTCAAGAATTGTCTGAACCTGTGCCATGTGATCTAAGATGCCCTGCCTGAGCAGGGGGATTGGACCAAATGACTCCCTGTGGTCCCTCCCAATCTGATCCATTCTGTGATTCTATGAAAGTTGTATCCATGACAAGGCCCTCAGGTTGAATCTAGTAAACTTTGTTCATTACAGTATGAGGGCAAGGCAGTTGCTTAATTGGCATTTCAGATATTTTGTCCTATTTTTTTCAATATTTTTAAAGCAAGCATTTCATTATTACAAGATGTGTTTCTGCTTTTTAGGTTTATATTTCAGTTTAAAATATAACATTTTACTATTCATAGTGAATACTTCTACTTCAGAGGAGATTTCTTTTAAATGGGAGATTTCTTTTTCTTTTCTTTTCTTTTCTTTTATCATTGTAATTATCAATACATGGATAAGGCAGTACTTTTCATCATTATTAAAGTTAGCCAACACATCTATTTTCAGTTATTTTTAATTTTGCTAATCTTTCTTCTTTGTACTGAATTTTTCCATGCCATGTATTTGCCTTAGGCTGGAGTATTATTTTGGAACCTTTATATCAAGAGGAATTAGAGAAAGAGGGGAAAACATACTGTTTCAAAAATCTCTTCCAACTGTTTAATGGAGAAGCTCTCAGCCAAGAAGCTAGTGTCAAGAAGACCAGGAGAGGAAGCAATCCATTCAGCAGCAGTTGGGACAGCAACATTAGTACTGGGCCAATATTTCTGGGAGACTTGGGACTTTATGATTTTTTGAAATATTCTTTTTGCATGTATGTAATATCTTCAGGGTTTGCTTGCTTGCTTATTTGCTTGCTTTGTTATTTTTGTTTGATTGTTTCCCTTTTAATGAGTTTTTGGAAAACGTATCAAGAATGGTAAATTACAGCAGTATGAAATTGCTTGAGAGAATAGATTGGTTATTTTAAGTAATGAAAATATTTTGCTTTGTCAGCAGGACACATGAGTGAGAAAAAAAATTAATATTTTGTATCTAAATCGATAAATATCCTTAATCCAGAACGGCCAAACATGGGGTACCAATGACTGTTATTGACAATGACTTGAAGTTGGTTTATATGGCAGACTGATGTAGCTAAATACATTATATCTGACTGTGTTAACGTTATCACTGTAAGTGTTAGCATGCTGGAATTTATTGTTCCTTATAATATCTCTGAAGCAGCCCTGACAATATTTAAATTCAGTAAAGGTGAAAGCAATCATGAATTATAATTCACCAATATGCTATTCCAGGATAATTTTCCATGGATCATGTATATACAGTACATTTCAGAAGCAGTGAAATGTATTTATATTAATTACTAGAGCACACCACGCTTAAAGAACACAAAAGAATTCTTATCTGATAAAATAAAGTGGTTAATGTGATTTCATTAAAAACATAACACCAGTATCAAAGTTGGATAGTAGAGACTGGATTTTGGCTAAAGGAGATATATTGTCTCCTAATTTCAGCTTTCAGATTCAGAGAGTTTTTCACTGCTTGTACAATGCCTTAATATAGAAAACTGACTACATTATAGCCTTTGAGTTTCTTCAGTGAGAAACTGGAACTAACGTAAAAAAACAAATATCATTCTCATTCTTATTAAATTTAGTACTACATTTGCAATCTTTCATATTTTTACTACAGTTAATTTGTACAGCTGAAAACATTCTGTATTCATTTGCTATCAGAACCACATGTGCCTTGAAATTAATGAACCAGAGTAAAACTCAGACTATACAAGGTTAATTTAAGCTTGTTCTACTCCATGTTTTCCTGTGGTTTTACATTACACAAATTGCAGGTGATGATGTGAAGCTGACAGAAAGCCCTAAAGTCATGAACCTGGGTCACAGCTATGAAACAGAAATTAGAATAACTGATGATCAGAAGAAATTACCCTACCTTGTTTTTCTAAGCAACTGAAGAAACTTTCCTTCCTTCTAATGCAAACTTTTGCATTAGAGCAAAAGAGAGCTTCTGCTTTTATCCTCTCAATGAGATTATTCAACACATAAGCTCCTTTAGAGATAAAAAGGAAAAAAAATCAGGGTTAAGATTTCCCCAGAAAGATGGGAAAAAATGGGGGGAAAAAAGAAAGAAAGATAGAGAAAAGAGTAAACATTATGGTGGTTTAAACTCTCAATTGGATTCAGACTGACTGAAGTGAGATGCTTTAATATACTTTATTCTCTGTACAGATGATTCATTACATAATCAGATTCCATTTGGAAAAAGATGTTTTAACGGTAATTATTCCGTCATTCTGCATTACCACTAACTCCTCAGACAAAAGACCCATGGACAGAAAAAAACTTCTCCACAGGTCTCAAGGCTTAACAGTTCAGGGAGAAGACCTTTCATTTCACTAGAAATGTTCCTACTTTTACCAGGAAAGAACAGACCAGTACACTTCTCTTAAAATTCACAATACATTGAAGATATATTTACCTCATAATGTGCAGTTTGCACAGCTACCAATAGTATTTTTAATGTGATTTTGAAAGGCTGTTGCATTTTAACCATTCTAGGTAATGCACTGGCATTATGTATATATGTAAAATGCATAGACGTAGCTATAAATCAGCGTAATTGGTGACATATTAAATAAACTATTATTACAAATTAATGTCATTTATTCTATATTTTTCTAATATTAAAGTATCATTAGGAATTATTCCTGAATTTTTTATCATATCTGGAAATCTAATGTCTTAGACTAAAAAAAAAAACATGGAGAAGAGCTGACATCTTTTAAGCTAATAAACGCTTCAGACCACAATGATACTGTTTTGGCTGCATCTGTCATAACGAAATATTACATTTAAATACTATCAATTTGCGTGAAAAGTGCTATAGAGACTAAGATGTGTTGATGAGCCTTTTTCACACTTCGTGCAAGTATTTCTCCCCTCACTTTTTCTTTAATTTCTTTTATATCCTTCTGCTCCCTACAACGTCTAAGTAATATCCTTAACTCTTAACTTATGCTTTGAGTGCTTCTTATAGCCAGCCACTGCTTGCCAGACAGTGTGAGTGGCAAAAGTTCCATAGCAGCCAGAAAACAGCAAATATCTCAAGCTTTACTTACCCACCATTAGCAATCATGATCCCTGACTAAGATTCACCATCCCTGTCATATTATCAATTCTAGAAAGTTTCTGTCAGTGCAGGCCTAAAATCTTTAAGGCCTTTCCTTCTGTTTTACAGACACATAATCCCTTCCCTTCATCAGCATGGAACAAATGATTACCCCAGATGGGCTACTTCTCATCTGCAGGCCAGCTCAGGGCATGAGAGATGGTTTCAGTCTTCACAGTATGCTGCTGCTGGGTGTAGAGATTGGGAGGTCTGGTGAAGTGCTGTGCTTCTGTGTGGGAAAGACTAACCTGTAAGTCTGCCTTCTGAAAAGCATATTTAAACAACAGTTTTATGAGCAAGGCTCATGCACTTGAACCATGGATAGGCAGGAATGAGTTAAATGTATTGTGCAAGCCGTATATTCAACATTGGTTATAGCTCTTACACGTGTCCTGGAAGTGTCTCTTACTCTTCAGACTGCCTATTTCAAACTCTGAGTCTCTACCTCCATCACCTGTTTCCACAGGTATTTGGGGGGGTTTGGTACTGCATTATTCAGTTCAGTGCATGCCAGAACTCTCTGACATCCTACATTGGGTCTCTGTAGCAGGAAAGACCTGCCTTCTGTTTCACACAGATAAAATAACTTCCCAGTACAAGCCAGGGTGCACTCATCAGACTTGCTCTAAAAGCAAAATCCCTTTCTTCCTTTCTGGCTTCTCTGCTCATACTAGAAAGTGTCATCATCAGAATACAGCAAGGGACTGGAATCCTATTATTTGTTATTAATTATTGAAGCATAGGCTAGAAGAAATATTGTCTCACTATCTCTCCTTCTCCCACTGGAGTTTCCTGTCTGAGCTGTGTTACATGCCGTAGGCTTGACACAGTTTCTCTGGCTGCTCTGCCACAGAAGAGAAAGGAGAGAGACCCAGATCTGCAGAGAAGGGGAAGCAGATCTGCCACACAGATTGCTTGTGCAGTCACTGTGGATTTGCCATGAGTGGATCTGTGTGCCAGACTATGCAGGAGGTCACCTGGAAGAACCAGTCAGTGCATATTTCATAGCCACATGACAGAAGTCTCTGTGTTATAGTCAGTCCTTAGGCACTCTTTGGAGCTAATTTTATTTTCAATTCTATGAACCCACTATTTTTTTTTTCTTTTTCCAGCTGAGGTTGGAGGAGCGTTTGGAAACCATCTCCCAAATGCCTGGCAGCTCTGCAGATTTTGTCTGTGAGCAAATGCATTTTTGTGTGATCTTTCTGTTTTAAAAACTGATTTGTTTTGTTGCTGTTAGTCCCAGAGGGATTGTACAGACATCCTCTTTCACAGGTCATTTTATTTCTTAATGAAAACACAGGGTTTCTATGTCTCTAAAGATTTCCTATAGTCAAGGCATGGCTTTTATTCAGTGTACCAGTTTGTGTTTTGATGTTGGGCTTTATATTCCCCATGCATACAAAAGATTTTCTTACACAGCCCTCTGTACAAAGCATTCAAGTGATTTTGTTGTTGCTGTTGTGGATTTCATGCATAGAAATATTTTTCAGTGAAAAAGACATCACACCAAGACCTAATTGATACTCTTATGCCAAGAGTTGTTTTATTTCCTGTGAGCAATTATGGAAGCAATAAAATTTAAGACAAAGAGCCATGAAAGTTTGGGAAAACTTACATGGCAGCAAGGTTTTTTAAAGCAGAAAAATAAAAGTGTCAACTATTCCACTGGTATATGATGATGGAGCTTAATTAAAGTCAAAAGGGAAAAAAGTCTTTACATAAGGTAATGTATTTGAAGTCTATGGAGCTGCGAAGAATAGATTCAGGCATGAAAGAAGAGTAATTGTACCACTAGCAGCACCACCTCACAGAAAAAATAAGCCTTTAACTCAACATAGAAATCTACCTAATTATAAGGGGAAAGTTTTATATGATAAAGAACTCATTTGCCATGTACAAGTGCTGACAAAAAGATATTTTTAGGAGACTATGCTGCAGAGTGGCTTAGACCTGTGCATGAAAGTCCTGCAGTACCCCTCCTGTTGCAGAAATCAGTTGCTAAATGAATACTTGCCTAATTTTTGGCCTCACAGATAGCATTTATCTTTTAAGGAGAAGAAAAGGCCAATTTTGCATAAATTTTTCAGAGATTTAAATGAAAAACAAATAAATCTTATTAAGATTTTTGACTTAATCTGATCTTAGATCTGGTTTTGTAACTGTGCCACATTGTACAGAGTGATTTCTTCTTTTAACTATCATACCCAATTTCTCCTGGGTACAGATGATATGCATTCAAGAACATATTTCAGTATTTTCACTTTCCTAAAATTCCCAGGAAATGCTGCATCCTCACATACTCATTAGGACTAAAAAAATAGTCCTAGTCTACTCCCTCTTTCTAGGCCCCAGGGACTTCTTTTTATCTTCACTTTTATCACTGAATTTAGCTACAGACTGACTCTAAACCTGGGTTTGCTCACCTGTCATGGTATACTAATCTATTTCTGGATATAATGTGAGAAAAACTACTGTAGTATGCAGAATTGTTCAGCACTAGATATGTTGATAAGAAACTTATTTGTCTTCTTACTTTGTCTTCTTACTTAACAGCATATATTTATTCCTTGAATTCTCTCTCTAACTGAGACCAGCATGGAGAAAATGAAATAAAATTGCAGCTTATAACCAGAGCCTATTTTATTGTGCTTGTTTCGTTTGGTTTTTCATTTCACCAGCACAGAATCACTTTTTATTGAAATCTAGTTAATGGCATTATGATTTTTTATGGTAGTAAAAAAAAATCATCTCCTTTGTAATAACCACCTCCAAATTTATCACAATAAATAACCATCACAGTCTGTTAACTT